>VXAC01008845.1:149663-198627 GCA_013399225.1 Rhipidura dahli | reverse complement strand
TAAAGAGAATTTATTAAATAATTGAAGTATAAAATTGGATAAAGCCACAATTAAAAGCAGGCCCAAGCCAGGCCTTCAGCACTGGGTGAACTGAAATTCAGATACTATCCATTCTGAATCCCTTCTAGTTCACCAATGCTGTTTCTATGAGGTATCCTTTTATACATTTTTTTGGCTTTGTTAATCTTGTCCTTTTAGCATATTGATGTAGTTTTTTTTGTCTTGCCGATAATTCCTGGAACCAGTAGATGTAAATCTTTCACTGCTGGGGTAATCCTCTGCCAACGCCTATTATCTTATTGTCCTGGAACCAGTAGATGTAGATCTATTGCTGCTGGAATAATTCTTCTGACGATGCCTATTATCTTATTGTATTTGTATTGAATGCATATTGCTGGAGCCTTGCAGGACTGGAAAATCCCCCGGAATACCTTTCTTTGGAATGCATGTCTTTGTATCTGAATTTTCTATCAACTTTAGTAAAAAAATGCTGTAGTCTTATTTTTTGCACAAATTATTTTGCAACATATACTACCTTAGGCAAAAGTCCTTCATGAAGATGATTAAGCCATAAATTATAACATTTCAGTCAATGACACCTGGGAATTCTCAAAATGCTTTAGTAACCATGAAAATAATTATTTTACTCACCATGGAATAAAGAACAACTGGTATTTAACAGCACACAGTAATAGTGTCTAACACCCTGAGGCAGAAATTGCACAAAAGAATTAAGGGAAGTTGAATTTATTTTTTGTGCTTCACTAAGACATCAATGTTTGGACAAAAAGCCTTGAGAAAGTAATGACCAGGACTTCATATCAAGAAGTGCCTATGATTACACCCAGAACAGTGGTTGTAGTTTTTACATTGCAGCAATGTATGAGATCCAAAAAGCAGAGCCCCTGTCTGAGCCTGACTTGTGGTGCACCCATTGTAAATCCTGTTCCCACTCTGTTGTGATACTGGTGTACAGCAAGCAGAGGACTGAAAAAAAGACATGTGATGGTCCATTACTCCAAAAAGGGAAAGAGAAATGCAGAAAACCAAAATGGCCAAGACTTTTTTTGTTCTGTATGAGCTTCATAGGACAGGAGCTGCCATGCAGCCAGAAGAACAGCCCAGAGAAGGATCTGGGGAACTCCAGCTTTGGGACCATGACAGTTAATGTTCCGGAGGCAATAACAAGAGCAGAAATATTTATCTGTCTGGTCTGCTGTGAAGATTAGACAGTCAATATTCACACAGCTCTGGAAATGGGAAACATTATTTTTGTTATGCTATGCACCATTAGTATTTACATCCTTAGTGAAGAGTAGAAAAGGGCAGGCCTTGGATGCCATTGCTACCACAATGATGACTAAGAGGGGACTAAAGCCAACAGAAACAAAAGGAAAGCCGAAGACTTTAGGTATTTCTGAAAATAGTGGCTTTTTTTTGTCATGTGGAGCTGGTTCCTTCATGGAGGTGAGTTGGACTGCTGCCTGCAAAGGCAGCTGATTTTAGACAGCTGAAACATGCAGTAGGGAGGCTGCATTGGGAACTGTGTAATGCTGGTCTTCCCCCAACCTGCAACTTCACCTGATCCCTCTGCTGACCCACAGGAAATGTGCCTTGCAAGAGATTTCAAGGCAGCCCTCATTTCTGGCATTAGTCCCAAACTAGCCATTAGCTCATAAGCTTTGCAACATATCAATGACATGTTCATTTTCAGGAACATGGGCAAAAACATTTTTTCGTGGCCAGTAAGCAATCCCCAGATTTCTCTCAATAGATCCTACATTGTATTGGTGAGAAGTTGTCCATTACAGGAACTAACCTAGGTACCACCTTTCCCCAGTTTATTCAAGTTGTCCCATCTTTGTTATATTACAACATATTTACCAGCGGCTCATCTCATTGCCCTTATTTACATGCTCCCTCAAGATCCTTCACGGCCACATCCTTACTGCTGCTTGCCAAAGAGCTTTTTCTTCTGTTTCTTTTCTTCTTTTTTTTCTGTTGATCTACCTTGAAAAGTAGAATATCTTCCAAGCAGACCCCTGCCCCCTTGCATCACCACCATGGGGACACTTGGCTCTGCAAATCATCTATACTCTGCTGTTGAACATTGCCTCCTCTGCTGGGGAGGGAGGACAGCTGTTTAGCAGCCATCCCAAGATCACCCTCAGCTCAAGTTTGGCATGTGATGAAACTCTGCTTTCTCTCTGTTTCCAGGAATCCAAATGTGCTCAGTAAGTTTAGAAAGAAGATAAGGAAATGAGAAAAAAAGTCAGCCCACATCTGCTTTCTGGTTTAGCTCAGGTCTGAGGGATGTCTTTTTCCCTGTGTATTGCCAGCTCTGGAGTTGACAGCATGTCTCCTCTTTTTTGGATGTTGATCTTTCCCTTCATTGTAGAACATCTTTAAGAGGAGCGAGGGTGTCTTATGAGCATCTGTGCAACTGCAAAGCCCAAACATTCCATGAGGCTGCCATGTGATTTCAGTACCTATAGCCCCCTCCTTTGCATCTGGACTTTTATGAACAATTGCTCAACTGGAAAGATGTTTTTATCCTTGTGTTGAGGTATAATACTCTTCCTGGCCTAATTTTTAGATATTTAATGTCCCTTGGTCATATACGGATAGTAAGCTGCGGATGGGTAAAATGGTAATCTATGCTGGGAATCCAGCAAATCCATGTAGTAAGACTCATTATACCCTGTAATTTGAACAATAAATCAATAGCTACAGATTATACAGATAGATTATAGATATAGATTGTACAGCAGGATATACAGAACATACAACTGCAGTAAAACTGTATACTTGTGACTGGCTGTATTTGAGACCAACTATCGTAGCAGTGAGATTCTTTGTTACGGTGATGGGCTTGAGTACTTGAGTACTTGGTACTTGAGTACTTGCCAGGACACAAAGGGATGGCATGGTACCTGCCATTTATTGGCAGGTAAGAGGTTGCTTCTACACCTTCTACCTCACATAACAAGAATCTGTGGAATTACCTCAGGCTGCCTTTGTCAGTTATTGTCATCATTATTTCTGTGTTTGAAAAACAAGGAATAGTTCTTGCAGGCATTCATCAAAGAACTGCTGTTGTAGACCAGTCTCCACTACTAAGCCTTAGCTGAGACCTTATCAGCTAAATTCTTGAGATTTAGGAATGAAAATAATTATATATGTGCTACGTTATTCCTTGTTTGGTGATGCTCTTTCCCTGAGGTGGACAGTGGGGGATCAGGCCTCTGATTCAGGATTGGGAAATCAGCTGATAGGTGTGTGCACATAATGAACCTGGAGATAAACCGTAACAGACTTCTTAACAACAGACTCTGGACCTTTGTGTAAGATACCTGCCACAGCTCCGCTATTGCAGTATATTCACCTTCATCTACAGGAGGCTGTAGTGAGGTATAAATGGTCCCAGTTTGAGACAAATTTGGAGGAATGTCCAAAATAAACATCCTCTGATAGAAAGCAGGTTACAGCCACCCCTCCCGCACCAGGTTCAGAGAGAATGTTCCTTGGAGGAAAATCAAAAAACCCTATCTATTTAACAAGTAAAGTGCACACAGGCATGGAAAAAAATTAATGCTAAATAATAAAACCTCTCACTGTGTAGAGAACCTGGGTAGATTTCAGAGTCCTTCGTGGGTGTGGCTTTCCCCTCTCCGGAGCTGGGGTTCGGCATGCGCCTCTCTGGGTGAAGATGTAGGGCCTCCTGGATGATGTTCTGGTCTTGCTGAACAGTCCAGAAGAGAAGAAGAAGCTAAAGTCCCAGGAAAACCCTTTTTTTCCTCAGGTTATGAACAAGAAGCTAACTAAAAAAGCAAAAGGAATGTAACTCTCTTCCCTGCTGCAGAAGTGGAGCAGCCAGGCAGAAGAAGCCATCAAGCTTATCTGTGTTTTAAACACAGTGCCGAAGGAATTCCACCGGCTCTCCCCCCTCTCTCTTAAAGGTACAGAAAGGCACAGGATTCATGTCCGGCATAGGGCAGATGATAGGGAATACAGTATCATATAGTCACCCCAGGACACTGACATATCTGGGAGACTGTGATAGTAAAACAAAATTTCCACCAGGTCTCACTATGTGATACAATCAAACTAGGGCAGTTGAGGAAGCCTTCCCT
The DNA here is from genome assembly GCA_013399225.1 of Rhipidura dahli. NCBI lineage: Eukaryota > Metazoa > Chordata > Aves > Passeriformes > Rhipiduridae > Rhipidura > Rhipidura dahli. Next base: position 194,494 of record VXAC01008845.1, on the reverse strand, counting down.
ACTAGAGTGGTCTCCCTCTCCCCAGCCATGAGTCCTTCCCATTGCACCAGTGGCTTCTCCCTGATTCTGCTGAGGTTGATGTGTGGCACCGATAGGATGGCAAAATGAATGGGGGACATGGCAGTGAGACAGGTTGGCAAGAGTCAATACTTACTTCCACTGAAAAATCTAAAGTTAAAATCCATGTTTCCTTTTGGTTGCTGGTGTTCATTGTTGAGCCTAATTTCTGGTTAGCTTCTGTGAGTGAATTTGCAGACAAAATGTGACTGGTGATGTGGTGCGGAGAGGGAATGCTGAGTGTCCCAGGGATTGGAATCCTGCAAAAAGGTAAGATTGACCTGTTAATCTGGAAGCCTGGGAAGAGTCAGAACATACACATGCAGGTTTATTGATGCTTATCTTCGAAGCCAGAAGAGCAGCATCCTGATGTTCCCATCCTTTCCACACCTGTCATATTAATTCAAAAAAAGATCAGGAGTCCAACCTATGTTTGTTCTTTCTCTAGCTGCTGAAGGCAGTTCCTTTTGAAAGCTGCTGAAGACAGTTCCTTTTGAAGCCTGATCTACTCTGTGGTAAGCTTGAATGGCGATCCTTCTGACATGACTAAGGATAATAAAAGGGGCTGATTGAGAACTCTGATCTTAGCTTTATAGGAAATGAGGGAAAACAAAGCATCCCACTAATTGAAACTCAAGATTCGCTGAAGTTTTAAAGCACTTCTCCATCCATGGATAGTAAATAGAGTCTTTTTGATCTTGATAGTTCAGATGAGAGTTATGGTGAGAGATATCTCATGATACTTGATGAGAGTTTTCATAAAGGAAATAGGACAACTGTGATTGGTTCTGTCTGTAACTGAACAGTAATTCTGGCCTGGGGAGGGCAACGTGTCTATTTTCCCTGCACCCTTGTTCAGCATGATTCTCACATAAGACTTGCAAGCATGATGAAGTTGGGTTAAACAAAGTGGGATCTACAGAATAAAAAAATCTCCAGAAATGTCCTTACTCATTTTATGTCAATTTGATGAGCTGGTGTTTTCAAGCTTTGCAATTTAAAAAGGTAATTAAGTCTACCGTTTGCTTCTGCCTAAAAGTAAGAAAGGGGAGTGCAGGCTGACCTCTGGCCATAGCTCTGCCTATCCTTGCTCTCCTGCAGAGTCTTGTGACAGTGTAGATGGAGCCCAAAAGGAATGGACACAGCTCTGAGCATCTGCATCCAGCTTTGGGAACTGTTAGGCCATCAAATGGCTAGGTCTGCAATCTCTAGATTGCAAAATTTTGAGACAGTATAGTTACTTTACCTAGGTTGTCCATTTCTGCAAGCCTACCAAAGAGTTGATATAGTTTCTTTGACTTCCTGGCTTCTGGAAAAAAAACCCCAAAATCCTCCTTCCTTATGAATGATACATTGGTATGAGAGGCCAATTTCAGTGGCTCTATGGGCTAAACAAACAAAATTATAAATCTACCCTAGACTCCATCTGAAATCTTCCTCACTTAGCTGGAATCTGCCCTGAGTACAAGGGCTGGAAAATGACAGCCAAGGATTTCTGCTAAGGGGAATTTCTCATGCTGGGCAGCAAGAGTGAGTTGAGTGCTGCTTCTTTAAAATATAATGTGATCTAAAAATTAGAAACATTTAATTCATCCTGGGTATGAAAAGGAAACACAACAGGAGGCATTGGAAATTTTCAAGTGCAGATAAATCTTCCTGCATATCTTGGAGTTCGGTGTTTAAAAGTAAGAAGCCATGGATAAAGATCTGCAACAATTTTCAATCTTCTCCTGCCTATGTATTTCCCAGGTGTCTGTCAAGTGTTGTTTCTTCCTAATGTTGTCAGCTTCTATTGCATGGTACATGATATATATTTAAATTGACACCTCATAACAGCCATTCCTATCAGTGAAAATCACATTTTACAGCCAGTATGGATGGAAGTCCTAACTTGAGGATCTGTCAGTTACTTGTTGAAAATATGAATATTTGATACTGAACTTAATGCCTTTTTACAGTCTCTATTTATTAGAAACAGTGCAATCAAAAAGAGTTGGTTTTTTTCCCCAATGGTTTCCTTTTCATATGATTTGGTAGTCTGTGTAATTCAGGAAGAAAATTACTCAGCATCTAGTTAGGGTCTGAATGAAGATTTGAACTTGGAAATGTAATCAGACATGACAAAATATTCTAATCTGCCCACAGCAATATTGAATACAAGATTGACAGGTGAAAGTCTCTTGCTCGCATCATTCATTGAAATGTGCTGACAAGACTTCAGGTGAGGTCTGCATGGCAATGTGGAAGTGTTTTTTCCACATGCTTGTACCCATGGCAGGGTGACAGAGAGGGTAGGGCAGTCAGACTCACAATGGGAATTCTGCAGAGGCTCTGTTGATACTGCACCATGTGCTGGGACCACTGCCCCGGCATCCACTAGCACAGAAATGAAACACCCTCAAGGTATATTTGGCTCCATCAGCAACTAACATGTTTCCTGTGACCTGTGTAATATTTCTGTGTTGGAATCCCGGGTTTTAGATTTATGGGATATTAGTAATATGTACGTAACAAGATGGAGGATTTTGGGTATGGGTTAGTCCTCCTTCTTTCTTCTTTCTTATTCACAAGCCTGGGTGTTCTGGTATTGGTTCAAAAATGCCGCAGTGCAGGTCATGAATAGTTAGGTATTGGGCTATAAGTAAAAACATATTACTTGGCAATTCTTAATTTGATAAATTAGACTTTGAATGGCCTTGGAAGTGAGAACTTGGGGGCTGTTTTCCACCTTGTTAACTCTGGGGCACATCCCATGCAGGAATGCCATAGATAAAAATATGCTTAGAAGAAAAATCCTACATCTCCTGCGACTTCAGTCCAGACTCTGAGTAAAAGAACTCAAGAGCTGAGGCAGAGAGTAAAAAGGAAAAAAAACAGAGACTTTTTAACATTTCTGAGCTTGGCTCTGATCTTGAAATTTAATTTTTTCCTGGAATGCAGTGTGATACAGAAACTGTCTAAACCTTTTGCCAAGACCATGCCACAGAATCAGTTGTTGTGATGACTGCAGGCCACCAAACCTGCCCTAAGCCCCTTAGTGGGAGGAAGGGTTGTTACCCCTGTCATGCTGCAGGGGTGTTATCCAGACCAGAAGGAATTTAAAACCATAGCTTTGTACTTGATGCTGTAGGTTACCCAACAGACAGTCCACAAGAAGGTTGTCTTTGGATAAATGAAGGGTGAATACCAGTTGAAAAAGACAGTTTTATTTGGTTTGTTTACCCAGAAATGAACAGTTGGACTGTGGTTTGGGGAAAATAAGGGATTTTTTCCCCTGTATTTTTTGTGATTGTTGAATGCTGAATAAACTTTCAACATCTGAAGGTAAAAGTAATTAAATCACTAAATACAGTAAACCTTTCCACCTACTTTGGATCTGTAGCCTGATTGAGCTGAGATGAACTCATCTCTGAACTTTCATAGTTTTTTCCTGTTATCTTCCTTATCTACCCAGAGGGTTCTTCCAAGGCAGATTTTGAGAATCTTCCATAATTTTCCTGGGAATTTGCAGCATACCCATTGAGGCACCATGCAAGAGTCAGAGGCAGGAAATCCTGTCACATGTCTGCCTGCACATCCCACAGAACTGATGGGTCTGGGAAGGGGCAGAGGGGTCTTCAGCTCAGAGGAGATTGTCTGCTCTTTTTGGTAAATTAATTTTATCTTTGAAAAAGATTTACTGCATCTTTGCAGAGCTTTCCAGGAAATTGAGATTTATTGTGCAATTTATCTGTTCAGGATATCTTCAGGCTAAAATAAATGTTGATGAAAAAAAAAGGAAGGAAAAAAATGATTTGTTTTACCACAGACTAAGTTAACCAGTCCCAGTGCAAAATCAAGTGGAAATTAAAGTCAGAGTTTTTTGTTATAATACTGACAGCAACTTCCCTTTCCCAAACCACACCTTTCATCAACAGGAGTTACTCCCCCACACAAAATTTTTCAGTGGAAAAATTAGCCATCTCACAGATTAAAATACATAGGCAAATTCCCATTTTTCACACAGTGAAGACAGTCAGATATTTTTCATACTTTCTCCACTCCCCAGCATATAATTAGGGCTTCTATTGGCATGTGAATGCCTCATTCAGCTACAATGCAGTGTTCTTCCTGGGTGGCAGTAACTGTATGAGGCTTCAGGACCTTACACAGTAGTTACACCAAAGGAAAGTGGTACTGCTTCACATGCACTGTCTAACATTTATAAATACTTCCCAGAAAGCCAAGGAAACTCTGTATATTGCTCTTATATTACTTTCCAAGGCAGAGCCCTTTCCCCTTTTAGGGAGATTTCAGACACAAACCTAAAAAGACCCACGCTGGGACAAAACTGAATGTGATTTATCTGGACTTCTGTAAGGCTTTTGACTTGGTCCCCCACAACATCCTTCTTTCTAAATTGGAGAGAGCTGGATTCAATGGGTGGACTGTTAGATGGATAAAAAAGAGGCTAGATGGTCACATTCAGAGGGTTATAGTCAATGGCTGAGAGTCCCAGTGGACGTCAGTGACCAGTGGCATCCCTCAGGGGTCTATACTGGGACCAGTGCTATTTAATATCTCCGTTAATGATAGACAAAGGGATTGAGTGCACCCTCAGCAAATGTGTTGATAGCACCAACTTGAGTGGTTATGTGGCACAGATGAGGGATGGGATGTCATCCAGCGGGATGTGGATAAGCTCAGGAAGTGGCCCATGGGAATCTCATGAGGTTTAACAAACCAAGTGGAAGGTGCTGTACCTGTGTCAGGGCAACCCCTCATACCAATCCAGGCTGGGGGATGAAGAAATCCAGAGCAGCCCTACAAGAAGGACTTGGGGGTGCTGGTGGTAGAGAGGCTGGATATGCCCCAGACGTGTGCATTGGGAGCCCAGGAACCCCCCGTGTGCTGAGCTGCAGCCAAAGCCCCGTGGGCAGCAGGGCAGGGAGGGGATTCTGCCCCTCTGCCCCGCTCTGCTGAGACCCCACCTGCAGTGCTGCATCCAGCTCTGGGCTCCCAGCACAGGAAAGACATGGACCTGTTGGAATCAGTCCAGAGGAGACTACCAGGTAGATAAGAGGGATGGAACATCTCCCCTGTGAGGGATGGCTGGGAGGATTGGGATTGTTCAGCCTGGAGAAGAGAATGCTTTGGGTTCACCTAATTGTGGCTTTCCAGTACCTGAAGGGAGCTAACAGGAAAGATGGAGAGCTACTGTCTACAAGGGCCTGGAGTGACAGGGCAAGGGGGAATGGCTTTAAACTGACAAACAGATCGGATATTAGGAGGAACCTGGTCTGGTGAAAAGGGGATTTGGAACAAGATGAGCTTTAAAGTCACTTCCAACCCAGGTCATTCTACGATTCTGTGATTCATTGTCTTAAAGGTAGTTTGGCTCTTCTAGTGAAAACAGCAAGAAAATCACCAAAACCTAAGAACTCTCACAAAATTTCAGAAATAAAGGACTGTGTTTGTTGTCACTAACAGCAATTTGTTGCTGCTTTTTTTTTTAAGCTCCCCATTCCCAGTGCTGTGAGGAGTTTGGTGAGGCTCAGTGGTGCCAGAGTAAAAGGCAAGTACTAGAGTAGGTAGAATCCCTCTGTTCCTCTGGAGAGATACTTATCTTGTTTGCAGTTCACATTCACATGGTTACTGGAACTAGATGAAGTTTAAAGTCCATACCAACCCAGGCTATTCTATGATTCTATGATGTCTTCTACCAGAGCAAGCTCAGCCTCCAGTGGCTTTGACTTGATACAACAGATGTGATCTTGTCCCCAAATACAAGTTAAGGCACCACTACAAGCATAATATAAGGATTTAAATATAATTATTATATATTTTATATATTTTTTTCTTAATATCAAGAATGTTCTTTTAACATTTTTCAATGAGTACATATATTCTTATCAGCTGGTATTTTCCAAAGGACAAGATGTTATGTTGTTACCTCTTGGCAGCAGCTGTTTCTCTGTTGTATGAAACTTTGGAGAAACACCGAGGCTAAATAGAACTTCCTAACAGAAGCTTTGTGTTGTAAGTGGGCATGGACAAGCCTTGCCCCTCATAGGGGCATGGAAGGAGGGCTTTTTGTAGGGCAGGGAACAGATGCTGTACAGCACAGTCTACCTCCCAGATTCGAATAGAAACCCAGTATGTTTATTTTAGTAATCTTTCTAGGAGGGACAGTTAGCTCCATGACTTTAAAAAAACACTTCTAAAATGTAGAGGATGAAGATCTTCTCTCGTGCTTGACCCTGTTCTTGTCACTTAATAACAATGGTGACTTTTGGGATCTCTGCAGAGCCTGGCAGAAGAAAGAGTTTTTCAGCTGACGAAAAGGAGAGCTATTTCTGTGAATGCCACATAAGCATGAGGTCGTGTCACCTCCCTGCATTTTAAAGAGAAAGTTAGTATTTTCAAACCTTCTTTGAGGTCGTATCACCTCTGCATTTTAAAGAGAAAAATGGTATTTCAGAACCTTCTTTTAATTTTTTTTTCTAATATGGGTTCCTCATAATGTTTCTAGGATAGCAGGGATTCGTAGAAACAAATTGATAATGAAGCTTTCCTTGACTAGACACACAAGGACAAAAGTTTTTGGCATGCAGGGTAGGCTGGTAGTGTGGTACTCATCTCCTTAGCCCTGATCCATGATAGCTCTGGGGCCAGCATTTCTCTCTGGCATTACAGTGGGGGCTGCCTGCCTGCTTATGCTTCTGATGGTGCACCTGTTCCCACGTGGCACCCCGTCCTCAGAGAGGTCCTTCATTTCTCCCACCTCCTCTTACCCTGGTGCTGGGCCATTGTTCCAAGACCAGTAATCCTCCAGGTTCCCCATCCTCAGCATGTTCCCCATGTCTCAGCAACATGGACCCCTCTGAGGATTTCTGATCTGTTCCTTGGTCTCCTCAGCAGACTGGACTATTAATTCAAGGCTGAGGCATTCAAATGCATGAAGTCACTACTGGGTTGCTGGTGGCTTCAGAAGGGACCTGGGAAGGCACATGCAGACTGGCAGGTGTCAGCACTATGGACATGAGTTTCTTGCCACCTCAGAGAAGACAAGTTTCTTGAGGCAACATGCAGCAAATTCCTCAAGAGCCCAGGGCCTTCACAAACTGTTTCCATTATGGGCAAAATGTGTGTATGTTAATTAAAGAGCTGACTCCTAATAGGCAGTATTAGCCAAAGATCAGAATGACCCAGCCCTGGTAACACTGGCTTGTGCTACCCTGTTGAGGGCTCTATCCTGATCTGTTCAGGAAAATGGCAGAATCCACCAAAATTGATGAAAATGCTGCAACATGCGGCGTTGTCACCTTGGTCTTTCATCTATGAGAATCCGTGGTTATTGCATTGCTTTCTTGATGGCAATCTTATTTTACATCAATTATTTGAAATGTATCATTCCCCCAGCAGTAATATACTATGTCCTTTCTCTTCTGCATGCCATTTCTCAGCATTTCAGATCAAATAAGCTTTTGCAATAAAAAATTATTTGTTACGCATCTATTACATGGTGAAGTGAAGCCTAATTTGTCTGCAGCACAGAGAAGAGGTGGAATAGTTAATATCCCCTCACTCCAGGAAAGGTTGTGGAATAATAACCTGGGAAGCTGAAATAATCACTCTGCCATCAGTTGTTCTTCCCTGGGCCTGCCCACAAGGAGTCATATGGAGAACTGTTAGAGGCAGGCATCACTGAAGATTGCCTGCTCATTTTACTGCCTGTAACATAATTTGTTTATTCAGGAGATGCATTCTATCTTCTCTGTTGTGATTCAGAAGAATCTTAATCTCACATGATTGCTTTCATTCTCTCTCCTCAGAAATACTGCTGCACAAAACTGGAAACTTTATTGTGAGCAATATATTATGAAGTTATTCTTTTCGCTTAAGAAAACATAATCTATGTGTTATTATTAGTTCTCTAACTCTGATTTTCCTATATTATAATAATACTGTTGTCTTGGAAGATGGTAGTTAAATGTCTAGGTTTTTAGGATTTATTGCAAAAGAAAACTTGGTAAAAATGGGAGCAGGAACAGTTGAGAAGTATAATTAATATAGTGATTTAAACACAGCTTTTGCTTGAGTTTCAAAGGTGTCTGCTGATAAACCTATTTGTGAGATACCCAAGGGACTGTGGAGCTAGTTCACTTTGCAGGATGGCTGTTTTTCCTTTTCTTGTTTTTCTGTTCTGCTTTTTTGTATGTGTGTGTGTTCAATTTGTGTTGGCCTGAGTTTCTGAAAGTGCCTGAAGCTGTGAACCATTTCCCCAGCACCAAAATCTGAGTCCCAGTGCCTCAGTTTGATTTAAATAGTGCCTGGAGCTCATATGCTCACAGTGTTCAGAAGCAGCTGCCCAGGGATCAGTGCTTAACCTATTTACAGGACAAGTTCTCAAAACAGCAATCAGAGGTTTTTGTCTCACTGTCCTCTGTGTCAGGTATTTCTCCCTCATCGAGTAGCACTTCTCCTTCCCAAATATCCCACATTCACAGCAGCAGTAATGAAATATGAAAACATGACCCTAATTCCAGTTTAGTTACGCATCAGGGGACACTCTCAAGCAGGCAAAATGCTAAGCAATTGTTGCAGTCACTCAGGCTGCCTGCAGCGTGTGAGGTTCAGAATGGATGGACTACCCTGCGCTGGAACCAGTCTCTGAGGATAGCGTGGTTTGAAAATGCCTTCAGCTATCTTGCTATTAGCTAGTTTAGGTCTCATCCCTGCCCCAGGGATACCTTATTGGCCCCCTGCTATACATGGCTAAGACTGATCGGATAACTTTGATACACCTCTAGGTGGTCTCTGGTCCAAGCCTTGCCCAAAGCAGGACCAGCTCTGGGATCAGGCCAGGCTGCCTCAGGGCTTTCTGCAGGCAGGTCTTGAAAAATCCCCATGGGTGGCAATTTCTTTTTTTTCTTCTCCCATGAATGACAGCCATTACTCTGGTGATCAGGCCATTCTCTTGAAGTAAACAGGTTGAATGGGAGCTTTGATATTTCACACATCTACCTTTTCTACCAAGCCTTCTACCACCACTACAGTCTCTTAACACATGAAAACCTGCCAGTGGTTGTCTGGTATCATCTGTGAGTGTCTACCTGGCATATGGGATTCAGAAGGTGCATGGAAGGATTTACTTTATGGTTGATTTAATGACAGTAGGCAAAATAACTTCTATTTGTATTTAACTGTGTGTTTTTATTTTCAAACACAGGGCATGTCTTCTCTGCAACATACTCTTCCCTTGTCAATAGCAATCTTCAGTTTTAGCTCCTTGATATTCTCAAAATCTCCTTCAAATATTGTACTTAATTTATGTTGTAAAAATCTTTATCAAAATTAAATGGCAAAAGGTTCATTAATATGGATGAATAATTAATTATAGGATGTTGCCCTTAGATAAACCAGCTATAAACACTCATACAAGTGGTTGTTTAATGTAAACACAAGTATGATGTTCTAATTTATTTTCTGCTTCCTTCTGCTTGCTAATTCATTGGTGTATTAAACTGCTTAGCTGGAAAAAATACTTTGCAAATAACAATTTCATTTGTTAATACACTTGTTTAATATGAATGGTTTAGGAATTGAAGAGTGAAGGTCTGGAATGATGCTATCACCTGTGCAACATGATTTTCCCAGCTTGCCCATTGCTCAAGATGTATATCATAGGAAGTAGATGCTAAAAAGTTAAAAGCAGAGAAATTCTTCAGCTTTTTCTCAATATTCTGTGAGAACATTGTTTTCACACACAGACTAGATGAAAACAGCGAAGACGGTTTTGTAAATGATCTTTATCTGTGCACCTGGGTTCTGTTTTGCAGAATTGTTATGGTACACATTGGAAAAATATTTGGAAGTAGGTGTTGTGACCTTTGGCCAATAGGAGTGGCTGTTCAAAGAACCAATGGTTTTCCTGTCATCTTTGCAAACCAAGTTATAAAAGTGGTCTCTAATAAACGGGGCTGGATTTGCTTGCTGAATTCACCCTGGACCTGGAATCTGAGTCGTGTCATTTCTCGCCGTTCATGGTATAACAGTGACAACAGGGCTCATAATAATCTGACTTTTGTGTACCCAGTCTGTGCAGGAGGGGGATGAAAGAGCTGAGAACAGCCTCCTAGCTGCCATGTGTCCTACCATGGATGTAAGTAGCCAGTGTGCCGAAGGAAGAAGAAAAATTTCTTGGGACCCATGTGTATGAGCAGATGGGTCAAGACCTAACAGACATAAGGACTGTATACATCAGAATCATTGTTCTGCTGAATTGCATGCCATGCAGGGTAAAGAAATTTTATGCTTGGTGCAGCATTCTTACTAGTATTGCTTTGATTTCTTACTGCTTATTAGGAAATCATTCACATTTGTGATGAGCATCATACAGTGATACAATACCTTCTTTATGCTACATCTTTCCAATATTCACAAAGTTGCTTGGTTTTGATTTAGGAGAGGGAAGTGAATCCAAATAGCTACTCAGCTCCTGTCTCTTCCACCTTTTTACTTAAATTTCTCCCAACTTAAATTTTCAGATGTTGGGCATGGATTATTATGATGTAACTCATGCTCAGTAACTCATGATCACATTACATTTTACAATGTTTACAAAGAGGATGGTTTCTAGTGAAGTAGCTCCAGTGCAGTTAGACTCCAAGCAAGCACCTCTGTTTCACTTTGCTCATGGAGTACACTGGAGAAGCTGCCTAATGAGAGCTCATCAAGGTTCCTATAGATACAAGATTTATGAAGCGTAAGCAAGCAGGTTGTCTCATGACCAACTTCCAGAATGAATCTGTTTTCTTATTCTTTGAATTAAAAAGAATGAATAAGCTTTTCACATTCTTAAACTTTTTGTTCTGTTAATTCATTTCTTAGGATAGCCTGCTTTTTCCTTTCGTTAAAAAACCAGAGACCTAATTTCCCCATATAATTTCTGTTCAATTAACCACTCCATTCATTATATGATTGAACTGATCTTAATACATGGCAGGTAATGCATTTGATCCAGTGAGTTTTAAAGCAATGGACTTTTTATTTACTTTCTCCTACTTGTACTTGTTTCTTTAATTTTTTTCCTACAAGTCATCAGATGGCAACATTCCTATATTGTAATATAAATACATGGGCATTTGTCTTTGTGGGCTTTACGATGGTTTGTTTACCACATTCTAATAAACACCGTGATTACCACAGGGCTCTGATCATAGGCAATTCATTATCTTCAGTCTCCTGAATAATAATTTCCTTTATTTTCACAATAATATTCAGGGAAAAAAAAGTAAATGTGTTTTGTAAGCAGTCATTGTCCCTGCTCAGTGGCCAGTATAGTTTGTCTCAAAGAATTTATATTGTGGTTATTAAGGATTCAGAATAAACAGAACTTCTAGGAAGAAAAACTCTTTCCTGTGAGAGTGGTGAGGCCCTGGCACAGGTTGCCCAGAGAAGCTGAGGCTGCCCCACCACTGGAAGTGTTCAAGGCCAAGTTGGATGGGACTTGGAGCAACCTGGTTGGGTGGAGGTGTCCCTGTCCATGGCATAGGATTGGAACTGGATGGTCTGTAAAGTCCCTTCCAACCCAAACCATTCTATGATTCTGTGATAAATTTTCTTTAGTCATTAGAGCCCAAAACCACCTTAACATCTCAAGTGAAAACAGACATAATCCCCATGCTGAGATTCTCTGTGAAAGCTGACAGGTGCTTGTAGCAGCACATTGTGTGCTGAGATGCACCAACTATTTGTCCTGTATGTAATTGGTGAAGACATAATATCCTCATTTTTATTTTTATACAACTTAGAAATCTACTTTAAAAAGAGACAATGGAGGTTTCCAGGAGAAGCTTGCAAACAAAAGAAAAACATCTCTGAAATTTCTCTTGTTTTAATTTTGCTCTGGACACTTTTTCACTGCCATGTAAGATGACAAAGGGAAAAATGTGGTCTTGGGCTGTTGTCACTTAAGAAGCAGGAATTGAAAAAAGTTGCATAAAGCACCATGTCCAGCAGGTCAAGAGAGGTGATTCTCCCCCTCTACTACATCCTGTGAACCTCCACTTACACTAATGGAACTCTGAGGTCCCAAACACAGGAAAGACATGGACCTGTTTGGAGCAAGTCCAGAGGAGGGCCCATGAAGATCAGACAGCTCGAGCATCTCTTCTAGTAAGAAAAGCTGACAGGGTTGGGGTTGTTTAGCCTGGAAAAGAAAAGGCTCTGGGGAGACCATAGCGGCCCTTCCAGTGCCTAAAGGGAGTTTATAAAAAAAGACAGAGAGAGACTTTTTTACCAGATTCTATAGGGACGGGGTAAGGGTTTTGTACTGAAAGAGGGCTGCTTCAAATCAGATAGAAGGGCTGGATTTTTTACAGTGAGAGTGGTAAGAAACTGAAACATATTGCCCAGAGATGGTAAGGATGGAAATGTTCAAGGACATTGAAAATCCATTGGACAATCATTGGAAATGTTCAAGGACAGGCTGGTTGGGGCTTTGGGAAACCTGATACAATGGAAGGTGTACCTGTCCACAGCAGGGGCTTGGAACTAGATAATTTTTAAGGTTTCTTCTAGCCAAAACCATTTTATGATTCTATGAAGAGTGTAAATTAATACATTTCACGCTGCCTAGATGTATTGGTTTTGCATGGTCTGGTTTTTGGTAGCAGGGTGGGGGGGCACAGAGGTGTCTTCTGTGAGAAACTGCTAGAAGCTTCCACCATGTCTGGAATCACTTATCCATTTATATAATGCAATCGTATACGAATTTAAGAATAATGTGAGTGTGACTTTTGTTCTTATGTACATTTAAATTCTCAACTTAGAAAAACCTTTGAAAAACTCTATGCTGGTTAACATCTGCAAAACCTACCTTCCATTTAAAATTTTAGTGAATTGAAGCTTGCTTTTGCAATTTTCTAGCTGCTGCTTGGGCCTTATTTGTGACTTTCTATTTACTGTCAGCTCCATGGAAGTTCAAAGCTGCTACCTTGTAGCATAGCCACAGGGGCTTGGGTTATCAGACTTGGTATGCCAAAAATTTTCCATGAAAAATAATGGAAGATTATCTTGTCTAGAAACCTTAGGACATTTATTTCATAGACTTACTTGGTAAAGCATTCTAGACATGTAATCATTTGAGATGTCTCAGAGACAAGAAATAAGTGCTATTACACAGGAGTGTTGCTAATATTGATGGGCAGATACTAATCACTTTGTGAGTCCTACTAGAGCGATGTATCCTTAGAAAAGCCCAAGAATGCAGAAAGCAGGGAATGATGAATTTAGAAAGATACTTTTGATAATGTCTTTGTTGTTCTATTGAATTATTAAGGGCTACCTTGGCTTGAGTGCTCTGGGTGTCTATCACACACTCTCCAGCAAACACCAGATGCACCCCAGTAAAACACCCACAGGTCATAACCCCTGTCCCAAAGCCCTCCCAGTTACCTCCAGACAGCTGCTCTTAGGTTTGTGCCCAGGTGCTGACTCACGGGACATTTAAAGCCTTGTATCCCACCTGAACAGGTGTCAGAAAGGACATCAGGCAGGACCAGGAAAGCCTCTCTGAGACTACTCCTGCAGTAAGCATGGCACGGTGTGCCACAGCCCTGGGCTTCTTGCAACTGAGGGTGTTGAGGTCTGTCCCATCCCGCTGTAAAAGGGAGGTGGGGAGGATTCTTTTTCATACATTTCTTGGACAAAAATAAAGCGGAAGCATGGCAATATTAGATCTGAGAACTGTTTACTGATAAAGAAAGAGCAGTGTTCCTACCGAAGGGGGATAGAAAAGGGAGCAAAGGGGGGAAAAGAGAGAGGGAGAGAAAACCAGAAAACCAGAACAGATCGTTCCCGCTGTATCCCCAGCACCCTGTTAGCACCAGCTCGGTAGATGGAGCGTGTGTGCCGCAAGCTGCGATGAGTCTGCGTGGCTCCTGTGGCGGGCTAGGCGCGATTTCCAAACAGCAGCAGGCTGCGGGTCCCTCCCTTCTGTCAGCGAAGAACAGGTTGCCATGGCTCGGGGCGCACCGGTGGAGCAGTGGCACATTGTCAGGGTCAGGGTGTGGCAGCTGAGGGCAGCTGTGGCTGCCACTGGGAAACAGCGGAGCACTGGGTTGCTGTGGTGTCGAGCTGCCTCAGGGAAGCAGCAAAGCACAGCAGACAGACTGATGCGGAGAGGGAAGGTAGCCAGGGAAGAAGCAGGACCTCAGGGAGGAAAAGGTGGTGGGGGGAGGGGAAGGCAGGGGCCAAGCTGACCCTCCAGGTGAGTCCCTGACCCCTCCAAGAAACCCAAAGAAAAATGGCTAGGGGTTGTGGTGCAGTTACTTGGTTTCATCTGCTAAGGCTTCTCCCATAGCCTGATTTCCGAGCATTTTTTTCCTGAGCATCTGGGGATCTGCCCTGCCAGCAAGTGGGGAGGGGTTTCATCAGGGGTCAGGTCACTTGCAGCCCAATTGTGGGAGCCTTCTCTCCCCTGATCGGCTGCCAGGCAAAGTTTTGCTAGGGACAGGATACCCAGTACGTGTACAGTAGTTTTTCACTTGACGTATAACATATGTTCAGGCATAAATAAAAATCAAATTGGTCCCTCTCAACGTCCCATATCCCATCCAAGCAGTATTGTCACCTCTGCCAGTGCTACACTGTGGAGGGGAGGGGGGAGCCAGGGAGAAGTCTAGACCTGCCACACCTGTTCACTGCTGGGACTGAATGGCAAGAAGGAATGAGGTGGGGAAGATAGGGATGCCTTGGAAAGGGATGTTCATAAATGCTGACTGTGGAGCTGCCCAACAGCCCAAAATCCTGTCGGAATCAGATTCCTGCAGTGAAAATGCTGAGAGCCTCCTTAAAAGTATGCAGTTCATGTGAAAGAGGATGAATTCTGCTATACAAGTCCTAATGCCCACCCCAGGCAAGGGATCACTATTTATTTCCCCCAGCAAGAGTCTCAGTCTGGATAAATCAGCCCATTTGCACTGGCTGCCATGCAGCCGCCATACGTGTTTCTTGGGTTTTTGTTTTCCATTTATCATTTTAGCCAATAGTGGGAACACAAACCAAGGCACATGCTGGATCTGTTATCTCCTGACCCTTGAGCTGATCTGTAGTCACAAAATCAGGGCATTTAGTATATTTGGAGGCTCCTCTTGGGCAGTCTCTTCAGGAGATGCTGAGTATTTTCCAGTGAAGAATATATTTGGTGAAATCTTGGTTTTTGTTATCCCAAATGAACTGTGCATTATGGTCAAATCAAAATTGTTTGCTCAGGGTGGAAGGTTTGCTCAGAGGGGAGCATAGAAATGAAAAACTGAGGATCTAAATCCACAGACCTAAGGGAAATAGTAGTGTTGCCTTCCCTTCCAGTGTCACATGCTTCCCTCTGAATAATCTAACCCTGTGCTTCTGGGTTATATAGAGACAGTGGTAACAAGCCTGCATGTCTAGGGATTCTGACAGAGTCAATTGGCATGTT
Source organism: Rhipidura dahli (assembly GCA_013399225.1). Lineage (NCBI taxonomy): Eukaryota > Metazoa > Chordata > Aves > Passeriformes > Rhipiduridae > Rhipidura > Rhipidura dahli. Next base: position 178,974 of record VXAC01008845.1, on the reverse strand, counting down.
TTGAATGAAATTAAATGTACCGTGGAAGATTTTCATTCCTGTAAAGAAAATATTTAAAGTTCTTAAATTTTATCTTCTTTATGTGTGCGTGTGTTGGGGTTTGACACTTACTAGAAGCCAGGCACCACAAAAAACTATCCACTTATTTTCCTCTGCTATAGCTGAACGGAGCAGGGGAAATTAAAACGAAAACTTCGTGAGTTAAGGATTAGGAGGAAAACACTTTAAAGCAAAACAGGTTCAAAACTTAAACAGTATGAAGAAAAATTATTATTAATAGAATTAAAAGTAAAAAGGGTAATGAGAACTAAAATAAATCTTTAAAACACTTTCTTCCCAGCCCCTCCCTCTTTCCCACTGACTGCGCAAGGAGACAAACATGGGATTTTTGGTCAGTCTTTCACTTCCTAGAAACCTTTCCTCAGTACGCTTAGGGAAAAGAGTTTCTTTCTCCTGCTGGGCCGTGAGATACTTCCTGTGGGAGGTTCTCTTTGAATTTTCTAGCGCCGTCTTAATTTTCACAAACAGCAAGCCCGCCTGACCTGCAGTAACATGAGTGCCTCCGATGAACGGTTCAGACTTCCCAAAACCGCACATCGTGGGTCATTTTAGGTCATGGGGTTTAGTCTTCTACGGATAAACTGTTCTAGTTTGGAAGCAAGGGTTCTCTATCTCTGGAAGCAAGGGTCATCTCAGTCTGTTCCAGTTCCTCACTACATTTCAGCTTTTCAGCATCCACCCATGCACTTTATGAATTACAGGGAAACAGTTTGTTGCATTATAGTCCTCACCACGGCTTGCAAAAGAATCTCAGCTCCGACTCCCGAATCTCAGCTTCCTCCCCCTCCCTCCTTTGCACTGACCTTAGTGCTGCTATGTTGTTCTCCTCACGTGTTTTCATCTTTTCGTTTTCTCTGATTCGCGAGAGAGTCAGTGTTCATAAGTTCATTTGTTCTCAAGTTCTATCAATTGAAAAGTTTTTACAGAGTTCTACAATGCTGAAAGGTTGATCCCATCCGGGCTCTGTATCGGGGAATTGCTCACCATGCACCTCACCGCTGGCCAGGCGGTCTCCGCCGGCACCGCGCGGGCCACCGGCTCCACTCAGCTCCTCTCTTCTTGCGGAGTGCCGAAAAGGAAAAGCTGCTGCTGCCCCCTGCCCTTCTGTCCTCAGTATGGCTAGTTAAAAGCGACTAAACAAGTAAAGTTCATTGCGAGCCATGTTGAGATAGCATGAGCAGCCGCACCGCCCCCACTGCGCGATTTCGGCCACTCGGCCCTGGCTGCGTGGGCGCTCCGGGCACCAGCCCCAGCCGCATGGTCCCGGCCGCGGGGCTGCTCGCGGTGCCAGGATTGTGTCCCCGCCCCGCTCCCAACCCCGGCAGCACAGCTCCGGCCGCCGCGCCGGAAGGGGCACAGCAGCCCCCTCACCAGCTCTCGGATGGGGGCAAGAAAGAGAGCTTCTTGCGCTTTTTTTTTCCTTCTTAAATATGTTATCACAGGTGTTAGCAACTTCTCTAATCGGGCTAGTAACCTGCCTGTCGTCAGAGCCTTAAGCAATTGGCTCTGTGCCAGACACAGTAGACGCTTTGAGCAGCTTTCTCCCATCTACCAAAAAACTAGACTGTTTTAAAACAAACACAGCATGCAATTTTTTGCTGCTCTCACTGTCCAACTGAAAATAAAACTAGCTTTTGCACAGCCAAACAGAAAAGAGAGATGTTGCTAGAAAATTCTTAGATTCCTGGACATTTTTTAGAGTAAGTTTTAAAATACCTGGCTCATGATCTGTCTCTTCAGGCTGTGAAATGCCTAATATATATTTAACATCCTAGTTGCTCTTCTATATATAAGAGAAAGCAGGAAGACAAAAATAGGAAAAAGCAAAACCAATTCTATGGCAAAGACAGAGCTGCTGAGTTCAGGATAATTTTTTTAATGCAGTAGTTTGTGAACCTTATACTAGAGCTTTCAGAAAATACAGTCCCTCTCTTCCTAATTCAGTTCTGTCCAAAAGGAAATAGGATTTAGTCTGTTCTTCGCAAAACAAACTAAAAATGTCAGTCAGGTATTCCGTAAATAAGGATGGACACAGGCCATGTACAGCAGGCACCAAAACCAAGTTTGGCCCTATTCTAGAGGCAAGATTTGGAGACGACTTCAGTGTTAGTCCTTCTCTACACACATGAAGATAAATGTGTATTTCATTTTCAAGCTGCAGATATAAAATAGTTAACTACCAAATTGTGTTAAAACGGGATAACTTTTGAATATTATTGGTATTTGAAAAAAAGCCTAAGCCAAATTTAGGAGTAAAAATTCTGTCATCCCATTTAAACTCAATATAAAGCATTTGTTTTCATTAAAGTGGCTGTGATCATTGCAGGTTCTACCTTTCCTTAGGTACTGTGTCTTACTACCTCTTGAACCAAAAACTGAAGCCCTTGACAGTAGGTGGCCTCTAGGAACAGAGTTTATTTCTAAATATACACATGCTAAGACTGAACTGGCTGAAAATGGTGCTTCTCCATTTTAAACACTGAAGGAGAATAGATTTCTTATATGGATTTCTTTTCTCCTTTGGGATGATTCTAACAATTCATTTTCTGTTTGTGTGGAAAGATCTATCTGCCCTTCATCCCAGCTAGTTTTAATTCCCACATCACCTAGGAAAGAGGTGGATTGGGAAGGCCTGGTGGGAAATGGCAGCAGAGGGCAAGAAAAACACTGATTTTATCCAATACTACAATTGTTTCCCTGTGCATGGATGTGAATGATTGATTTGTAAGGCACACCAGAGGGAAGGAAAATCTAACAGCTGTTCTCACAAGTTTGAAATTAAACACTTACAAAATACTTAAAGAAAGCAGGTTTTGTCTTAGAATTTTTTCACTAACCAAAATTAAGTGGAAATTTTCATGAGACTTTTTTTCTTTCTTACTTTTTTTCCACATCTGAAGGAAATGCTGTATGCCATACCTGATAACATCTAAGCCCTCTACAGGCCAGTTAAGTAATGCATAGTGCTATTTCAGAGCAGTCCTTCTTTCAGTAAACACTACTTGCATGTCTATTTCTTTCCTATTTCCTGTTTTAGCATATATACATTTTTAAAAGAAGCACAATAGGGGGTTATTTTTTCCTTAAGATATGATTTATATGCTCAGGTTGGGTTTTTTTTGTTATTTGAGTCATTTCTTGTGGACACAGAAAATTATTAATCACCTTCAAAAAGAATGCATGTCAGAACCTGGTAGAGTAAAATGCATCCCTACCATTCATAAGCCACCAACAGATTCCACAACTCTACTGCTGTCCATTGTAACCTGAAAAAAAACCAAAACCCACAAAAGCCAAACAAAAACAACAACAAAACCCCCAAACCAATAACAACAAAAACAAACAAAGAAAAAAACCCAAAAAAACCCCAAACCTCCCCCCCCAACAAAAAAACCCAAAAAAACCCCCCCCCCCCCCCCCCAAAAAAAAAAAAAAAAAAAAAAAAAAAAAGAGAGAGAGAGAGAAAGAGAAGGACTGAAATCCAGAGGTTCTCACTCTAAATACTGGACTTCTGCTGTACTTTGAAGTCAGCAATTCATTAAGTGTGCCATTCTGGCCCTGGCACATAATCATTATAAAAAATTAACATCCTCTAGAAGTATTTATCATCCACTCACAGGAACAATGCATAATACTAATTTCTAGAACATCCTAAAACATTATTTTCCACTTCAACACTCAACCACAGCAAAGTTCATATTACAGGTGGTGCTGCCTCAAGTAAGTATTTGCCAAATAGACAAAGGTCTATAACCAGACTGGATAAAGGAACGTCCACCCACAACTTCCATTTATCAGGATAGGAACTTACAAGTTTTCAGCTGGATTTTGAATTGATGCTGAATGCTCTGCAGGATCATTCCACTCATACTGCTGATCTGAATACATCCAATAACTTGATAAGCTATGCAACTTAAAACACTCCAATCAGGAGAGAGTTCCTCACAAAAAAATTTAAAATGTCTGTTTTATTAGCTGTTGGAGCTTGGGGGTCATTTATTAAAACAGTTGTATTTTTACAAGCTTGGGGAGGAGAAAAATGATTCCACTGCTTCTCCTCCTGCACTCAGTCTTACTGAGCGCAGCAAAGCTCACTGTTTCATTGCTCAGATAGTGTCACGTTCTGCTGTTGGGCACTGTGAGGGATTCTTTTAAACGGATGCCTGGGGCGAAATTAGATGCAAATTAGGACAATATTATATCTGTGAACCGTTTACTGATGGAGAAAAATAAGTGGCCCAACCAGAGTATGATAGGAAAAACAGAAGCAAAGGAAAGAAAAGGAGATAGGAGTCAGAGTAAGACAGGGAGACGGGGCATTACCACCAGGGCTCCGCAGTGTGCCACCAGTGTTTGGTCGGCAGGTGGCCCGTGTAGACCGCAAGCCGAGGGAGTCAGTGCAGCTCTTGGCAGGAGAGGTGAGAATGCCGTGGCCAGCCGGCAGCGTGTCTCCTGCGTCGGTGAGCGGCGGGACGCCCGGCGAGTCGAAGCTCCGGCAAGAGCTGAGCAGGGTAGGCAGCAGAGCAGCAGGCAGGATCGTGGCAGGCAGCTGCGGGATCGCGGCACTGCGGCAGCAGCAAGGGGATAGGCGAGCAGGACTGTGGGCCAGGGACGGGGCAGCAGGAGCGAAGGCGAGGCGAGAAAGGTTGGCGAAAGCAGGCGAAGGAGAGCAGGTGCTCAGGTTCAAGGGGCACCAGGGACCCCAGGCAGGCGGAGGAGCAGGTGCCAGCCAGCAGGGACACCAAGCAGGCAGGCAGAAAAATCCAGGAACGAGCAGCACCTTTGTGAGCGCTTCATAATTGCTTTTATACCCATAGCTACTCCCATGGTCTGCTCGCCCGAGAAAGATTATTGGATAGTCTGGAGAGACTTCGCCCTAGTAGCAAGAGTTACCACGCGTCTAGGGGAAGTAGCTTAGAGTCTATTGGTGGAGGACATCTTCCCACTTATAGGTTGCCAGTAAAATCATCCCTGGGATAGAACCCTTCTCTACTTGCTACAGCCGTGACCAAGAAACAGAGCCTTTCTCTCTGCAGGGGCTGCCATGTGCTGCTACTGCCAAGGCATGTGCAGCCCATCTGGCACTTTTCCATTCAAAATCAAATTCCAGATTCATAACCAACAGTTCAAGGAACAAAACTAAACAATGTTGAGGCATTATTATTTCAAAATTAAATTGGTTCCTCACGGATAGTGAGCCAATGCTGTTCTTTCCAGTAGGTTTATTCAAGTGCATGGAGTTGTGCACTTTCTTAAATGCTTTCCTGGATCAAAACCCTGAGATGATATTCTTTTGGTTGACTTGGCAATCTCTTATTTGTCTTCACTCTTCCACATGAAAATGATAGTGATTATTTGCTCTGTGGTGTCTCAGGAAGCAGAAATGTTTCAATGTATCTTTGGATGTTGCTACAAAACAAAGGTATTCCGTAGTGCTTCATATTGGCATTTTCACTTGTATTAACAAAACCTCATTCTTTTTGTCAACTGTGTTTGTTCATTTTGATTCAGTTTTATATGCACAGCTTTTAGCATCACAGCAAAATATTGTTTCCAAAGTTAGATCCAACTGACTGAAGGTGGGAATATCTAGAATGCAGCAGCACTGTTCAAAGCACTGATTTCAAAAGATTCATTAGTTGTGAAATACATTCACTCTTCTTTGCTTGTTTCTGTTTCTCTGTTCATTTCTGTTATTTAACTCAGCACAGCACTTGCTTCACTGTGAACTCAGTCGGCCCTAAAGAAAAAAATAGAATCATACTAAATCATGATACCTCAGTAACAGTGAGAGACAACATCTTCAGTTTGTTATGCCTGCAAAAATATCTGGGTCAACAGGACTGCCAGGACTCATAAAACTCTTGTGTCACTACCAATTTATTGGCATGAATCTACCATATTTTCTTTTCATGTTTACTGGCTCATGCCAACATTAGCTTCCTTTGATTTTAACCCTTTGTATGTGCTAGAGCACCCTTTGGTACAGGATATTTTTGGTTTGTTGTGTTTATGTCTCTTTTTTTCTTAAAGGAAATTTAGGTACAAGATTGTCTTCAAATATTATGTTCTGGAAAGGGGAGGGTCTGATCAGGTTGATAAGCTCCTTTTCTTTTTGAATATTGAGGTTCACATGGACTTCAGTCTAAAACAATATGCCCCAATATTTTCTTACTTGAAAAACTGTGTATAGATACCAATACTTCAGACTGGCTTGTTTTTTTTTTAATTTTTTTAAAAGGTCTTGAATCTCCTGCTATGATGACACACAGCTCTTTATAGTACAAAACATAATCAGCCACTTTCCATTATTATATTGTATGATAATATGTCTTCATTCCTAATGCAATTTACTTAACTTGTACATTTTGACAGCTATGTGCAAGAGACTGAAAGAGCAGAGCTTCTATTAAGTTCCATTCTGAAACAATAATAGATTGTGTTGTAGATCTAGCTATACAAAAGTTCCCATCTCTGTTCTTAGCTTACTGCACATTATAGGAGACATTAGGAAAGAATGCCCAGAAAAAGACTGAAAACCCCTCCATAATATGTCCAGAAATGACAGGCATCAATAAACTATTTGATTTGTGATGGAGAGGTTTACATAGCACTACTTCCTAGTCATCAGAGGTCAGTAAACACATCCACTTATGATTCCAGTGACACTTCTGAAAGGAAACAAACAATTTTTAGTGAAAGATGCCTTTTTCTTCTCTTCTGCTGTGCTTTTAAACTATTTTCCTTTGGATAAGTGACAAACACAAAATGTAATTGATTCTGCAAGCTGCAAACTGCAAGCACTGTGGGGATTTTTTGAATGATTTGTGTGTGTTAATGAGCTACTGGTTGCTACACAGGAATGAGGGCAGGTAAAAGAAATTCTCCTTGCACTTGGAATACTCTTGTCATTCTCTGAAAAATCTCCATTAACAAATTCAGGGCAGCCCCTGAGATCTGTGTCTCCTGCCTAAACACAGGGGTACTCACACAGCAGAATGCTCTGAGAATGAAGCAGGACCGTAAGACTTCTACTCCAGCCTTGAGGAGCACTGAGGTAACTTTTAAGATATATTGGATTCAAGAACAAGTTCTTGAACTTGACAAAATATTCTGAGGAAAGTCAGCCTAAAAATTGCATCAATATTCATATCTCACCCTCATACTTCCTTCTCATTGGAGGAAGTTGTCTCTTCTGGAGTTTTGACTAGGATGGTTTCAACCTGACTTAAGTCAAATTTAGACTGATCACAGGGCAAAAATATTCCACATGAAGGACTAGATGTGAGGATTTCTGTACTTTGGTATTAGATATGAATTACTAGCAATAACCTGAGAGCATTATTGTTTCTCTTTTTTTTTTTTTTACATGTTGTTTACAAAACAAAAATCCATTACAAAACTAGCTCCATTCTGAAGACCTTGATTTTTGAATAAGCTTTACTGATTTTCTGAGACCATAAATGCAGCCCAAGATGGTCAGAAGGAGGAATCTCAAGTTCTGAGTGTCATGGAAAGATAAGCTTAGCATGTCATTTGTACTACTTATCTTTCCTTGACTTCCTGATTTTTTAAAAGACCTATTTAAAGAAAAGAACTAAGATCAAGTAACACTGGAGGTGCCACTTGACAAATCAGTAAAGGACATACTTAAATCTGAATTGGATGATGCAATAAAGTACATAAATAAAGATTTCAAACCTCTGATTTAAAAAAATCTCTTAAAACATACTAGACTTTAATGACTTTGAATAAACTACTTCGTTCTATTTACCAAGAGCAGTGCCTCATAGGTCCTCCTTCCCATGCTGCACTGCTGCAGAACTGAGTCTTCAAGACTTCAAGAGCTAAATTTGCAGCTGATAAGGCTCCTGGCCATTTATATCAGCTTGTCTTCTAGCCCACTAGATCTCTTGTCCATAGAGGTGCACAATGAAGCAAGCATGCAAGATGACCCTTCAGTCAGTAAAGTCCTCTGAAAGTGCAGAGGTCAGAAAGAACAAAACTGAGCAGGCCTAAAATACCAAAAAATGGTATTCCCAGATCTTGCCATGAACTTTGCCAACTTGTGCAGTAGTCAGGCTGTGAGCATACAAAGTACTAAAGTAAGGCTGTTTGAGCCACACCAGAAGCCTCCCTGCAAACAGTAGGATTATTCATGTGTTAAATATTGATTACTGTAAATGTTGTGCTGGTTCTGGGCCAACAGACATTTGCTTGTCACAAAGGGCTGTTTCTTCAAAAAAGGACCACCTTTAATGGGAGAAGAAAAGGTCTGCTTAGGAAAAATGGGAACTTCTGCTAAATTTAAAAAAGGTTGTTTTTGACGGTGTTGGCTGATACATTAATTTCTTTTAGCAGTGGTTGACTGCCTGGGACTAACTCAGAGATGGCTCAGTCCTCATCTGCCCACTAGAAGTGTGAAATGCCATTAGTATGGAGTTAGTGGTGTCTAATCACTGTAGAAAGCCTGAAACTGTGTCACCTGGGGCAATGGAGCTGTTTTCCATCCGTTCCTGACATAAATGAAAGCAAAAAGTATTAAAGTTTGTAATGTTTTTGTTTTCTAGTATAGTAACCTATATTTAACTTCAACTTTTAAATTAAAAGCCTGATCTTTTCTGTTCCTATTTCTACTAAGAGTCCCTATTAATTTACATAGATATATAGGTGGAAAGCTCTTTTCAGAAATATTCAGCATTGGCTTATATTCTGTGGAAGTCAGCAGTAAAACTACATTTTTTTTCACTTGGGAGTAGAACTATGTCAACCCCAAACAGTTTTGAAAAGCACAATTTAAGCATCATTTTGACTAAATGCTTCCCAGATACAGTCCTGAAGAAATGAATTCAAAACAATTATTGAAAAATGTCACTGTATTTTCAGTCCATGTTTTCTGCTTAACATCTGCACAAAGACAGAGAATAAGTCAAATTCTTCCTGAGGATACCACAGCTCAATTCAAGCTGCTGCTGTGATGTGTGTACTTGAAATGCATTGGAAACATACCAGCTTTTTGCACCCTTGCTGCTATATGTAACTCCTTTCTTTTTTTATTTTCCTTTTTTCTTTTCTTTTTTTTTTTTTTTTTGAGAGCAGGAATCTGAAAGAATTTAGATAATTTCTGTTTGAACTTGAGCAGGGTACTATTAACCTCTGACTAAAACAGTTTATGATGCAGTTCTTCAAGAAAAGAAAAATCATCCTTATGATGATGGTAATTCTCATATCTATATATCTACATTCTTAGATATGTACACAGACATGTGTATTTTGGTAATTCAAGCACACTGGTTTTTAACGCCTCTTTCCTACCAGATTCGGGTGTGAAGAATGAGTTCCAAAATCTAAGCCTAGGTTTAGCCTAACACGAGCAATTTGAGCATAGTTTGAGATGACTGCACAAAATTCACCAGAGTAGATGTTGGTAAGTTTAAATGGCTGTGGAATTGCACCAGAATATCTTCAATATTTCTTGATGTGAACTGGAGATTTATTGCTTTCAAATCCTATATGTTATCTGCTTTGTTGATGACAATGAGACACAGACCACCATTAGTGCATGTAAAAAGAGCAATAAATGACTTGCTTTCTTAAGCATTTTTCATAAGGTCAGTGATGTTTCAGTCAGTTTTGAATCTCAGCAGTGCTGCTGCAATGTTGATGGTTTGCTTCCAGCATCTCACATGATTAATGGGAGTCCAGGCTGTTTTTTTCATCTAGACATATAGTGACATCAATAACTACCTTAACAGAGATCTGTAGCTGTAAAATACACCACAATGAGTGTATCATGTTGTGTATATATGAGTGTATATGATATATATATATTTAATACTGTTATATATAGAAATAATTTCTGGGTATAGATATGATAATTAAGTGCCAGGAAGAGGGGGAAGGAATAGTTACTTTAACAGTGTGACAGTAACAGCTATACTACATTTGGTGTAAAAAGCATAAGAAGTCAAATAGAACAACTTTGATATTACACCTATTAATGTTGGATTTATCTGCTTAATTTCCTTCAATTTATTTTTTCATTTGGGACTTTAGAGGCTGAACACCAGTATTTATATCTATTTTTTTAAAAATATATTTAGGTTTATAGCCATGGTTTAATAGGCATAATGTACAGCTATTATGGTAGAAATATTTGTGCATTATACTTTGAGATGCTGCTAACTTTTTGTTAATTTTCTCAGCTGTAAGAATTTCTCTGTTTCCTTTTTCTCCAAAAGCTGAATTTGTATGAATTTTCTTAAATGTACAGTGTTCCAAACTCTGATAAAATGGCAGATATATTTGCCACCTCAGCTGTGTTGTATAACCTCCTGACAATTTTCAAAAATGTGGTGTTTTTTTTTAAATTTGAAAAAAAATTAGAGCCCCAAGTTGGGTCAATGAATGCATAAGCAAAATATATCAGGTGATGTATTTTAAATAACCTTGGCGATTTTAGAATCTGTTGACTTTAAACAAAATAAAGTCAACAAGTTGCTTGTCAATATAGAACTTAGTGAGATTTAACTGAATATTGGCTTTTACAGCTCGATCTGGCTTGCTCTGTGATTCTGTAGTGCAGTAGCTCACAATAAACAGCACCTAGAGCTAGTTCCCAGGAAGGTCTATCTGTTCTGTACAGCAATAGGCTTTCATAAGCAGGTGTCAGAATATGTTCTCTCTACAGCACCATGTTGATATTTTGAAAAAAGTGGATGGTTCTTCAAATGTCTGACATGACACTGATACTCATTAACTCTGCATAATTCCATGCTAATATGAAAGCAGCTGCATCACTTGTAATGCTTCACTAGTAGCTTGTTAAAAATGCAAAGAATAGAGTCAGCATCTCTGTTACAATGAATATCTTGGCATTCACACTGCTGGGTGCCTGAAGGAGCACACCTTGAGCTGCACAGGTGCTGGGTGCTGGCGTCCCAGCTTGCAGCTCTCCTGCCCCATTGGCCACTGATGCTGAATGTACAGTGTACAAGCCCTCTATACTATAGTTTTTGTATCAATTAGTAGATCATCTACATATTGTAGGAGTGTTCCCTCCCCAGGCAGAGACTGCTACTGTTGCAGTTCTTTGGCCAATTGATTCCCAGAAACTGGGACTGGTTTTGAACCCCTGAGGTAACACCATCCAGGTAAGTTGACTTTTCCTGCCTGTGCTAGGGTTCTCTAATTCAAAAGTAAATATGTTTTGAGTTTCTTCTTCAAGTGGCAGGCACAAGAAAGCATCTTTGAGATCTATCACTGAGAACCAAACAAGATCATCTCGGAGTTTAGTTAGCAAAGTGTAGGGATTTGCAACCACTGGGTTGATACTTTTAGCAATCCCATTGACTGCTCACAAATCTTGCACTAATCTCTAAGTTCCATTAGTTTTTTTTTCATGGGTGATATAGGAGTATTAAATTCAGATTCGCATTCTTTCAACAATCCTAGTGTCAAGACTTTGCTAATAATTGGTTCAATCCCTTTTCTGTCCTCTATTCTCAAGGGATAATTTCTCCTAATTACTGGCCCGATTCCTGTCTGTAATTCAATCTTAGTAGGGTCAGCCAATTTTGATCTCTCAGGAGTACTGGTATTCCATACTCCTGGGTATACCTGATTCATTATTTGTTCCAGATAGTTACCTGTATCAATTGCCAATCTTAATGCTAAAATCAATTTGCCTTCAGGTATTTCAAATTTCATTTCTCCCTCTCTAAACTCATTTGTTGCCTCTAAATTTTCAAGGAGATCTCTGCCTAATAGGGATTTAGGTGAATTTGGCAGAGAGAAGAATTGATGTATCCCCACCCTTTTCCCAGTTTTGTACTCTAACGGTTTTAAGAAAAAAGGCATTCTCTGGTTGGCCTGTGGCTCCCATTACCTGGCTGTGTTTTTTACCTTTAGGCATTAAAGTTTGATTTAAAACTGAAAATGTGGCCCCTGAATTAAGAGTCTAACTTCTTTATCATCCCCTAGCTGTATCATAACCAACGGGTCCGTTAGGGAAAGATCTGCAGCATCACTGGAAGCAGAGACTTTCAGGTAATGCCTATAGTCTTTCAAGTGGCTGTAGGGGGAGTGAAGAGACAGAAAATTGTGGCACCTACACTGTCAGTTCTGAGAAACTTTAGCCATGAAAAATCTCAGCTCTCTAGTGCTTGTGAGAATCTTTTCTTTCTTACAGATGCTAGCCTAAACAATATCACTGTTTTTCTAAACCTCTTGCACCTGCAACTTGTTTTTCTCAGATAGAAGCTTTTCTGTTAGGTAAACATCTTTCTGCTATGTGCCAGAGTGTCAGCTCTGCCCCTTGGGGTGGGCTTAGCCCACAGAGCCAATGAGATTATGACAACTGATATGTGCACAATCTATGTTATTAAAGTCTTCCAAAGAATTAGTAAAGTTGCGGATCTTCCATCAATCTACTGGAGTCAGAGTGGTTTTTCTATGTGTCTGTTCTATGAACAGCGACATCTACACACACCACTGCTGCTGAAATAATTGAACCCATGCAACAATTTTTTGAGTTGAGTGTTTTTTGTCCACATTTGAAGTGCAGGCTTATGGCTTGAGAAACCTTCTTATCACCTGCTGAATTTTGGTGGAGTCGAGTAAAGGTCTCAGACTTCACTTCCTCTGAACAGTCTCTATTGACTGCTTCAGATTTTCACAGCCTTCAGAAAACTACTATGTTTTTTCCTTCCTGTACATTTGGGGAAATGCTAAATCATGTGGTGAATTAAGTCTGCTGTAGAGAGGCTGAAGAATGGGAATGCTTTTCGTAAAGTTCCTTGACAAACAGATTCTCTGTATTAAGTAGGGTCTGCTACTGTTCTTGAATTTATATGATTTAATTTCACTATTGCAATCTAGCTGGGTCTTTCAAAACTGAGTCAAGCATTGTATTTCTAGCAACAGGTAGGAGGATGGGTCTTTGAGCATCCCAACCCCTGCTGTGTTTAGCAATTAAAGTGTTTTAGGGTCTGAGACAACTGCTGAAAGAATCAAAATGACAATGTATTCTCTCCTTCTGTACAAATGTCTTCAGTTAACTGAACTCAGAATCTAAGAAATATTTCATGTTTATATATATATGTACCTAACCATCTGCTAACTTTCCTGATTTTTATTTCTATTCCAAGATAGTGTGGAAACGAAGCATGGTGTCTGCCGTTGTGCAGACAGCTTCCTTTGGCCAGCCAGAGATCTCTTTTTTATCTTGAGGTCCATTCAGGCATCCATGGAAGGCTTGCGTGACCTGGAAAGGTAGAAGCTGATTCAAAAATAATATTTTTGTTTAATAACTTCACAACTTTCAAGTAGAATTGGTTAATTTATCGGCAGCGCTCTTCTCTCCTGTAAGGGAAAATTACAAAATGTGTAAGGGAAATTAGGTGTGTATTAACAGGTTCTAGATCAGACTATGAAAGTGTCTAAAGACAGGAGTCTAAAAGCTGAGAGGAATGTTTATGGCTTCCTGGTTTTGGGGGCTGGGCAGGGCAGATGACAGACAGCAGGGCAGCTCTGAGCAAAGATACAGAAGAACTAAATCCCCTGGATGGAAGTGGACAAAGCTTGAGAGCTGTCTGTGGAGAGCTGGATAAAATATTGGAGAAACACAGAAGTGGGATAAAATAACGAAGTAAATCTTTGACACTGAAACAAAATTACTTAATGACTTTGAAATAGTGATTAAAAAAGCTTACTGGTGCACTCAGATATTGAGAGACATCAAAGACATCCTGTTGGTTGCCTCTATTTTTGTTAAGTGTTACTAATTTGGGATGTCCACACCACAAACTGCAATACTGTTTTATCTGGGAAGACAAATCACAATAGGACAGGCTGCTGAAGAGATGCTGAGACACCCACAACCATCTCATCTGGTGGCTTTCATAATTGCAAATGCAAAAAGCACATCATAACTTTCGGTTAGAGGATTGCAAATGGTTAAGTGTCTATTGCTCTGGGGTTCCTGTAGAGTTAGATGCTCTTAAAGATTTGCTTTAATCATTCAGAAATGCTGATTGTTCTCTGAGCAATGCCAAACATGACTTGTTTGAAAAGAAATTGGCTTGGTTTACAGTAGGGTGGGTTTTTTATTTGTTGGTAGAAGCATTTTAGTATTGGGTGGTTCACATATAGGATGGTGAGTTAAAACAACACCAGAAAGCCTGTACCTGCAATACTTTACTAGTAAATAAACTACACGAGCATGAGGCCAAAAATATCTAGGAAGATTCAGTGCATGCAGTATGGGGAAAAAAAAAAAGAATAAATATTAAACTCTGATTCTGCTAGGAATATTTGCATTATGTGGTAATCAGGTAAACAAAATCAGGAGTACAGAATCAAATGAAGAAGCAGATATCCTAAAGATTTCCCCTTTATTGACACCATCAGAGCACAATAACTTGTGTCAGCAAAGGGAGAAGCCAGAACAGCACCATATATATTTGGTATGAAGTATATTCTTGGAGTTTGTCCATGTATATTCACATCCTAATCACTGGAGGAATTACTGTTGTTCGCATCTCCATTTCATTTCCTTGGCTGAACATGCCTGGAATTCTGGACTGTGATTTCGTTATTCACTTGACTCTGCAATTTGTATTGTGTACCTGCTCCAGCAGATATCATCAATGCCTAATACTCCTGTGCTATGCAGAACATATCATTTGCATTTGAGAAGGTAGCTATGACTACTGGCTACTTAATTGTGTACTGCATCTGTAAAAGCTAATACCAAAGGTACTTTTCAGAGTTCTGACAATGACCAACTGTTCAGTATTTTAAATCATATCTGCACCCATTGCTGTGACTAACAGCACATATTTGTGTAGGGTTGATTAGGTACAGTCTCTCTCTTCCTATTTTGTTTTAATATTTAGACAGCCTTTTTCTGCAGTCTGACTCCAAAGGAAAAAAAGTGTCTCTAGAGGACTTGCATATAGTGAACAGATTAGTTATACCTGCAGTGGTTCAAGTTGCAGCATAAACCCAAAAGGTTTTCCATTAAAATTCATGTTACGCATTTAAAAAGACAAATTCCTCCTGGAGCCACCTGAAATAAATTTGGTCATTGTCCAGGATTACAGAAGGAGAGTAACAATGTGGGGTGCAACCAAACTGTGTCATGTGCCACATGACTCTATGCCATTTCCAATAAACTGTTTATGGGTGGTTTGTGGTAGCTGCCCCTCAGGCTACAAGCTGGGTCTTATATAAGAAGCAAACCCTTCGAGGCAGGGAAGTGTTTCTTTGTCTTCACAACTGACTCGGCCATGATAACTCCCTCCAGGGAAGCACCAGCATACTTACACCCATCCTGAGGAGGTCATTTCTGCTGATGGGCCATAATGGTTCAACGGCACCAGCATAATGGGTAGCAGTAAGGACCTAGACCATCAAGGACTCACAAAAATATCCTGTGAGTCACAGGATTACATAATTCCATTGTGAAGTTCCCTGCCCTGGGGGAGGTGCTGAACATTCTCACCTGAGACTGCCCATATATAACTGAGGATTTGGGACACCACCACCACCACTGGACAGATCAGAGAAGGACCAGAACTTCCACAGGACCGCTGTGTTCAACTGCAGTCATCACTTCAACAGGACTACAACCACCACTTGATAGGACTTGATATGACCACCCCCTCGATCAACAGGGTGCCAGGTTGCACTCTGACTTTGTGGGTTTAAGCAAGTTTCTGTGTATAATTCTGTTTATTGTAATCTTTCTATTAAATTGTAACTCCAACCTGAAATCTCTCTCAGGGTAATTGTGTGGGGTTCATTTCTTCCGCTGGTTTACTTTCAAACCAGCACCGTCATTTATGCTGTACTAGTTTTCAGAGTACAGATAAACTCCTTAACTGGGATTAACATAGAAGGTGTCAGCTCAGTAGGATGAGTCTTTAGCTTGTAGAGGTTCATTCAGAAATATTAACCCTAATGCTTTGATCTGCTCATACATGAATCAAAAAAGCAGGCAAACAGTATTATCCCCTGTGAAGAAAATGGAGAGCACTGAAGTGAAGCAACTTCAGAAGGAGACAGTAAGTCAACATCTAAGTCTGGATCAAAAATCAAGTTTACCAACTTGGAGCGCACCTCTCAGAGATGAGAACAAATAGAGAAATTGTCTCCATGAAAGCACTAGCTGCAGCATTGTTGTGAAATAATCTGATGAAGTATTTCTCATATTAATAAAATATAGCTGAGAAATGCAGTAATGACTTCTATTTTGTTGGTGTGAATGAAACAAGCCTCTGGCATCAGAAATTCAGTGAACATGGATAAATGGCAGGTATTCTGTAGAACCACTTGCACATATTCAGAGATATTGGGCAATGTTGTAATTGTTTCCCAGCCACAGACTGCCTGTCCCTCTTCAGAAATCACAGACAAGTTCTGTTCTCTAATTCATTAGGTTATGAAGCAGGCTGAGGTGGTTTATTACCTATTGTAGAGTAGTATCAGTATTTGTGGTTACTTGCTTCATGAGTATTCAATGAGAAACTGACTGGCTGAACAATGTTTGCATATACATAATATACTAAAATGACAAAGCTGTAAAATAATATTACACATGATTTGTAAAAAAAAAAATACACAGGCAGAGCACGGACGTGGCCAAAAAATGAAACATGACATGCATGTTTGCTTATCACTGGAAAGTTATCACATTAAGATTAAATAATAAAGCTCAGAAGTTAAAGGCAAAATCACATCTGAGTATAGGTTTGAGTTGTTTGCATTATATTAGATTTGAATGTAAACCCTATCATTTTGTTATCCAACCTGTGCTGCCTTCGTCAGGAAGATGATTTCCATTGTTGGCCTTGCTGTGAGGCAGTAGTGGGCTTTCTTGCATTCCAGCTATGACAGCTTCTGAGGTCTGGTAAGAATAGATTTCTAAATTATGATGACAAGTAGAGAAAGCAAAGAAAAAAGTGTATTGGACCTTCTGTAGAGATCCTGAAAGATGATAGAGTGGAAAATAGGACACAGTCTTTGGTCTTTTCTCTATCAGCAGGTCATCTCCAAATTTTGCAGACCTTACAGTTTTCAAGAGTGACTTTACCTATGACCTTTCAATGGGTAACTTAATGAAATTTTGGATATTGCCACTGATGTTTAGTGGCTGTAAATGGAAATACCTGTTTCATAGAGGTCTCCTGGTATCTTTGACTTTTCCCCATCTTTTCTTTCCTGCTCTCCTTGAAGGTGTGCAATCTCACTGGTCTGCCCCACTCCTAGCCATAGGCAAAAGGGACCTCCAGCCTTCCTGCATGCCCACTGTGACAAAAGAAGCAGGCTGGGCTGATCCAGAGAAGCAGCAGTTGAAATAGTGTTTGATTTTAGCACTAGGAGAAGTGATTACAAAGAGGTGTCAACTTATAATAAAAGATCTACATGAATCTATTTTGGTTTGGATGTTTTTTGGTTTTGTTGGTGTGGTTTTTTTTTGTTTGTTTGTTTTTTTGTGTTGTTTTTGTTTCCCCAGAAACTTGCAAAGAGCTCCCTTCTGATTGCCTCCATTGTTTCAGGAAAGAATTCTTTTTGAAAGACCTGGTCCTGGGTTGCAATGTATTTTATCACCATCCTCGTAAGTTGCTGAGCCCAGGTGGGACAGTGTTTTTCTTGCCTCCTCCCTCTGGACTATCTCCCTGATTAATGGCCCATCAATGGCCCTGCCCATGACTCAGAGATAACTCCCTTTGGACAATCTTCTGTTAACGTCCCATCAACACCTTGCCTCATGGCTCATCATCCCATTGTGAGATGCTCCATCCAGAAGGAGGAACCAAGCATTCCATCCTGGATATAATCTGGGAGTCTGAACGCCACAGACACTGCATCTCCACTGGATTTCCAGGGGACAGGAGCTACACAGCCACCACTGGACCTTCTGAGGAAGAGTAGACCCTCTCTTCACCATCATAAGACATTGAGTCTCTTTGCAACATTTAAAATAAGTGTTTCTTAAGTATTTAGATCGAATTTTTCTCAAGCATTTAAACATTAAGAATTTAGTTAAAAGATTAGTTATTACAGGAAGCAAACACAGCAGAATCTAAACAATGAAATTGATGATTAAGCAAAGAAACTGAGGCCGGAATAAACTCCTCAGGTCTGGGAACTGATTACTGGTTATCTGATGTTGTTCAGCTGGGCTGTAACAAGAATCTGCAGAGGAACCAGACAGTTATTGATGACCCCATTCAAAACCTGTTTTGGGAAAGGAACTGGGAGTTTTCCAAGGCCATATGTATTGCTAAAAACTAGGAGGGTAAAAAAGTCATAGCGAGGAAAAAGAGTTACTTCATCCAGTGGGGGACCGCCCCATAATTATGAGACCACCGACCCATTTCTTAGAGAGAACTACGCATGCTTAATGAATTTTTAACTAATTTCCATAAGGAGTGGTGAATGGAAGGTCTCCATGGTATTTGTGTCTTAAATATTTAGAACTTTCATAGATAAATAGACTTTGGATTGCTTTGTAATCTCGGAGCTGTGCTTTTGGAGCAATCCTCACAGCTTCCCGGCGCTGGAATAAACATATCCTTTCTAACCCAAATGAGTTAGAGAGTCTTTGTTCCAGTTGGATATCGATATTAAATCTATATCCATATTTTAATAAATCAATCACTGCTTCAACAGAACCGTCGTACATACCTGGCTCGCTGGGAGCTGCCAGTGTCCCTACCTGCTGCAACAGTAACTGCTCCAAAGGGGAAAGTGCCTGGCAGCTGAGAAGGCCACACTGGGTTTGTGGTTCTGTTACTGCCATAGTTATTGTTGTTTGTTTGTTTACCTTGATATACGCATATATTAGTAAAGAACTCTTATTCCTATTTCTCATATCTTTGTCTGAAAGCCCCTTAATTTAATTTGGAGGGAAGAGGGTCGCATTTTCCATTTCAGGGGAGGCTCCTGCCTTCCTTGACAGACACCTGTCTTTCAAACCAAGACAGACCTCTATTAGCTTTAACAGGATGTTGCTTATTTGCAGCCATGGAGTTGCTTTTCCAACATCTGAGTTTAGAAGCCAACTGGTTAGAAAATTTGCACAGCAAATGCTTTCTAACCCGTCAAAGCCATGTGATGGTTATCCTAACAAGCAGAAAACAGTGCTAAATTATTGCAGCTAAGCCTGCCATTGTTACTGTTTAACTAGTTTCAATGTACAGTTATGTCACTGGTGTGTTTCAGCTCAGCTGTTATCTGCCTGTCAGAGATCTGATAAATTCATCGGGTGTGACTCAAGAAATTCCCCAAAAGCCTCCATACATTGACAGTTCATAAGCTTATAAGAGAAGATTCACGTTTGTATGACAACAGTCTTCTAAATCTAGGGCCTGGTTATGGGGGTGAAATGCTACAGCACTGTGGTCTCTCACTGCATGTTACAGCCCACCTGACAGGCAGCCTGGGCTCCTCTCACCTGGAAAGCATCCTTCCACATCTGGACCTAACTTTGGCCAAGAGTCTCAGTGGACTGCAGTTCTGACTTCCAGGGAAGATGAGTTTGAGAGTGGCAGTGAGCACAACACTAGGCTTCTGTAGTGAGCCATACACCAAGGGCATGTAATAGAATCATATCACAGAATCAGTTAGGTTGCAAAAGAACCCTAAGATCGTTTGTCCAACCAATAACCCAGCACTACAAAGTCCACCATTGAAGCATGTCCCGAAGTGCCACAAAATGTCCTAACATCTTTTAAATACCTCCAGGGTTCATGAGTGAATCAGTTCCCTGGGCAGCTTGATCCAGCCTAGATCTCCTCTGTTGCAATTTGAGGCCATTTCCACTTATCCTATCACTTATACTGGGTGAAGAGAGCAACCCCTACCTCTCTGCAACCTCCTGAGAGGTAGTTGCAGAAAGAGAGAAAGCCCCTTCTGAGACTTTTTTTCCCGGGCTGAACACCACAAGTTCCTTCAGCTGCTCCTCATCAGACTCATGCTCCAGATTTCCATCACCTGCCCCTCACACGGCCTGCCTGCAGGACCCTGTTACAGGGTAGGTCTATCAGGTGCTGTCTCAGGAGCCTTAGTGGGAGCAGAAGGCCTGTCACAGAGTTTGCACATCAGTGGCAGAATGGGTCAGGCTCTGTCACACTGAATTTTGGCTACAATAGCAGCTGTTTCAACATGAAGCTCCTAATATTCACTTTTAAGTTCTCCTTCCAGGTTTACTGTACCAATTATAACAGTGCTGTTGAGAGACAGTGAGATTATGTTGGCCTCCTGATCTGATAGTATTTGACAAAGTCCTAAATTTTCATTCGATTTCTTCCTTGTTCATCTGCTATAAGCCTGAGCTCTTCTGATATTCCTGCCTAACTTTGTTATCGATGGTGTGTGTGGTGTGTGTCATGTGTGAAACGGCTGTGCTTACTCATCACCTTCACCTCGACAGGAATGGGAGATCCTGGGTTGGTGTGCAGCCTTGACAGGAAAGAATTAACACACAGAATGTGTTAAATAGCCTCTAAATCAGGCAGCCTAGGTTTGGATTTGGGTGTTTTTGTGAGCACCTTTGAACGATGGGGGTTGCGTTTCTGAATGCAGTGCCTCAGCGAGCGGGGACAGCGCATGGAGGCGTCGCCGTCCCTGCAGACGCGAGCGGAGGCCAGGCGGTGTGGTGCCTTAGAGGAAGGTTATCGGTGGNCGGGCGCACCGCCCGCTCGGGGGCGGGCCGGGCCATCAGCTGACCGGCCCCGCCGCGCCGCTCCCGGAGCCGCAGCAGATCAGTCGTTTTCTTCGGCAGCGGCGCGGCCTCGAGGATTTACAGTCGGATCCCGTCGCGTCTCGCCGGCCGGCATCCCTCCTTCCCCCCTCCCTCCTCGCTCCCGACCGCCGCGATGCTGCCCCACTTAGCCGTCCTGCTGCTAGCCGCCGGCGCCGCCTGGGCTCTCGAGGTAAACGGGGCAGGAAGCGGCAGGCGGGGGGGTCCCCGCCACACTCTGCCGCTTCTCCGAGGCTTTGTCTGTCTGCATCCATCCCCGCGGCGTGGGCTTGGCCGCGGCGGGGCGGACGAGGTTTGCTTTCCCAAGGGTATACTCTATTCCCAGCTGCCGCCGCTCTCCCTTCGCCGAACAATAGGAACGGCAAGCCGGGGGGTGGCGGAGGCGTCGGGGAGGGAGCAGTCTGGGAACTCCCGGGGCTGGCTTTCCTGGCCCCGCTGCGCTGGTCCGGCTGCCGGGGCGCTGACCCCGTTAACTTCGGCCGCCGCCCGCCTGCGGCGGCAGCGGACAGGGGTCCATGAGTAGTGCTGCGTAGGGACGGCAGGGGTGTCGGCTGTGCCTTGGGGTTGGCTCCGCCAGGGGCTGGGGAAGGGAAACTTCCCCCGCGAGGAGGCACACCGCGGGCGAGTGACCCGATGGCGTCCCGCCATGGGGCGAGGGCTAGGGGCGCGCAGCTAGGCTGCGAGCGGGGAACGCGGGGGCGTCCCCCAGGGAGGGAAGCGAACCCGGTCTGCGGAGCTGGTGGCATCCGCCCATGGGGCGGGGGTGGCGCAGGTGTGCGGGGCGGCGGCTGGAGCTCTCCGCCTGCTGGCGCAGTGGCCCCGCGGGAAGGCGGTGGTCGGGGCCGGCCTGAGCCCCCCCGCGGGCCGGAGGCGCGGGAAGATGGCGCCTCTGCAGTGCAGCAGAGAGGAGGCGCCGGCAGCCCGCGCCCCTCCGCCGCCGCCCCTGCCCGCCCTCTTTCCTTCCCTCCCCGGGGCGGCTCCGCCCGCCCTGGCGGCATCTCCGCCGAGTCCCCGGTCTGGGTGGGGCGAGGCTGGGGGTCCCTTTGTGCCCTCTCCGCGCGGGGGTGTGCGCGCACCGCGGTCCCTCCGGAGTGGGCTGAAAGCAAGCTCGGATTCCAGAGAAGGAGTTGGCACAGCTGGGTGTCGGTTCTCCCCCCCCGCCAGATTTCAAAAAAGAAGATGTGGGAGGGGTGAATCACCTCCTGCTTGCCATACTTCGGCCTGAAGACCCCTTCAGGGGGAGGTGGGGGTAAGGGGGTCAGGGACTGGGTGGGGGTGAGGAGTATTTAGCCTGATAGCAGAGACGGATGCTTGCGATGCCCTCCCGGGCATGGGGATGCAGGTCTGTGGCTCAGGTGCCCTTCCCACGAGGGACCCAGTACCCCATGAATAAGGCGAGATAGCTTCATACCAGCTCTCCGTCCCTGCAGCCAAGGCTGCCAGCCACAGGCTCTTGCTTTGAGGCATGATCTTGACAACACTGAGCATGATATATCAAGCTGAGCAGTTCTAGAGATGCTCAGGCGTTTAAAGCTTCTAGTTCCAGGACTCGTTGGGGTTTTAGCAGCTTCTTGCAACCATTTGTTGTCTGAATGCAGTAGGAGGAAATGCCTGCCTTGGGTGTGTATCTTACGTAAAAAATGAGATTTTATGATGAGAGCATGGTTCAGGATAGACGACAGAAGGATGGGCTTTTCTCTTGGGTTTTGTAGCCCTAGCGTTACAGACAGGTGTGTAGGTGTTTCCACTGCAAAGATGCTGGAAGAAAGGAGGCTTGGATTTTGCACCAAAACTGGTCAGGAGGACTGAACGTCTATGCTCAGAGACCTCTGCAATGGTGTCTGCCTTAGTGATAGCCAGAATTTTGAGAGACATCTTCTGCCTGGAAATATTTACTGAAATGGGCACTGATGTTTCTACAGAAGCTTCCCTGTCTTCTGTCATTCCATGTGAATGTTTGAGGCTTGGTATTTATCCCTTTTCTTTATGTTTGATGGTGGGGTAGGTTTAACCATCTGGTGGTCTTGTGATAAGGCATTTGTTATTCTTGATTCTCTAAGGTTGATGTTTTGAGCAAGCCACTTGTTTTTATAACACTGAAATGTTTCATAATAGAAGTAGTGTGTATGCATGTTCTGCATTTGAACTATCTTTTAATGCTAAAGGGTGGAATTTTTATGTTAGAATTAAATTTTCTGTAGATCTCTTTTCTGAAATGAAATGTTTTTCCTGCTATTTTAACAAATACTTCCTGCAAAGCAGCAAAGAATCTGTACTTTGCCTTCTTTGGGAAATTATATAAGGAGAAAAGTAGGAACAAACCAAACTGGATCTATTTTACACATGAAGATTTCCTTTCTAAAATTACAGGTAGATTAATAGTGATTTAGCATCTTTAAAGGAAATACTCTAGTGATGTCTCGGTGATGCCATGGTTGCTTAGCACTTTACTTCTGACACTTATGGTGAATCATACTCACTGTGGTTAAGAAATCCATTGGCAGAGATCTGTCATGGTTTGTGAAACTGCCATATTCTGCAGTAGCTATTTTTGCATTTAATGTTTTTCAGTAATTGTCTGGTTTTAGTAGGAAAATGCAACAGCCATTAACTATCATTGAGAATTTGTGTGAATGATCCTGGTTTATAAATAATTTCCTCTTGTTAGCACACTGAGGTTTCTGCCATGCCTATTCTGCTCACTGGTCTAGCTGCCTGTTTCTATGCAAGACTCCTTTATCAGCTGACTGAAATGAAATTGTTAAGATATTGGTATCTCATAAGCTGCCCCTCAGAAAAAAACCAAGAAGGATGTTGCTTGACAGTGGTTTTTTTTAAGCTGGACAATGTAGTGCTCTTATTTTTGTTAATCTGGCATTTTTTGTTTGTTTGTTTTTTAGTAGAAGGCCACAAATATTAGTTTCTTCATTGTTTAGCTTCCTAGTAGATCTTTCAAAAAATGACATTTAAATGTGGGAGGGGAAGTGAAGCCTTTACTTTGCTTCTATTACAGACTTTCAGTTCCTCTTTCTGTCTATTCCGTTCTCAAGTTCCCCTGGCAAAGATTTGCAATTGTTGCAGGATCCCTTTTGCACTTTTATTTAAGATGCTGCCATGCGGTGGGTGGCTGGCTGAGTGGGTACATAGGTCAGGCTTTCTGGGATCATCAGGATCCATGGCAGTCAGGTGGACAAATGAGTGAGTGAAAAAAAAGAAGCTTCTCCCTTGCTTTCTCTTTTGTGTTTTGTTTGATTGATGAACAACAGTCAGTTTTGAGACTTGCATGATCTTCAGGTGCCTTTTCTGTGGAAAAAACATGATCAACTGCTGTGCTTCTTCACAAAACGTGTATGAAAACCTGAAGAAGCTAACAAGATCTAAATGTTTTTTAATTTTTTTTTCCCCCATGGGATGTTTGTGTGACAGACCATCTCCCTTACCCACTTTGAACTGATCAGTGCTGAATTACATGGCAAACCCACAAGAAGCATAGATTTCCTTTGGCTCTTTGTGACTTGCTTTATGCATGTGTTTAATAAACTGTGAAGGGTAATAAACAGTTTGATGTATAAGTTGTGTGAAGAAAAGGTATGACAATTTCTTTCAATTAGTAGTTATTTTCCAGTACAAAGTTTAGCAAAATAGCTGAAGAGAGTAGTAACTTAATCTAATTGCTTGACAAAATGACAGCTGTTTCTCTGAGCAGAATAATTATTTTAGTGACTCAGTAAAATAATTAACACCAGCTGTTGGGTGTGGAGGCTTGATCAAGAAATTGGTAGATGGTGTCACCTGAAGGAGGTCTCTGGTCTGACCCTGTGCCCAGAGTAGGGACAGCTCTCGGATCAGACCAGGCTGCATGGGGCTTTCTGCAGTTGAGTCTTGAAAACTGAGCTCTAAGGTCAGAGCCTGTACCACCTCTCTGTGTAACCTGCTCCATCCACTGTTTGGTTGGTTCACCTGTGTTGAAATTCTCTAGGCTTAATTGACATTGTTAGGCCTGAGTACTCTGAATGATGTAATTTTCATACTTTCCAAAAAAGGTGTGCAATAACCAGAAGTTGAAAAAACTGTTTGGTTTTAATAAATAAAAATTAAATTTGTCAAATGCCTATGTATATACATGTATGCATACACATAATGCATACACCTTATGTATCAATATAATGTATGCAAATATATTTGACCTCTGAACACATTTGTGTCTATAAATGTAATACGTTTAACATTACTATATGTATATATCTGTGTCTTACTAGTTCACAGAGTCTGTTAAACCAGCAGACACTTACATACTTCCTTACATCCAGGCAATGGAGAGATGAAGACTGCTGCTGATAAAAATATAATTTGGTTTTATGTATCGTAGTAGGTTCAATGAAGTTGTTAGGTTGATTTACTAAAATATGGATATAGATTTAATATCGATATCCAACTGGAACGGACAAAGACTCTCTAACTCATTTGGGTTAGAAAGGATATGTTTATTCCAGCGCCAGGAGACTGTGAGGATCGCTCCAAAAGCACAGCTCTGAGATTACAAAGCCCTCTAAAGTCTATTTATCCATGAAAGCTCTAAATATTCACAACACAAATACCATGGAGACCTCCCATTCCCCGCTCTGTATGGAAATTAGCAAAAACGTCATTGAGCATGCGTGGTTCTCTCTAGGAAATGGGTCAGTGGTCTCATAATTATTGGGAGGGGGGGTCCCCTCACTGGATGAAGTAACTCTTCTTCCTCGCTATGACCTTTTTACCTTCTTAGTTTTTAACAATACATATGGCCTTGGAAAACTCCCAGTTCCTTTCCCAAAACAGGTTTTGAATGGGGTCATCAATAACTGTCTGGTTCTTCCTCTGCAGATTCTTGTTACAGCCCAGCTGAACAACATCAGATAACCAGTAATCAGTTCCCAGACCTGATTAAGCTTCAGTTTCTTTGCTTAATCATCAGTGCCATTGTTTAGATTCTGCTGTGTGTGCTTCCTATTCTGACTACTCTTTTAACTAAATTCTTAATGTTTAAGAAAAACTCAACCCAAATACTTAAGAGAGGCTTATTTTAAATGTTGCAAAGAGACTCAGTGTCTCAAGGTGAGATGTCTCGTGTAGTTTTAACAAATAAGTCCAGAGCTTTATTTTATTGGATTTAAATTCTGACGATTTTGAAAAAATTCCTGTGGTATAAGAAGATTAAAAGTAAAGCAAATTGAAAAAATACTGAACAAGGACTTTATGTAAGCTTGGCTAGCTCTTAGAACATGTTCTTGTGATGAGAGTTTACAAGAGTTGCTGCCAGGCTGAGGAATGCCAGGAGCAAGGTTGATAGCAAGCTTCAGCCTGGAATAATTTGGATTCAAAGGACTCTTGAGAGAAGTTAAACTTTCACCCTGACCTGTTTTTTGTTTAAAACTGAATACAGTCTGATGAGCCCTCATTCTCACAACCTGATGTGGAGTCTGCCTGCCTTCCCTTAAATCTCCTTCAACCCATAGTTGAGGTTTTGAAAATACATTTCCTGCCCTGTTTGGCGATACCAGCCAGCTGAGTATATCAGCCACTAATGGCTGTCTGTGGCTTTGAGTCTCAAGCCCTAAATAAGTCACTTTTCTTGCCTTGATTCTAATGTGATAGTGGTTGTGAAATTTAGGTATTCATCTTTTTTCTTTGTTTGGACTAAAAAACTGTTGGAGAGCTACCTGATTATTAAATCTTCATGTAGATTCCAAAAGCTCTCCAGATGTCTTCAATCACTGAAAATATTTATCTTTCAGTGGGACAGTTTATTCATAGAACAAAAGAATCAAAATAGGTGGGGATAATGACCTCTGTTCAAGGAGATCAATTTGAATAACAGCAAATTGGTATGTTTGTGCATATATACATATATATATATATATATGCCACACCAGAAGTTTCACATGATGGAAATAAGGGTAAGTGGCAGTATACTCCATGGTTGTAATCAGTGGAATGCCTTGCAAAACATACTTTCCAGATGACAAGCACATTTTGTAGTGTGAAAGTAAAGATTTTCCAGTAATGCTGCTTTTTAGAAGGGTGGAAAACCTTACACCAGCTGTTGACAGTAAGGACACCACTGTTCTGTGGCTATGTGCTGCAGGTTTCTTGCCCTGCACTGATTAACAGAAACAGGGCTGAGCAGTAGGTGTAGATGTTGCTGGTTTCTTTACTGAAGCTCCCAGTGTAACAGCTTTGTGAGTGCTTTGACTTCTTCATCTGAGGAGCGGGACTTCTGGCTTTCTTTTCTTGATAGTCCTCCCAGCAAGTTCAGGAGAACTTCATCCTTTCTCGGGGATTGAATATTAAAAGATAACTAAGTATAGATTGAGGCTTTCCAAAAGAAGTAAAGCTTCTGGCCAAGTGATGGCATTCTGTGGACCATGGGACAGCCAAGCTTTAAACAGAGGAGCACGTGAGCTGGTGTGCTTTGTGGTTTTGCAGTCCAGTTGTTCTTTCCAGATGGTAGTTAACCAGAGGCTGGCAACTGAGCTCGTTCAGGAGCTGGCTTCAAAAAGCTACTCCTTCAGTGGCCACCACTCTGTCAATACTCTGTGACCCCTCTCTAGGTGGGTTTTACAATCCTGTTCTGTGCTGAAAGGAACGAGCTGTACATTTTTTGGTAGGTGGTCATCTTCTTGCAAACATTTCAGAGACCTGAATTGGAAACTGGCTACAAGCAGTCAAGCTGGCCCAGCTAAAAAAGCAGGAAAGCTTCTTTGAGGAAGAGGGCAACCTCCAAAACCACATTTACTGAAGTTTGTGCAATAGCATTTAATTAAGGTTGGCTCCTTTGCCTCCCTCTGGTGACTTGCAGAAGGGCATGAGCAGTCTTTTCACATATCACCCCTCTTGACTGTCTGGTTGTTAAAATGTAGTGTCAAGTCACTGCAAAAAGGCTGAAATCTCCAAGGGAGTGCATTCAGGGATGGATGACTTCACCCAGTTCCCACTGACCCATTTTGAGCTAGTCCAGATAGGAATTCCCTGTTCTTCCTCTAATCTGGTATTTCTCCAGAGCAGAGCTTATTTATTCAAGCACAGCAGGTAACGTGACAGGAATGGGGCAAAACTGGTTGTACCTGTTAGTAAAAGCATTTAAAAGTGGTTCCTTTTCAGAGCAGCCTACCAAAGTGATCCAGTATGGCAGTGTGTTTTACACAATCTGTTTGGAATTGCAATTAATCAAAGAAAGCACATTTTTAATAGTTCAAGATGGGGGGAGGTTGGGAGATTTCCTGTATTTTTGTGGAACTGTGTTAATACTGGACTTCAAGGTTTTTGAAACCATTAAACAGGACTTTACACATTTACAGCTTAAATTTAGGTAATACAGCTAATTGATTCTAATAGAGTTGAAGTATACCATTAACTTGTTGTGGTGAAAGTGAAAATTTCCATCTCATCCACCTCCAGCAATTAGAATGAAAGTATTGTTGTTAAAGGTTTGATTTTGTTGTAATTATTTTTTAAAGCTCCTCATGAACTAAGTCATGGCTTCTAGTTGAGTTTTTCCTTGGAAAAACCTCCCTTTAGTAAGCATCCTGTATAATGTGTACATATTTGTAAACAGTGGAAAATATGGTATTATTAGGGGAAGGTAAACCGAGGAAGGGAAGAAAATGCAATGCAATAAAAAGGTTGTGTCTTTAAAAGAGCATTCATTATTTTGGGTGTTTTCTTTATAGGTGTTGTAAATTTAAATGTACTAAATGTTGATTGATTATTGTGAAACTGTTGAATACTTCCAGTATGGAAATGTGAGGGATTTGTGCGTGCACAACATTACTGAACATCTAGACCTGTCACATGTGTTAAGCTGTTGGGTTGTTTTGAAGTTTGTTTGATATTCTTTTGCAGCTCTGCTATGTGTACCTTGTCTGTCTGCTGCCCAGTTCTCTTAATTATGAAGTGGAATAAAATTGCTTTTAGTTACACATTTTGCAGCATCATAATTTTATTGTTTTCTTTTGCCAATTCTGTTCTCAGTTCCATTACATTTTAAAAGGATGATGATGCTGAAGTTGCTTAAGAACAATTTTGGAACTCCAAATTCTCTTCCTTCCAGTGTTGCTTTTCTCCTAGTACTTGCTTGCCAGCAATTTGCAGATGACAATTTGTATGTAATCCCAACACCCAGATTTATCATGAGGATGTCAGCTTTAGTTCATTTAAAAAAACCCCAACAAAACAAAATAAAACCAAAACCCCCTCCAAATAAAAATTTAGTATTTAGATTTAATGCAGAATGGTAAAGAGGGGAATTAGAAAGCCTAAAAGACAAAGTAAGAGGCCCAGAAACACAAACATGTGAGTGAGCGAATTGTGAAGTCTTCTGAGGGGACCTGAACACTGGCAGTTTCTTTCACTTTCATTTAGATTCTTTCCTACTTTGGCATAGTCTTCTTTTGTTCTCATAGTGGTAATATAAGTTGTCAGGTTTTTTTTTTTTTTTTT
>VXAC01008845.1:90206-149635 GCA_013399225.1 Rhipidura dahli | reverse complement strand
TTTTTTTTTTTTTCCTGCCAGCTGTAGCATCTAAAAAGCCAGTTTCTCCTTTTTCATGTGCAGGGTGTTCTTCATAGTTGTGGTCACATCTCTGAGCTGTGGAGGTGGAGTGACTCACCTTTCCCTGCCAGCCTCCTGTTGGAATCCAGGCTGAAGCAATTTTTCTTATAAAAGTCAGCACTTGCCTGCATGGGTTTTATTTGGTGTATGGCCAAGATGAGATGGGTGGGTGGGAGAGGGGCAGGTGCTGTTCCTGCTGTGCCATGAGGGATGGAGGATTGCTGGCTCACCCTGGCTGTCTTCATAACATCCCTGCTCTGGTTCAGGAGGTGTTGTTCATTTGGTCAGAGGAACTGATACTTTTCTGAAAGTATTTGCAAGAAAATTTAGTGGACAGCTGAGCCTGGAGAGAAAGTGTGATTGCTGATGAATAGCAGGGTAAAATTTGAGCATTTTACTTTGAAATTAGTCTAAACTGTTTCTGAAAACATGGTCAAATGAGACTTTGGCTTTGTCAAACACCTTCATAGCTATAATACAATGGCTAAACCTTTTACAGAACTGCTGTGGACAATGACAAAAATACTGAAGGTCAAGGCTCAGGCTCTAAAAACTGGGAGTTGGCATAGGTTGCTTGTCTCACCTGAAGCATCCACTTTGAGTTGAGTGAGGCTAGGCATGCTTGAACATCAGTGCATGCATAAATGTTTGTCATGTGTTTCAATGAAATTGTATCTCAACTGATAAGAGGAAGAAACCTTTAATTAATCTGTCACTTGAAAGAAAACTTTGAAGTTACAAAAAGCTGTTACGTACCCCTTTTATGAACAGGAAGTATGACTTATAAAGTGCTGTTGACTTGTGAGGCTCAGCAGTAGTGGATGGAAGATTTGAGTTTTCTGTTGCTGTAAAACTGATGTTTGACATAGAGTTTGATAACCAATGTCAAGGGACTGCCTCTTTTTCAAGAGGGATATTGGGGCCTGAAACCTGTACTGAGAGTAGGCCATCATCTCTGGGAAGGGTATAGGGAAGAGAGAGCTGTGACAGAAATTGGTGTCTCTGATAGACAGAAGTAATTAAAAAAAAAAAAAGAATTTTTACATCCAGAGTTGGAATTTTTTAAATCAGGTGCGAACAATCTAATTTATCGACATGAAGACTGAAAAGTGCCTCCTCAAAGAGGAAATACCAGGCAAGGAAAGGCATGCCAAGTACCCTGTCTGGAAGGCTTTGCAGATAAGAACCTGGGAACGTGTTTTTGGCAGTACAGGCTTGGGGCAAGCTGAGAAGATAAATAGATATTTTGCCTTCAGATGTGAAGACTGCAGAACTAATTTTCCAAGGAGGTAAATTCAAGATGTTTGGCTTTGTCATCATTAACAGGAGAACTGTAATAGTAACCTGTTATGTGGAAGAGGTCAGATCAAATGTCTCTGTTCTAATTATGGGATTTGAATTCTATTCCCACCTGGTACTCTCAATGCCTTAACACACACCCTGAGAGAAATACAGTGGTGTCTGGTTTTGTAGACAATAAGACTGTTCGCAAATACAGCATAAATGATTTTGTTGTTTATTTTAGGGTATGAGATTTGGTGCTATCAAAACATAATTAATCTTTAAACTTGATGTATTTATTTTTTTAACCCTGTTTTGAGCAAGTGTTTTCTTTGAAAAACTGGTTATTTTAGTTTGGGATTTCACAGATAAAAATGCAATAGTATTAGCAGAGCTATTAAAGGAGACAATTGGAAAATGTCTGTTCTTGATGTCAAATGGTGATGAAAAGTGAGTGGTAAGTTATTTGAACCCTTTGGAAGATTTTGTTTCAGCAGGACTGGTAAAAAACTAAAGACCCTGGATGCTGCTTGGTAGTGCAGAGCAAGTTTGCATTGTATCTCCTTATGGTTGCCTTTGCTCCATGCATTCAGCCCTGCTCCATGGCTCTTCAAAACAAATTCTCAAGAAGGAAATAAACAGGTTTTAAGAAATTGGCTCAAGTCAACAGATAAGGAATATTTAATGCATTTTCATATCTGCTTATTTTTTAGATGACTGAGTCTGCAGAGAAAAAAGCCCTTGTGAGGAAGATCACTAAATAACGTGGATAGGAGTGATAGCTCCTGTGTTCCTGTGACAGCTGAGGCTGGTGTACAAGGCCACAGGAGCCTTTGGGGAATACTGTGTTTAGCTGGAGCACAGGCTTTGTTTATGTCCATTACTTACTGCTTTTTAGTTCCAGAGAATACTTCCAGAGAAATCTGCAAGTTAAATTTCTGTATGATACTGTTGCCTTGGTTGCCATCAGCTTTCCCTGGAATTAGGCTTCTGACAAGGTATGAGCTTGTCCAGGGGGATGAAAGAAAACTGAAGTAATTGTGGCTGTCTGCACCACTCCTTCAGAGTATAATTTGTTTTGTTTGTATTGTGCTTGTCCCGAGTCTTAAGATTTGCTTTGAGTTCTTGCCCTTACTTTGCTCTTTGCAGAAGTGTGGGTGGGGAGACCTCTGAGGATCTCTGTCCTTTTGCCAAGCTGCGTGGTTCTGGTGCTGCTCCCCTGAAACCCTCCTGCCTGTCTGGGCTGATGGGTTGCCAGGATCCATCACACCAGGTCCAGAGGGGCTTGTGAGTGGTCTTGTAGTCTTCTACACCAATGAAAAATCCTGGTCTCGCTTACTGTCAGTCAGTAAATGTTCTTGTGAGATTTGTTTTCACGTCAGTGTTGTCTTCTTGGATGTTCAGCTTCTCTTATCTTGCTCTGACAGTTTTAATACTTACTTCAGGAGGTACAGTGCAATATAAGGTTCATTTAGAAGAAAAAAATAACAACACCCATCAACACCCCAAAGAAACATCACTCCCACCCCACTTCTCACTGTAACCTTCCTTTGGGAAACATTATGTCACTGGTTTGCTTGCTCGAAGACTGCTTTTAGTTATGTCAGCGGCCAAGTTGCTGATCTGTCTGAAGGTGATCTTCAGGAGTAGGAAAATGGAAGATTTTACTTGCTGCTCTGTGGCAGGTGTTGTAAGAACCAGATTTGAGTGGTTTTCCTGAGTTGATGGGAAGAGTCAATAAACAGCTTACTGAGTGTTTTTGGAAAACTAGTGATTCTTTTGTAAGAATCAAGGGAAAGAATAGAGAGAAAGCTTTACAATTGCAAATTAATCTTTAAGTGGTTTAGCGTTTCCTAATTAAAAAGCCTGTAGATTTGGGTAATGTGTACCTTGCAGATTCACCCTTCAGCTTTATGTTGATGAACAGTATACGACATAGGATACCAAGTTTTCTTCCTAAGCCAGGTGGTACAGAAATCTAGAACTGATGTGGGTTTTTCGAGTCAAAGTGTTCAGAAAAGAAAGGGGATAATGCTGACTCAGCTCTTCCCATGACTTCAATAACATATCATAAAAAGCATATAAAAATTCCACTGGAAAGTGTCTCTACATTATCAAATTATGCAGCCAAATAACTTAATGGCATTTAAATTGGTATGGTGTCAAAAACTTAGAGGGCTTTGAATTTAGTATTGTAGAGGTTTTATGGTCAAATTATGCATTATTCCCTGATTTCTTTTTTGTGAGATAACAATTAGGAGACAGCAAAGCAGGCACAAAACTTGAAGAATATGATAACGTTTATTAACAGACCTAAGAGAAAAGGAAAGAAAAAACCAATCAGAACAAAACTTTTAAAACTCTTCTTCTCCCTCCCTCGCTCCCTCTCCTTCTCCTCTCTCTCAATCCATGTTGCAGTTCTTGAAAAGGGAAAAGGGTTTTTTTTCTTGCTTCACGTGGTTCTCCAAACTGCCACCATCTACAGCAAAAACAATCTGCAGTAATGTAAAATCTCTTTTTTCCATAAACCCTTTCACAGTTCCTTTAACTGTAGAACATGGGCCAGCACATGGGGTTATTACTCTTTCAAGGATGAATAATTGTGACTTGAATACCGAGGCTTTTCTTCACCACCAGGTTTTAAAAGCTTCTAATGCTTTCAGATATAGCCTGGCATGGGCATTTCTTCACAACTTTTACAAGCCACACATCAAATTGTTCATCCCCCCATGCACTTTAACTGGATTAAAGAGACAAAGAGTCTGTGATATTACAATATTCATATCACAGCGAGGCAAGGAGTCTTTTAAGCTGTGCGTGAGAACGACGCGGCACCGCCCTTTTTCCTCCCGTGGTCTTCTTGGCTTCGTCTCACATGGCCTGGTTTTCTCTTTCTCTCTGGCTCTGGAATCACCATGGTGGAAAGTGTTACCGTCCCTCTCCGCTGCTGGTTACAGGGCTGTCTTCTTCAGTTCAGTGTGGAGTGTGTGCTGGGCAGCTGCAGGCTGCAGGCTCCTCTGCCAGTCTCCTGCTGGTCCCGTGTGGAATAGAACCGGTCCCAGAGAAACCGCGCAGGAGGGTCTGAGAGCCGCCCCTCCCAGAGCCCCAGGGTCCTCGATGCGGCCTGGGAAAGGTGGGGGGGAGCTGGGCAGGAGGAGGGCTGCCCGGCCCGGCCTTGTTGGACCCCGGTGCTCCTGGGGCTCCTGGCCGCCACCCCTGGACCGGAAAAACCCCCATACTCCTGCCTTCCACGGGGTTTT
Organism: Rhipidura dahli; assembly: GCA_013399225.1. Lineage (NCBI taxonomy): Eukaryota > Metazoa > Chordata > Aves > Passeriformes > Rhipiduridae > Rhipidura > Rhipidura dahli. The sequence goes on along the minus strand of VXAC01008845.1, from coordinate 145,034 downwards.
TATAGGTAACATTGAGAGAATCATGATTGGACCAGATAACTGTCTGTCAACCCAGTACAAGTGTGCGATGTCCTCCTTGTTTTTCTGGTTATGCTTTGAAAGGAGAAAATGCTCCTGGGGTGAGAATGGCATGCAGGTGGTAGTGGCCTGCCTGCCATGTTGGGATGTGGCTCTTGAAGTCTATAGGAGATGCTGTGCTATGTATGAATTTTACCTTTTCTTTTATGAAAGTGGGGAGGTCACAGCTTTCTGGGAGATCTTCCTTTAAAATAATGTTTATTGTTTCTGTGTTACTTTGGAGACTTTATTTAAATTGTAGTTGGATAGGGGGTGGGTGTCACTTATTGCATATGGGGAATTCTGACAACACAGATTTGTCTTTCAGAGAGGTTTTCTCTCTAGTCTGTAAGTGAGTATCAAGGCCAGAAGATTAAAAGAATGTAGAAGTGAAATAGGAGTTAAACTAAAGAGAGTTAAACTAAAATTATGCATGCCTTTTGAAATATAATTGTACAGATTTGTGCTGGTGGTTTGTTGTAGTCTGCTTAGAAACTTTCTCTCCCCTCTGTAATTTATTGTCTCAGACCTCAAATGATGCTTCGTTTCTTAATTAAAAACCACCAACCGTGAAATTTTGGTGGGATCTTCTTTTGCTTTTTTTTTTTTTTTTTTGGAGTGGTTTTGTGTTTGTGTTTCTGTTTTTATTTTTACAGAATCCTTGGTAGCTCTCTCTTTAACATACTTTAAAAGTATTCGTGAAACTTCCCATACTGCGTCTCCCATTTTTTGGTTCCCAGAAAGACTGTTGGTCTTTTTGCTTTTGGTATTAGCAGGTTTATGTATGATAATGGAATGTAAGTTACATGCAGTGTCTAGATTTGGTCTCAGGATACAAGATTAGATGCTCTTGCAAGGAACAGTAATTGGCAAGTGTCTTGTAAAGCAACAGTTGACGAGTTAATTGCAAGAGTTCAACAAAAGCTTTAAAAAAACCCCACAAGCAGTCAAAAAATAGAAAGGATATAATGTTTTTGTTTACAAAAGCAGCACACTGGTTATGAATTTGTGTTTGCAGAACACAAATAATGCAGTTCTACAGCTTGTGTTGTTTTGATTAGGTACTCAGAAATGCTTATCATGATTGCTGGATCACTGGCACTCACAACACAGCTGGGATTTTTTGGGAAAGTGCTCACTTAGAGCATACTACAGAAGTGTTGGAAAAATGAAATTTTGTTTTGACATAGATAAAAATGCACTGCTAACGAAAAAGAGATTGTCATTTAGAACAAGAGTGCTTCATCTCAGTGTCCCCTCAGTTTTCAGTAAACTTTTTAGTTTTGCAGTTGGTTTCCTTGCTTATGCAAGGCATATTATGACTTGTGTGAAGAAACATTTGGTTTACACACAAGTTTTGCTTTTTTTTTTCAATAAAAGTGTATGCTTTTGTGTAATGGTGGTAGTTACTGGGGGTTTTTTGTTTGTTTTTCTGCAGGTGGGTTGTCAGATCCATGTATTACATAAATCCCTAACACCTTTTTGCCATTTACACATTTAGTAGTTGGAGTTATCTGCAGAACTAATTCTGAGTTAGAAAATGGTTTTGGTTGCCTGAAATTGTTTCAAGTGTGTAGCCAGTTGCACTTGAAGGTACACATACAGCAAATATTTTATTAATGCTGGCTTAGCAGACACACCTACGTCTCTGGGTGGATTTCTCTCGCTTCCCAGTTAATGATGGGAGGTGAGGAGAAAGGTGAACTAAAATTACATGCTTTGCTTGCAATGATTATCCCTAGGTAAGGTGATGCTTCCTAAATGCCTGTTGGCTTTGATGGTGGAAAGTCTTACAGACTCATATTCGGTCTTGTGCTTAGCGTGTCCCCTACACCATCACTGCTGTGCCCCCCACCTCTGCTTGTTGGTCTCTACTGCCTTCCTTCAGTCCTCATCTTTGAAGCTGCAGTGCCAGACATGGGGTTTAGCTGCATGTGATGGTTCTCTTCCAGAAACATCTCTTCTGAGCCATCTGCTGGGATGGCGTTTGCCATCCTGCTTTAATTTTTGGTTTGTGATAGCATGTGGGTGTGTTTGACACGGTTTGTTGTTTTCCCTTCTCTGTGTGCAAGCTCATACAGTTCCTATACAGATGATTTTCTGAGGTGTCAGAAGGAAACAATATTCTCTGAATGAAGTTTAGCTCTTGAGATGATTTTTTGGAATGGGGGGAGTGGAGGCAAGTGTCTGCTGATGCCCTTGCCTCCTGGAGAAATCACAGCAGACCAAAGGATAGGCTCTGGGAAGGTGCTACAGTTCACCTATTAGCCACATCTTTTTGTCAGCTTTGCTCATACCATTATGAGATGAGGCACTCATTTTGAACAGTTATTATGGCTTTTAGAAATACATCCCCTTCTCCCCTCCAGGTGATACCAGTTCTGAATGAGTTCATGCTTCAAGTCAGTCAGTGGTGGTTGGTCTGCTAGTGGGTATTTCTGGTAACTGCCAAAGTAAGTGAGGAAAAAAGACCAGCTTCCATAAGCCTAGCCTTTCTGGGCTAGGATGTACATTTTGTACACTTATTTTTAATGCCTCTTGGAATGTGAATTGGATGCAGTCATACTGAGCTGTGTTTGGCTGTGTGGCATGTTCTGCTATCAGCTGATAAACCCCAGTGAAAAGGCCCATTAAGTGTTGAAGGGGAAAATATCACAGTGAATCCTTGAAGGGGAATATAGCACAGTGAGTGTAGAGGATAGAGAAGGTTTGGTGTTGTGGTATGGGGAGGATCGGTACAGCACTTTGATTCCAAGAAACTGTTGCAGCCTCACCTCAAGCCCTGTGTTCAGCTTTGGGCACTCCAATATAAGAAACATCTAAATCTATTGGAGAGAATCCAAAGCAGGGCTAGGAAGATGGTGAAGGGCTTGGAGAGGAAGCTGTATGAGGAACAGCTGGGGCCACTTGGTCTGTTCAACCTGGAGGAGACTGAGCAGAGGCCTCACTACAGTCAGCAGCTTCCTCAGGAGATCAATTCTCTGTGTGGACCAGTGACAGGACCTTAGGGAACAGCTGGAGCTGTGTCAAGGGAGGTTTAGGTTGGATATTAAGAAAAGGCTTTTCAGCCAGATGTGGTTGGGCATGGAAACAGATTCCCCAAGGAAGTGGTCATGGCCCCAAGGCTGCCAGAGTTCAAGAAGCATTTAGACAATGCTCTCGGGCATATGGTGGGATTCTTGGGGCTGTTGGGTGCAGGGACGGTAGTTGGACTTCGATGATTCTATGATTTGGTGTTTCCTTTTGATTAAAATTGGTGGCTTTATGCTGTGCCTGTACTGCCATTTATGTTTGAATCACAAGCATGTTTGAGGAGAAGGTGCTGTTGCACTGGTACACTGAGCTTGATGCTATACTGCAGAGTGCTGGGGATGACATCTTCCACAGTGGAACTCAATTAGATCATGTTCTCTAGGAACATGCCTGAAACATGCTGGCTCCTCAGAGGTGCCAACAGCACATAACTGGGCTAATTGTGATTGGAAATGAAGCTCACTGAGGACTGGTGGAAATAGTTCTGTTTTGCATGTCCTCTCCATATCTACTGCAGTTTTAGCTGCAGAGGTGGTGGGAGGCCAATGCCTTGTATCTGTCACAGCTTGTAGGGATACTCTGTTTGTCTAAGGTAGTGTGTGTGCCACACTGTAGTCAGAAATGTAACAGTGCATAATTTTGAAATTAAGTGTGTGCTAAAAGAAAAAAAGCGAGTATCAAACTCTTTGGAAATTTCCTTTTGATGGGTTTGTTATTGTAAGGAGCTGCTGGCTCTCCGGTTTCCCAGTGTCACCTGTGTAATAGAGGCACTGGGTTCACTGTCTCCATGGTCAGAACCTGTGGTTACACACCACTGTCCTTGTGCTAAGGCTCCAAATAAAGGGGATGGGGATATAAATAGTGTTTGCAAACAGAGAAGTTCATCTTGAAGAGAATGTTGATTTTTGGTTTTTTTCATCATTCCCCTTTTTATGGGGGAAAAAATGCTATGCAGCCATTTGGGGAGGACTGATTAAAGCAATCCACATCTCTTATACAGCACTTTGTGATTCCTTTATGTAATTCATGAGCACATTCCTCTGAGGGCATGGTCACATCCGCTGTTGTGGATGAAAATGTGCTGAGCTGAGTGTGTGGGACCCAGGCTCCCCAAGCATCTCTTCTGAGCCTTAGGGGCTATAAGATTGTTTGTTGCTTAAAGGAGCAGTGCAATAGCAAGGAACAGTTTCCTGCTTTGGGGTAACTGTTGCATTCTCTTCTGGCTGCAAAATGGGTGTTTCAAGGATGTGGTTTGCGTGTTATGGTTGGATGTAGGCTATTGCTGGCAAAGCTCAATGCCTAACCCACATCTGTGTGTATGGTTTTGGATGGGTTTTTGGTTTTGTTTTGTTTTTTTCCTAGGTGCTGACTACTTAGAATCTAATGAAATTCAGAGAAATTACTGCTCAAAACACAAAGAGTAGGTCAAATATTCTTGTGTGGTTTGTTTTTGTTGAAGATACTGAATAGCTTCATAGATATAAAATGACTCCTGCTAAAAGGAGTAATGACCATAGGGTGTAAATATGAAATCGGTGAAATCTAAGTCTGAAATGGCACTGCAGACTCTTGAGGTAGTAGACTGTGTGTGCTTGTGTGTTGTGTATGCATATTAAAGATAACTAATGCTAATTATGTTTAGCTTATAGTGCCTGTCTGAGGAAAGAGTCAGATGGACAGGGCTCGTTAGTATCTCTGAATTTGTATTTGCTTGAGTAGAAAATGTAAGCTTGGAGTTGTCTTAGTCTCCCTTCCCTTTTAATAAATAGTATATAAAATTAATTCTGCTAATATTATCCTAAAGTTCACCTTTAGAGTAACAGAATGAAAGGTGGAGTCTAGCTGGTTAGGCAATACTGAGACGTGACTTTATTTCCTTTGATTGTGTCTGCACAAGCAAATGTAATGTCAGCTCCCTGGTGTCAGGCAAAATCACAGTAGTGACAGCTCAAGTGTAGGGTTGAACACTCCAGCTCTTGGAGGTAAACCCAACAAACAAAATCATCTCTAGAAAATGATGATGTTACACAATTAGAAAAATAAATAGAACCCACCCTGACACTTTTATATAAGTCAGTAAAGGTTTCAAAGAACATATCTGTATTTTCATGCTCTTTTGCTGAAAGTTGTGATGTTGATAAATTACTTCACTGTCCAATACTATGCTGTTTAGTCTTCTTCACAGAGTACGTGAATTATTTTTCAGCTTTCATCTTTTACTTCTTCCTAAGAACAATACAGTTAGGTTTAGCAGCAGATTCAGATGTTATGCTTGAAGTAGTTCTTAATTTTTTATAAGAAATACCCATTTATAATTATGGTGAAATACTAGATGATTTTCAAAAAGGCTAATGCACTAGCATAATGTATTTTAAAGAATTTTTACCAGACTAATTTAAATGCTACTCAACTGCTCTTATGTTTTTCTTAAACTAACAATCTGTTAAGAGTTTCCAGCTATCTATTATTTTTTCTTTTAGATTTGCTTAATTAAGATAAGAATTAAGAAGAACTCTAACTATCATAATTTCTGTAATTTCAAAATGTTTTAGTGAGTAGCTAACTTATGGCCCTTTAATAGAAGTGGTTTTTTGCATTACATAAAAATTTTACAATATTGGAAAGAGACATTTGTTCAGAACTGCAGTGTCTTCTTTCAGCTACTGCTGTAGGTATTTTGCAATGTGATTCTTGGAAGTGCAAAAATAATCAAGATATGCAGTGCAAGAAGAGAAAACCATGGTCAGTTGTAGCGGGTTTGGTTTGCATAACCGGGCGGAAACACCAAATTTTAGTGTAGTGGTTTTATGGTCAATTTATGCACTGTTCCCTGATTTCTTTTCTGTGAGATAAACCATTAGGAGACAGCAAAGCAGGCACACAACTTATATGCTATGATAAAGTTTATTAACAGACCTAAGGAAAAAAAGGAAAGGAAAAAAAGCAATCAGAACACACACAGCCAGAACTTCTCCTCTTCCCCCTCCTTCTCCTCTCCCTCAATCCATGTGCAGTTCTCAAGAAAGGAAAAGGGTTTCTTCCTGTTTTACGTGGTTCTCCAAACTGCCACCTCCTGCAGCAAAAACATCTGCAGTGATGTAAAGTCTCTTTTTCCATAAAACCCTCTCACGGTTCCTTCAACTTCAGAACATGGGCCAGCCCATGGGGGTATTACTCTGTCGGATAAGTAATTGTGGCTTGAAATTCTAAGGCTTTTTTTCTCTTTTGCCACCAAGTTTTATAAGCCTCTGCTTTCTGATAAACCTGGCATCGGGCATTCTCTTCACAACCTTTACAAGCCACACATCCATTAAAATTGTCCATCCCCCATGAGTTTTAACTGGATTAAAGAGACAAACAGTCTGGGATATTACAATATTCATACCACAGCAAGGCAAGGAGTCTTTTAAGCTGCCCGCGAGGAAGCCGCGGCACCGCCCTTTTTCCTCCCGTGGCCATCTCGGCTCCGTCTCACATGACGAGGTTTTCTCTTTCTCTCTCTGGCTCTGGAATCACCATGGTGGAAAATGTTACCGTCCCGCTCCGCCGCTGGATGCAGGGCTGTTTCTTCAGTTCTCCGTGCAGTGTGTGCTGGCTGCTGCGAACTGCAGGCTCCGTCAGTGCCCCGCTGTCCCGGGAGGGGACAAACCCCGTCCCGGAGAGGCCGCGCCGGAGGGAGCCTGAGGGCCGCCCCCCCAGAGCCCCAGCAGAGTCCGGGCTGTGCCTCGGGAAGGGGCAAAGGCAGCGCCGGCAGGGCCGCCCGGCCCGGCACAGCCCGGCCCGGCGGGGGCCCGGGGGGACCGTGGCGCCCTGGCCACCACCCCTGGGCCGGAAGAAAGTCCCCACTCCCGCCTTCCGCGGGATTTTATAGATAACATTGAGAGAAATGCGATTCGACCAGGCGACTGTCTGTCATGCCGGGGCCAACGCGTGACATCACTTATTGTCATATAGGTGAGAGTCCCAGTTTGATGTTTCACTGGTATGCTAATTTTTTCATGATTACCTAGAGAGCTTCACTTTTTAGTCTGCTGGGAATATGGAATAAATAAGCATTGTGTGGGATACTGTTCTCTCAATGTAGAGTATTTCTCTGCTAATTATCTATTGAGTCAACCAATGGTATATGTTTTAAAACAGTGAAATTAAATGAATGCCAGTTACAAATCTGGTCCTGCAGATGGAATAAATGACCAGGTATAATTGAAGCAAATACTATGCTGACTATACATTTTGCATATCTTGAAGCTGTATGTGCTTAGGGAAGCAGTGACTGTGTACAGTACATGCACATCTCTAGCCACTGCAGCACTGATTGCCAGCATGTCTTCCTCAGTCATTGTTATTGCTGGAAGAGATAGTCTGTCTTAGGTGTAATTGCAAGTAAATCAGGCTGACAGAGATGCCACTAGACGGGGCTCTGCTGCATGTCAGAACCTTAGAAGCAAGAAAAGGTTGGAGCTGTAAGGGTATGAAGAGGAACAGCTGGATATGGCAGCTCATGTGTGAACAGCAGGCTTTTCTTTTGCAGAGAGCGAGCAATGTTTTCAGAAGTGTAATAAGCCTTCATGGATAGCACTAATGTTCTTGCCAAAGTGTTACCTGTGGCTTTCAGATTTGCTGGAATTGCTGTTCTAGTGTTAGATTGGCAGCAGAAGGGAAATGTATGGAGGTGGCTGAAAAAAACCCCAAATTTTGAGTTGTTCCTCTCAAATGAGGATGAGAGGAAAAGTAAAATGTTCTGCCTGTCTTGAAGGAAGATGTCTTAACTCTGACACTGAAAGCTAGACTACTGGTCTTGGTCTGAGGCTCTCTAGAGGGTGATCCTTGGTGTCCACAGGTTCATAGAAGCAGAAAATGTGTAAACCCAAGTTCATGTAGTCACTGTTGTATTAATAGTGTGAAGGTATTAATGTTTGCTATTGATTTGCAGTGATGCATTATGCAGGGATGAAGAGATTGAGGCATGGGCTTTACACAGTAGTCATGTGTAGTGGTTTTATGGTCAAATTATGCATTATTCCCTGATTTCTTTTTTGTGAGATAACAATTAGGAGACAGCAAAGCAGGCACAAAACTTGAAGAATATGATAAAGTTTATTAACAGACCTAAGAGAAAAGGAAAGAAAAAACCAATCAGAACAAAACATTTAAAACTCTTCTTCTCCCTCCCTTGCTCCCTCTGCTCCTCCCTCTCAATCCATGTTGCAGTTCTTGAAAAGGGAAAAGAAAAGGGTGTTTTTCTTGCTTCACATGGTTCTCCAAACTGCCACCATCTACAGCAAAAACAATCTGCAGTAATGTAAAATCTCTTTTTTCCATAAACCCTTTCACAGTTCCTTCAACTGTAGAACATGGGCCAGCTCATGGGGGTATTGCTCTTTCAAGGATGAATAATTGTGACTTGAATACCGAGGCTTTTCTTCACCACCAGGTTTTAAAAGCATCTATTGCTTTCAGATATAGCCTGGCATGGGCATTTCTTCACAACTTTTACAAGCCACACATCAAATTGTTCATGCCCCCATGCACTTTAACTGGATTAAAGAGACAAACAGTCTGTGATATTACAATATTCATACCACAGCAAGGCAAGAAGTCTTTTAAGCTGCATTCGAGAACAACGCCGGCACCGCCGTTTTTCCTCCCGTGGTCTTCTTGGCTTTGTCTCACGTGGCCTGGTTTTCTCTTTCTCTCTGGCTCTGGAATCACCATGGTGGAAAGTGTTACCGTCCCTCTCCGCTGCTGGTTACAGGGCTGTCTTCTTCAGTTCAGTGTGGAGTGTGTGCTGGGCAGCTGCAGGCTGCAGGCTCCTCTGCCAGTCTCCTGCTGGTCCCGTGTGGAATAGAACCGGTCCCAGAGAAACCGCGCAGGAGAGTCTGAGAGTTTGTAGACTGCAGGCTCCTTCACCAGTCTCCTGCTGGGTACCATATGGAAAAGATCCGGTCCCAGAAAGACTGCACCGGAGAGCCCGTGAGCCGCCCCTCCCAGTGCCCCAGGGTCTACGCTGCGGCCTGTGAAAGGCGGGTCGGGTGGTGTGGGTTGCAGGAGCAGGGCAGCCTGGCCCGGGGCCCCGGGCTCCCAGCTGCGACCCCTGGACCGGAGAAGCTCCCCCAAGCTCTTGCCTTCCACGGGGGTTTTATAGGTAACATTGAGAGAGGCGCGATTCGACCAGGCAACTGTCTGTCAATTCAGGGTCAACCCACTACATTATGATAGGTTTATATGTGTGTCCCTCTGCCATCTGCCCCAATTAGGTTTGAATAGCCTTTTGAAAGCTAGGCTGAGGTTGCTTGTGATTCAGGATACAGAAAATAAAGATATGACATTTGATGACAGAGAAAATTGACTGTGATAGCCGGTCTCCTAAACGTATATATACTGGAATCTTGGCACTCTGACATAAAACCACTTCCTGTTTATATTACATTTTAGCCTTTATTGTGTCATTTGAGACTATGTGCTTGCAGTTTCATCACTTGTGATTTATTGAGGATATCACTCCATATTTAAAGTAATGTCAGCTGAGGCAAATAGTGTTAGTCATGTGCTCTTATGGACACAGGTCTGGAGGCAGGGCAGGGTGTGTGGGCCTAGGGTGGTCCCAGCCTGGTGTGCTGCAGCTTCAGAGCTCTGCAGCTCAAGGAATGAAGACCATCATATGCAGGCCATCTGTGATCCTAGAGACTACAGGCAGCTAGTTTTGGGGTGTGGGATAAATAAGGATGGCAGCTTTTCAGTCAAGGGAGAATCCTGCCAGCCTGGGAGTCATCCTTTTTTCCTGCACTTCTACTGCAGCAAGTTCATCCTGAAATGGAAGAAAACTGCCCTGAAAATAACTACAGCATTGTAGTGTATAAGATTATATGCTGTGCTTAAGCTTGGGAGTTTAGGGGTGCTGTGGAATGCAGTAATTGTGCAAGAAGAAGAATTCAAGATGGTTTTAAGTTCTGAGGTTTTAACTAGCCAGTACTTGTAGAGTGGTCACTACTAATAATTTTAGTCTCCTGCCATAACTGAAGCTAAAATGAGTGTAAATGAGAAGTACTAGGAGCCATTTGAATTTTTCTGCCTAGCAGGCAGTCAGAATAATTGTTTTAGAGGTGGACGCTGTTTTATGTGGCTGCTTGGCCTTCATGGATTATCCTTCTTGGAAAAAAACTCTGTTATTGCTACTGTATCCTTACAATTTCTGTTGAATTAGGATAAAAATCAAGTGCTGGAGTTGTGTTTATAGTCAGGAATAGTAATAAAAAGAGCAGCCAAAATCAGGCTTTTTTTGTCACTGACTTCACTTTCAGTGCTGTGTCTAAAAACCCACAGTGTACTTGTTTTCAGTTACTTTCAGTCAGCGTTGCATCTGGACAAGAAGGGAAAGAGGTTTCTTGTTTAGTATACTGTGCATTTCCATGTATGCTTGCTAACAGTTCCCACAGAAATGCCCCACTTCCCAGATGCCCTTGCATGACAGGGATGAGCTTCTGTGAGGGCAACTGAAGAATGAGGGTGATAGTTCATCTAGCATGGAGGTGTTGCTCAGGTAGAGTCAGCCTATGCTCTGTGTCAAAATTGCTTCAATAAAGAAAGAGAGATGGGATGATTCTCCTTGAAGTGGAGGAACAGACCGTCCTAATGCGCTGGAAGATGAGCAGGTGGGGAGGAACATCAGCTGGGTTTCAGAAAAGCTGGAACTCGGGGTAAAAATAAGGGTTTACATGTCATGATGTGATGCAGGGAGAAAATTAGAAGAGACACAGCCCAACTAGAACTTGATCTGGCTACTGCCATAAAGACAATAAAAAATATTTTTACAAATACACTTAAAAGAAAAGGAGGGCTACAGAGAATCTCCATCCTTTATTGGATGCACAGGGAAACATGGTGACGATGAGAAAAGGCTGGTACTTATTGCCATCTTTACCTCAATCTTCAATAGTAAGACTCATTGTTCTCTGAGTACCCTGCTCCTAGAGCTGGAAGACTGGGATGGGGAGCAGAAGGAAGCCCTGTAATCCTAGAGGAAATGGTTAGTGATCTGCTAAATGCCTTAGACATACACAACTATGGCACCAGATGGGATCCAGGGAAGGCTCAAGGGAGGCTGTAACACGGCCTGACAGGAGGTTGCAGCCAGGTGGGGGTTGAGCTCATGCCCCAGGTAACAAGCATGGAACAAGAGGAAATGGCCTCAAGTTGCACCAGGGGACGTTTAGATTGGATTCAGGAGAAATTTCTTCACTGAAAGGGCTGTCAAGCAGTGGGAGGCACCATCCCTGGAGGGATTTAAAAGATCTTTTGTTGTGCTTTAGGAATGATATTCCCCAATTTAGTGCTCCTGTCAAGACTCGCAAACCAGACACAGCTCACTGACTCCTCACCTCCACCTTCCCCCCTCCTTCTTGTTCCGAGGCGGACCCGATAACTGGAGGCACAAAAAAATGAAAATCACGGGTTGAAATAATAAGAACAATTTAATGAAAAGAACAATGAGATAAGAAACATAAACAGTAACAGCAACAATATTAATAACAAAAGGTATAAGTTATTTACAAGGAAAGTGCAACTGTACCAGACTACTGCTACGGTGTGAGATGATATCAAATAACATTAGTCTGACCATGCCCTCTTCCTGGCTATGGTAAAAAATAAACCCTGTCCTGACTGAAACTAGAACATGTGGCACTTAAGGGCATCATTCAATGGTAGACCTGGCTGTGCTGGAGGACTGGTTGGACCTGATGATTTTGAAGGACTTTTCCAACCTAAATGATTTTGAGATTCTATAAGCACTTACATCTTATGCCAGTGTGTTAAGGGATGATGCTGCAGCCAGTTAGTTCTATTACCATCTGGAAACCTGTCCTTAGATTAATTAGGTGGATTTAACTGATTTTCCACACATCCCCTCTCCCATAGCAAAATAAGCTTAAAGTCTGCATATTAATCAATGTATACTTGTTTTGTTCTGTATATTGTCCTAATTTCCCATGGGTGATAATCAGACCATGGCTGTATGGCATTGTTGCTGACAAACAGGTTTTGCACAGACTCCTGCGGTGTGTTGCTGTGCTGGGGCTGTTCAGTGTCATGTGCTGCCAGCTTGGGTGCTTGTAGATTCCTCTTAATCAATTTGGCCTCAATGCGACCCAGATCAAATGTTGCATTCTGTGATCTTGTTACCTCCACACCCTGTAGCTTACACTGAGTATTTTGATACTTGCCTGACCACACACAAGTTTATTTTTGGATTTTTGTAATTTGTTTGTGATAAACTGAATGGAGAATTAGGAAAAGGTTTAACATTTCTGATAAAAAATAAAACCCTCTGTGATCCATATGCATATGTACTTCAGTTATGTTTCATGTAGTTTTGTATGGTAGTTCAAAATTGGTTGTCTTGGCCCTTGTGCTGGTGGAAGGAAGGCCAGGCTCTCAGGCTGGATTGGTGGCCCAGTTCATTGCTGTATTGACTTTTAGAAGCTGGTGGTCCCTGGGATTCTCTACTAATCTACATTGCTTTTCAAAACAAGAAATCGACAGAACATCCTCTTGGTGCTGGTCTTGTAAGTATCTTGGTTTATAAGAAGTGTTTGTAGCTTCCATGGTAACTGGTTTTACAGGGAAGCATCATTCTGCTTGGGAAAAATGAGGGATGCTCCTCACCAGTGCATTGATCTGGTTAGGTGAGGAACATTTCACATTTCACCTCTGGGTCTTTGTGGGACACTATCCTGAATTTACTGTTTGTTATGTTTGTGAGAAAATAAGTCTCCATTTTACTATTCAAATTGTGTCCTTGGATAACTGGCTAGAGGTTTGTATTCCCCAGAGGATTTAATTGGTGTATGAGATGGAGTTGTCATTGCTGTACCAGTGTATACACAATATACAATATTGCAGTCTTGTTTGTGCAGGAGAAGTAAAAGGTTCCTTTTTGTTTACTTCTCACCTGCTCAGAATTCAGAGACAGATTTTGTAGACAGCCTATGTACTGATTTTTATAAGGAGTAATACTGCTTTGCATTCTTACATTTATTTTTGTGTTCCTTGAAACTTTGTAGGCATTTACATTGAGACTGTCTTTGCGAATGGTTTCCAAAACTGAACACTACTTTTCATTGACAAGTAACAAATGCTTTCTGGGATGCTGTAATCTTATATTTCCACCTTTCAAGTGTCAGCAGAACTGTCGAGGTAGAGCTTGCAGGAGGTGTGGGCTAAAAGGTGAAAAAAGTGGGAGTCCTTTCCCTCCTTTAGCATCCCCACATTCTTGTCTCCCCGCTTCCTTACTGCATTTGTTCTCTGAGAAGAGCCAGAATTTGTTTCTTCTGAAAGGACCTGTTGTTGTAGGGTGTATGTTGTGCTAGCTCAGCTTGGTTTTGATCCAGTTCCCTTGCTGGTTTCTCTCGGGCTTGGAGTGTGCACGGAGGGATGCGTTCCCGCAACCCCCAATTACACAGATTTCAGCACCGGAGTAGGGACCTGTGGAATCGCTTGACCACGCAGGGTTTACAAACAATTAAGCAAAGACAAAGAGATGAGAGCATGGACTCCTGCAGCTTTATTCCAGGCGTATTCCCTCCGCCCCCAGGGGGCAGAGAGTCCCAAAGGGAGCTCCGCAGAAGACCCCTTTGTTCCCTTGTGCACAAACTTAAAAGTTACACAGAGAGAGAGAGAGAGGTGTATCAAAGATATCCAATCAGCCCTGGCCGTCCATGCCGTAGGGCCAATAAGGTATCCCTAGGGCAGGGATGAGACCTAAACTAGCTAATAGCAAAATAGCTGAAGGAAATTTCAAACCACACTATTCTCAGAGACTGGTTCGGTCACGGGAAAGTCCACCCATTCTGAACCCCCCACACTACAGCCAGTCTGAGCGACTGCAACAGGTGTATTTCTGTTACAGTTTGTCCCATTTTACTAATGCCAAAGAAAGAAATGTCCTGTTGTGATAGAAGGCTCTGTTTTCCATCCCTTGTGAGCTATCCTGGGTGAAGAAAGAGGAAGTATTTGTTACCTTGCCTTTGCACTTATGCATTTTTTTACATAATAATGTAGTAAACAAATTGCCTGTGCGGGCTCAGAATGAAAACATCAGGCATGTAACTCTGATCCCTTCCAAAAATAAATGCTTGCGTGTTTGTGTATTGTGCTGGAGATCTAGGATTCATGAAAGACTGAATGGCAGCTGGGACAATGCAGGTTTTGTAGCCATGTGCTGTTTTCAGTAGGTTAAAGAATGAGGGAAGGAGTGCTCCAACGGTGGTCTGAAGAAGGTATTTGGTAAACAGACTTGATTTGGGATGTTTGCTTTTCTAATAATTTGCTATTAACTCTCAAGTGAGTTTCTCATCAACTTTTAGAAACAGTAAATTGCATCGTAACTTTATTTTTTCTGAGAGACTTTGTAAGCAGTTTAATATACAGATAGCACAATAATAATAGCTTCATATCCCCAAATACAGATTTACAGAAGTTTTGGGTTTTTTTCCAGATTTTTCTGCCTTGCTCAGTGGTGTGTTTGGAATGAAGTGAAGCCAGTGTTGGGTAAAGGCTCTGATTATTTTTAACAAGCTTGCTACCTCACTGTGTAAAGCTGAGTAATGTACTTTTTCAAATGTTATTTTAAAGTACAGTGTTAATGCAGGGTGACTTCATTGCTGCATCTCCCAGGGTTGCCCCTTCTTGGGAGGGAGGGTGGAGAGAGCCCTGCATGGCAATGTTCCATGACTCTGCGGTGGCCCTGACACTTTGTGCTATTAGGACTTCTAAAAACAACTACTTAATATTTCTAGTAAAAGATAATACTGTTTTGAGGGAGCAGAAAAGACATCCCTGTGGAGAATCTCCAGGAGAAGCATTTTTAGGTCTGTCCACTTTACAGCTCTGACCCAGATTTTCAGCATACTTTAAGTAACACTCACAGATTTAAACTCTTGCAGGTCTTTAATTCATTCTCCTCTTCAATGGCAGTGATGGCTTTTCAATGGTGTTATTTGGACATCTTTTTAAAATGTCTTTTATGTTTCCCTCAATGCAAAAGTACTTGGTCAGTGACCTGAATAATCTTAAACCTAGAAAAGAAACTTCATGGTGGTTTTGACCTTCCCTTGTAGCTGTGTGTGAAACCGTCTGTGTATAGCTGTCCTGCACCTTGTTATTTCACGCAAGCTCTAGTGCAGGAGATAAAACAGTTTTTTAGTGCTTCAGGTGTTCTATAATCATATATGTCTGTTGTGTGTCACTGCAATGGATTTATATAGTTTGTTTATTCAGGCTAATTGCGTTTGACAAATTTTAATACAAAATTTTGAATCACAAGTGGGTAGACAGCTCATTTCTCAGAAAGTTCCCTGAGCTAGAGACAGAATGTAGTATCTGTGTGAGGAAGAGAGTTTTGCAAGTCCTGTGAGAACAAGCTGAAAAGGTCTGATGACATGACCACCCTGAAACCTTGCAAGCTCCAGAAAAAATACTTTCAAATCCCTTACTTGTTTGAAAAGGCTAAGAACTGATGTCTTTACATTTAAAACAAATCTGCATTTAATTTATTCTTCTCTCTAATGTGGGAAGAAATATATGTTGTAGACTCTAAACTTGTCAGGCAACATACTGTGTTGGTTTGAAAGACAGGTGCCTGTCAAGGAAAGTAGGAGCCTCCCTTGAAATGGAAAATGCACCCCACCCCAAGTTATTATAATTTTGAAATTAAGGGACTTTCAGGCAAAGATATGAGGAATAGGAATAATAGTTCTTTACTTATAACAAGGCAAACAAACAACAATCACTATGGCAGTAACAGAACCACAAACCCAGTGACAGCCTTCTCGGCTGCCAGGCACTTTCCCCTTTGGTGCAGTTACTGTTGCAGCAGCCTGGGGTGCTGGCAGCTCCCAGCGAGCAGGGCAGGCAAGGACACTGGCAGCTCCTGGCAAGCAGGGTATGGGGATGGTTCTGTTGAAGCAGTGATCCTGTAGAAGGATATGCTCTTCCTCAGAAGGTCCAGTGGTGGCTGTGGTCCTCTGGAAATCCAGTGGAGAGGGGTGTCTGTGACGTTCAGAATCCCAGATTATATCCAGGATGGAATGCTTGGTTCCTCCTTCTGGGTGGAGCATCTCACAATGGGATGATGAGTCATGGGCAGGGCCATTGATGGGCCATTAATCAAGGAGATAGTCCAGAGGGAGGAGGCAAGGAAACACTGCCCCACCTGGGCTCAGCAACTTATGAGGATGGTTCTACAATACAAGTAAAAACTGTGCTAGTGTTAATGGACCATATTCCCTATTATGATAACAAAGGGAAGAATTCCCTATTATGTACACATAATGTACACTGGCTGACTGCATAGGGTGAGAATGAAAGAGCATGTGGCCCTGTCAGCAAAAGGGAGAACTCTTGCCAGCTGGAATGAGTTGAGGAACTCTTAAAAGTACTCAGTTTTCAAAACAGTGTGGTTGTGGGTGATTAGCTGATATAGAAGTGTACCATTAGAAGTCCCTTTGGTATGTGTGTACATACTGTAAATGTAATACTAGGAATTGCTTTATTTTGAGTAAATCCTCAGTTTGGGGTCCTGCATTGGAGTGTGGAGTGCCTCACCACTGCTGAGTGTGATGAGGAACACTTACCTTGGCTAAGCCTAGTCTGGGCACAAGTAAGGGAACTTCCATGTCTTCTCCAGAGGTTTTCAGGGCTTCCGGAGCTGGACATTGTGCTGCTGCTGTTGTGCTGTTTAAGCTGAACCCTCTTGACATCTTGGCAAATGCTGGGAACTGTGACCACATTCCTGAGCTTGTGGACAGGATGGGGGGAAGCTGGGGGAAGACTGCTTGCATATAAAGCTCACAGAGAAGTCTGTCTCTTGCTGGAAGGTGGTTGTTACCAGCTGGAAGGAGAAGAACTGTAAGCCCCAGTGCAGATCTCTGACCTTTTCACCTGTCTTGGGTTAAAAGCACTATTTCTTGGTGTTGTTGTGTATGAAGTTAGTGCTTGAGGTGGTCTTAAGGCTCATATGAAGAGGGAGTCTTCCCTACTTGGACTTTTTCAGCTTTGTAGTGTATTTTTAGGTAATCTTTTTACTGTTTTCTTACTTTTGCTGTGCCATGCTCAAGGAATTCCTGACAAAGTTATTGTGGCTGCTGAGCATGGCTGCTGCTGCTTTCAGCAGCAGAACAGGGTTGGAAATGGAAGGAGAACATGAAGGGAGTCTTCTGAAGGTGGGAATAGGCAGGCAGGTGTAGTTTGCCTTGGATTACCTTAGCTTGTACATGGAATAAGAGTAGGGTATTAAGGCAATTACTGATGTCAGCTGTAGTTGATACTATGTTTTCAGTGGTACTGTTTCTTTTAATCTCTCAGCACAAGAAGTAATTGAAGCCTAGTTGTGTAAGATATCTTGGGTTTTAAGATTTCTTGCCCTGAGTGTGAAAATGAATGTGTGTAACTTTCAGAGAGCATATTCTTTCAGAACAGGAAGAAACATCCATAGAAGAGGCTTTGTGGCAGCTTTTTGCCAGTGTGGGTTTTAAGCACTTTTTAATATGTGCATATAAATCTGCGTGGAGAATTGGAGAAATAAACTGTTGTGTTGCTGCTCTGTAGTGTTTGGATTGTGGGCAGCTTGTGTAGAGTTTGTGCTCTACATATAGTACTCTGGTCAAATTCCCTGTCAGGGGTCGGCATCCCTGCTTATAGTCCTCGGGTGTTGCATCAAGTGAAATAAAATACATGTTGTTTCTGCTTTCACTGCTTGCTGTGACATAGCTAGTCTTAAATAAAAGTTGACAGCCATTGTTTCTCTATTAGTGTATGGAAATAAGGCTTCCTTGTACTCCCTGCACAAGGTGTTATTAGTGTTCAGTGGGATATCTGTAGCAGAGCACCAGGCTCAGTAACCAAATAAAATTTTTTCTTCCCTTCCATTGTTGCAGTGTGTGTATAACTTGTATGGTATAACTTGTTCTTATTACATCTTGATAAAGCAACAAGCAGGAGGTGGGAAAGCCTAGTATTTTTTTCTGTTTTTTAATGATGGTTTATTAGGATGCTATAGCTGATGAGTGTCAAAAGCAAGATGATGTTTTAATCTTCCAGATTATTCATTTAGAAGACAAATGAAAAAATCCCCCAAAGTAAGTCACTGTTTGAAGGATTTATGTGTTCTAAACAGCAAAAATACAATGGAGCTTTTTAAGACAAAAAATGCTCACTTTTCAAGTATGGGGTTCCAACATGATTAAAAAGTCTGGAGAGTTTCTTACCCTCCTTAGCAGAGGGCTAATGCTTTGGGGTTTTTTTTATGCTTAATGATCTGTGGTGATTTTAGTCTACTTATTGGTGAGGGAACAGCCTTTATCTTCATTATGTCATCTTATTTGGATCAGTTCTTTCGGATCTGGCTGTAATAGTTAACAATGGATAATCTCATTTTTCTTTTATCATTTGAGGATCTGAAAGTTGCCTCCAAGTTCATCTTAATCTTTTTCATGGAAATTTGTTAAATTCAGTTAATATGAATTTGAAATGTAGTCTTTAAGGATACTGCATTTGAATGCAATACTTCTCATGAGCCTTCAAATCAAATGTGTGTGAGCATGTCTATTCTGCTGTCATTGTTGTCAAGACAGAGAGCAGCTGCTATTAGACTTCTCCTAGAAGAGGAGTCTGAGGCCTTAGTATAGTTGAACACATATTCTGAATTTTTGGCTTCTGGTTCACCTCTTCAATCAGTTGCTTTTTCTGTCCTTGTCTGAATAAGAGATGTTTGTGTAAGATTTTGGCAACCACAATAACAGCATGTCTTCACACAGAAGAGCAAGAGTTGTCAAGCACAATTTTTCTTGTGTTTCAATGTTTTGCATAACTAAACTTGCATGTGGTACCTACTTCTGAGTTATTAGAAAAATTACTGTAAGAATACCACACTGGAAGAAAGTTCTTGGATTGACAGAATCTAGTTTGCCTGGCTCCCAGACCTAACCAACAGTTAGAGTATTCCATAGCACTCAATAAGATCCGAAATTTGGAACTCATGGTGAGAGTATACCTCCGAAATAGGAAAGAGTGAGAACATAAAGTGGGTACTCTGCTGTCTATTTGGTTAACATTCCAAATATTGAAATCAGTAAAGCTTTTGCTAAAAACTGTCTGTGGAAGAATTCAGATGAAGGCTGTGTCTTTAAAGAGAGCAGTTGCTGTAAGATACCAGAGGTAGGGTTTGAAAATGTAAATATATATATTTTGTAAAAGAAGCGTACTTTTGTAGGGTGGCCTTCATGTATTGAGAAGAGTGGTTTTGAATGTTTTTTTTTTGTCTTGTCCCATATTGCTTCCTGCCTATTAGTTACTTTTTTTCTTGTTGTTTTCTTGAATCTCATAATGGATTTTGGAAAGTCATAAGCGTAACATAACTATCTTTCTGATTATTGTGTCATTAGAGATCAATTTTATTTGAGGCTGACTGAATTCCTTCATATCCAATTTTGGGTGGTTTTTCTTAGCTTTTTAAGTGGAAGAGTTGCATTTTATAGAACAACTGGTTTGTGTGGTCAAGCACGTAACTCCTTTGTTTTGTTATTTCCAATAAAGTTGAGACTCCTGGCTTAGGTAATGTTTTTGTTTCTCTGTCATGGTTGTGCAGAGTGGTATGTATGTAATGTACCTGGTGTGTGATCCCTGCCGAAGGAGGAATTGATGCTGGGGCCCATCATGTATTACTGTTGCCCAGTCAAAAGAACAAAGCTGCTGTGTTGTTTCTGTGAGGGCTTCACTGTTTCTTCATTTGCTTGTTTTTTTTTCTTACTCTTGTTTCTTGTTCATAGGTCCTAAAAATGAAAAAGATTCTTCGTTTTAAACATTAGCACAATGGTATGAAGGTCATGTACAGTAGCATTTAATCAGAAAAAGAACATGCAGAATGCAAACTGTAGAGATGAAACCTGAAATGTGCCAAATTGAGAGTATGAAAGAATATTGTTATTCTTCCCAAAACTGAGGAATCCTCTACCCTTTTTTTGTTAAGCACTTCTGAAGGTCTTTTTCTTTATTACTTAAAATATGTATTGTTCATTTTATATGTATGAAATAATGATGGTCTTGTCTTTGGTCTGGTCAATGAAATTCAATAAGCTGTCTTTGTGTGCTAGAGCCAGAAAGCAGAGATGGAGAAATGGCTTCACCTTGGAGACTATGGCAGTGGGGCATAGCGTCAGAGGTTGAAGGCCAGACTTTCTTTTGAATATGCTACATGATTATTATGAAAAAACCTCATGGACATGGAGTAGCTGCTCAAAAACCAGCAGCTGGGTGCACAGTGATATGAAAATAGCTTGTATGTAGTGGGACAATGAAGTTTTGGTGGGGTGGTTTTTTTTTTTAGTAACAGGTGATTTGAGTACCCTAAAAACAGATCCAAAGCAAGATCTGTTTCAGCATGGGATGTCTATTAATGCTGTATTAATTCCCTCATCACAGTTCTGTTGTGGAGAGATAAAATTTCATAGATTTTTATAAAGGAAGGATTGAAGAACCGGACCTTCAACTCAAAATGAATGGAGTCTGTCAACCATCTATTTGACTCTGTCAGGCTTTTCTATATGCCTTGAAAGTCATCCAGGTAATATCTTACATTGTTTAATCCTGCTGTCAACAGATTAGTTCCTTTTGGCTTGCCTATAGTGGTGTTTTTGTGTGCTAAAAAAATTTTGTCTAATTGGAGATGTGTTGGCATCCTGGGTAGCATAAATATTTCAGGAAGGATCTTTTGGGCATGTTCTTCCTTGTAACAGTCAGCGAGTCCTCATCATGCCAAACACTTAATGGTTGAAGTCAGCAAATGCCAGAAATATCTTGTTAATTCATCTTCACATTGTTTGTGGAATGAAATTGGGAAATTGTTATTTTTATTAATATAATAATAATAATTCTAGTAATCCAACTAGTCGGACAGCTTGCAGAGAAGACTTGAGTCACAGACTCACCACTTGAGCAAAGAATAGTTCTGCATCAAAAGAAGATGAGAGGGACCTTTGGCATACATGTGGAGTGCTGTCATAGTGCAAAATAGCTGAAATGTCTCATGTTAAAACTGGTGAATTACATCAGACTTCTCACATGGCTCTGTTCAGATGTTTGTGGCTCAACCCAATGACAGCAGAGGATGTTTCCATTCTGTATCTTTTGGAGAGTGACATAAATAATGCAGTCCGCAGAAGAGTTGCTTTAGCAGTGTAGATGGTGCATCTGTATCAAGGGCAGATAAAGAGCTGCATGCAAAATAAGTAATAATGAGAATAAAATATCCGTCTCAGAACTTCCTTTGAAATCCAGTTGATGCAGTGTGGAGGTCCTGTTTCACAAGGAAAATTACAGCTCTTCTGGCTGTGGTGAATTTTGCTCAGGTAGAAAAAGCTTTGTTCAGACTGGAACACAGGAAAAATCTTCTGAGCAGGTTGGTTTCAGCTTCTAGTTTTTCTTGGAGAAGCTTACAAATGCATTGTGTTGTTGCTGCACTGCAGTAATAATTCTGTATATTTAGACTAATTAGTTCGGTTATCTAGTGCTGTCTTTTTACAGTAGGAAAATGATGGAAGCCCACAGGATTTTCCAAATTGAAAAATCTGGTATCTCTTTTTCAAGGAAGTTTGTTTCAGGAAAACTCATGTGCCTTATATACTTTCTCACTTTGTCTAATTCCTGTATTGTGAAAAATACAGGATGTTAGCACTGTGTAATAAATCAGTCATACAAGAGTCATGCTTAGAAGTGTAACTCCAGTGTAGTGGTTTTTGTACCTTTTTTTAAGTTATTATTGTTAGTATTTATTTATTTATTTATTTAAAAATTTCAAGTCCAGTTACTTAAACAGAGGCCTTGGAAATCTTATTGTCATCTGTACTGTAAGCAAATTTTGCTGGCTAGCCCATAGGGATCTAAAAAGATAAAAAGGATGCCAAACAGGTAATTAAAATGCTTTGTTTCCTTTCTTACTTTTTTCCTCCTTCAAAATGCTTCTCATCATCCTTCTAGAACCTTCTAGAACCATCCTTAGTTCACTAAGGCCCATGGGAGACAGAGAGGTGAATCAAGACCACGTGCAAGCCCTTCCTGACCAACCCAGTAGCCTTCTGTGATGGAATGACTACATCAGTGGACAAGGGAAGAGTTACAGATGTCATTTATCTGGACTTCTGTAAAGCCGTTGAATCAGTCCTGCACAACATCCTTCTCTCTAAGTAGGAGAGACATTTATTCAGTGAGTGGACTGGTAGATAGATAAGAAAGAGATAGGATAGTCGCATCCAGAGGGTGGTGGTCAATGGCTGAGAGTCCTGATGGACATCAGTGACATGAGTGGTGTCTCTCAGGGTTCCGTATTGGGAGGGGTGATATTTAATACCTTCATTAATGACATAGAGGGATTGAGTGCACCCTCAGCAAATTGCTGATATCACCAAGTTGAGTGGTGCTGTTGCCTGAAGGGTGGGATATCATCCAGAGGGACCTGAAGTAGCTTGAGAAATGACCCATGGGTTTTCCTATCTCATCTTGATTTAACAAATCAAGTGTAAGGTGCTGCATCTGAGGCAGGGCAACCCCTCATATCAATCCAGGCTGGGGATGAGCAGATCCAAATCAGCCCTACAAGAAGGACTTGGGGGTGCTGGTGGGTGAGAGGCTGGATATGCCCCAGCCGTGTGTACTGGGAGCCCAGAAACTCTGTGCTCCTGTGTGCTGGGCTGCAGCCAAAGCCCTGTGGGCAGCAGGGCAGGGAGGGGATTCTGCCCCTCTGCCCCGCTCTGCTGAGACCCCACCTGCAGTGCTGCATCCAACTCTGGGCTCCCAGCACAGCAAGGACAGGGAGCTGCTGGAGCCAGCCCAGAGGAGGGACACAAAAGTGATCACAGGCATGGGACACCTCCTTATGAACACTGTCTGAGAGAATTGGGATTGTTCAACATGGAGAAGAAAAGGCTTCAGGCTGAACTTATTGTAACTTTATGTACCTGAAGGGAACCTACAAAAAAGATTGAGAGAGACTATTTACAAGGGCCTGGAGTGACAGAGGGGAATGGCTTCAAACTGACAGAGGGTGTTTTTAGATTGGATATTATGAAGAAATTCTTCCCTATGCAGGTGGTGAGGCACTGAGGTTGCCCAGAGAAGCTGTGGCTACCCCATCCCTGGAAGTGTCCGAGGCCAGGTTGGATGGGGTTCCAAGCAACCTGGTCTAGTGGGTGTCCCTGTTCATGGCAGGGGGCTGGAATGAGATGATCTTTAAAGGTCCTTTTCAACACAACCCTTTCTAAGTTATGATTCTGTGAGAGGCTGAGTAAGAACATTTTTTTTGGGATGGAGGCAAAATGTAAGCATCCCTGAAAGGGATTGCTGTCCTCTTACAAACTATCCTTTTGCATCCCAGTTTTGGCAGGAAAAGTTGAAAAACAAATCGCATAAAAAAAGAATGAGGGTACTATACAGAAGAATTCTTCTTCCATGAGATGCTTAAGCATGATAGTGGAAATGTGATGAATGAAATGTGAAGCTATCTTACAGTCAACAGTTTCAAATTAAAAATAAGTCAATAAATTACTGAGCATTGACATTTGAGGGATAAAGTTCATGTGAGAAGCTGACATTGCTCAAATGTTAACCTCTTTATCAAGTTAATTGAACTAGGATTGTTCATCAGTTTTTGACTGGACAGATAGAATTTAAATTTATTTCATATTATCGAGTTTGGTTCTGCATATAGTAATTTTCCTTTTCACATCTTTTCCGGGTACACAGGCAATGAAATAGGCTTAAAATATAATTTACACCACCTTGTAGTTTTGCAGCAGTGAGTTTCACGGGTATGATAGGATCCCCAAAGTTATTTCTGAGCTTGGTTCTGTGGTGTGTTGCATTGCTGTGAAATGCACTCTTATTTTTCTTCTTCATGTATTTAAGACAAGTGATGGTGGCTTTGAGTGTTGGAAAAGAAAATACAATCCTGGCATTAGATAGTTTACAGTGATTTCTTTCAGTACAAAACCTTTATTTGCCCTGTAAAACAGTCTTGTATTTATTTTGGGGTAGTGACAGCCTTAAAGGTGATGAAATTTAAATGCAGTATCATTAGTATTTCTGCATGTGTAGATGTACCAAAATAAATCATAATACTTGTCATGTTTATTGGTATCATTAAACACTTCTTTTGTCAAACTTGGACACTTGCTGAATTTAATCTTTTTTTTCTCCTATTTTTCCAAATGAATAAGAAATCATGAATTCTGACAGGATTTGTCTTGTTTACTCTGCTGCTATTTGTCAACACATATAGCCACGTAAATGACCAAAGACTGTTTCAAAATCTAAATTAATAGCTTGGGAGCAAGATTGGCTTTTTTTTTTTTTTTTACTTTTGTCTTCTTAATACACTTTTTATTCAGCTTGTAAAATCTTGATGTTATTCCACTTCCTCTACCTTCCTGTCCCCTATGTTAATGGTTAGTTGGTGCTGCACTAGATTTAATGCTTCCTGAAAGTCATTCCAGTCTTGGATAATTTTGGTCAATCTGCTTGCTATAATTTTTCTTTCTGCCAAAATGGCAGTTTATATAAAAATTTGTGACTAAACTGTGGAGGTAC
Organism: Rhipidura dahli; assembly: GCA_013399225.1. NCBI lineage: Eukaryota > Metazoa > Chordata > Aves > Passeriformes > Rhipiduridae > Rhipidura > Rhipidura dahli. Next base: position 120,311 of record VXAC01008845.1, on the reverse strand, counting down.
CTGCAGGCTGGTACCTGATAACTGTTGGCTGTGAGGGTTTTCACTTACCGTTATTATTGATGGCTAACTTCAAGCTCTGTAAATTTGACTATGGGCTCTTAAGGTAATTCCAGAGAAGACCTGGTTGGGTGAAGGTTGTCCCTGCTCCTCCCATTATCCTCCTGTCCTTGGTAATGCACAGCTGCTGGCGCTCCTGGTCTGGTTGTGACCATGGTGATGTAGAGGCTAGAATGGAATACAGTATTTCAGTTGGAAGCGAGCTACAGTGGTCATCTAGTCCAGCTGCCTGACTAAGTTACAGCATGTTAGTAAGGGCATTGCCCAGTTGCTACTGACAGCCTTGGGGCATTGCCAACCTCTCCAGGAAGCATGTTCCAGTGTTTGACTGTCTTCTTGGTAAAAAAATGATTCCTAAAGTCCAGTCTGAACCTGGCACAGGGTTGAATCATTCCCATTCATCCCTGCATGGGAATAAAGCTGAGTTACAAGCTGTAAAACCTGCCTGCAGAGGCACATGGCAGCACAAAGGCACACGTGGCACAGACGAGCTTATCTCCACTGAACCCTGGTGGGAGGAGTCACACGGCAGACCCCTACGGAGGAGAGGAGCCTGCCGGGAGCTGATGGGTGAACAGCGAGCTATCATCCTATAAAAACAAGTGTGTTGCTGATGTGGCAACACGGGATAGGTCACGTAGTGAGAATTGCCATATAAGGAAATACTGTGCCTTGGAAAAGTGTGTAAAACCAGCTTATTCCTTTGAATAAGTGATTTAGATGCCCCGCCAGTCTGGGTCAATGCCTTAGTTGCTGACACATCCCATCACTGGATCCCACAGAGAAAAGCTTAGCACTTCCCTCTCCCCTGCTCAGGAAACTGTAAGGAGCAATGAGGTTAGCCCTCAGCCTCCTTTCCTCCAAGCTAGATAAGCCCAAAGTCCTCACATTTTCCTCATGGGATATCATTCCTTTCAGCCCTTTCAGCAGATTTGTAGTTCTCCTCTGGATGCATTCAAGCACCTTCACATCTTCTTAAATTAAGACAATCAACTTGGATGTTGTATGAGTGTGGCTTTTAGGGTGTTTGGGTTTTTTTTGGTTTTTTTTTTTGGTTTTTTTTGGAAGCAAACATTGCTGGTAGTGGTGGTGATAGCTAAGAAACTCTTGACACTTACAGATGAATGGTTGTTTTGTTATGTTCATGTAGCTGATGCAAAGATCTGCCTTCTCTGACTTGATGAGGTACTCCCCGTGATAATTCCTCACATTTATAACTACATTCATAGATGTTGATTTTTGTAGCTAAATTTTAGGTTTTAGTCACTCTCACAGGAGCATGGAAATGTGTGCAGGATGACACTGGGCAGATTCATTACAGGAGCTAGGCTTCTGCTGCTCTTGTGGTTCTCCTCATTGCTTCCAAGTGATTCCAGGGACCCGAGGGAGGGAAATAGCTTTGCTCTTGACACATGCACATCACATGCAGGTTAGCTGTTTATATAGACACTTCTGCTCAGGTCTCGTGCATACCTCTTGTATGCACTTGGTTGCTGGTTCACTCAGGTCTTCGGGGAGGGGAGCACTCAACCTCCCTGTTGCTTTACAAGATATCCTTGTGAACTCAGTGCTCAGTCCTGGCATATTTTTGGTTTGGTTTTGATACTTGATTTCAGGGTAGACAAATGCCTGGGGCTGGGTTGGAGTGTCATTCTACAAGTCCGTGAAATGTGACCTGAGGGAAGCACTAAAACTAAGATGTATGAAATAAATACAGCCTGTATCTCAGGACCTTGTGAAAGGCATGGGTGAGGAGAATGATTGGCTGCCAGAAGATGGTTTTGAGAAGACTTCATTTTCCTCTGCAGGCTTGAAGGCAGACTTGCTTTTACTTAATTTGTGGAGAAATTGACCCTTGAGCTGCTGTGGAGATGTGTGTATTGTGCTGTTGTGATGCATTTTGGCGTCATTGTTTACGAAGCAGGCCTGGAGGTCAGTGTGGAGATAGTTGCACTTGGGTTAAATAGGTTATAGTCAGAGCAAATAAACTTCTCTGGTTTTCCAGAAGCTTTTTCATGGAGTCTGTTTCTCAACGAAATTTTGTATGATGGCTTTTTGTAAATCAGATCCGGATCTTCACAGAGTTTTCTGCAGGTTAGGAAGGTGGTTCTTTCTGTGACTGTTTGCAATAAGTGCTTGTCTTCCAGGAGGAGCAACTGTACTGAACAGTTTTACTGAGTAATCAGTAAAATATTTTTCTGACCTATTTCTATAGGCTGTTGACAGCAGTAATTGCTGCTGCTGTTTCTATGTGAACATTATACAATAAAACACTGTTTCTAAATTATTAGTGCTGATTTTGACAACCTTACTCTTTTTCATCTCTACAGAAAAGTGAGGAGGTGGAAAATGGTTTTGACAAACAGCCATCCTAAAGTTGTGAGAAAACAATAATTTGATATTACCTCCTTTTTTAATTTGGGTGGCTTGTTTTTTAAAATTCTTTTTTTGTCCTGATTGCATTTTTAACAAAGGAGGAGATTTTTTCATTGTGTGTCCACACGTGCAGGTTTTTAAAAGCAAATAGTCTTTAAAGCATTTGTGTTCTGTGAAGATCTTAACAAAGCTAGGAGAAGAAATATTTTATGGCTTAAATAAGACGTCTAGAGCAGAGTGTAATAGTTCACAGTCTGCCAAAGTTGATGGCTAACTCATGTGCAAGAAGTCATAGATTTGTGTCCTGTGATATAAACCTGTATTTGCATGGCATTTGCCCAGTTTGAACTGTAGACTTCTAGAACTGAGCAACAGTCTTCACTTGTAGGGTTCAGCAGACCAGACAGTCCAGTGAAACAAACCTGGTCTTTCCACTGGGAATAACAAGACTCTGTATCAGGTTTTGCTCACTGAATGTGTAAGGCAAGCAGAGAGTCCTCTTATTCTATTTTTACCTCTGTCCTTTATAGGAAAAACAGTTATGAGTGGCCCCACTTCAAAGATAGAATTTCTTTTATTTTTTTAATAGTTATAGAGGAAATAAACTGCTATGTATGCAAATTGGTGCTGCTTTAGTTAATGAGAAACTTCTGATTTCAACCCAAATATGGTATAAATGTTTGGAGGAAGCACAGCCATGGGTTGGAAGGGTGATATGTTATGATTAGATATACTTAATTGTTCACATTATTTGAACCCCTGTTTTACTATTATTGTCAACAGAAGTTGTTAAACCTTAAAGCTGTAGTTGCTGCCTTCTTGGTTGGAGGTTTGAACTGGTGTTAGCATTAAAAATGAAAATCAGCATAGAATTATTTTAGTCATCTCCTGAACTAAGGAGGATGGTTGTTGTTCTTGAACAAGTTGTAGATATGGAGATTGTTATAGAATGTCCTCTCCTTGAAAGTAATCGCAAATAAGGTAATTATTGCAAATTCGATACACTTTGAATGTTTATAAAAGTGGCTTCAGGTTAGTGTTTGCAGAATAAAGTGATATAAATCACAGAAGCTGTCCTAGGGACTTCGGGAAATGGTTCTTCATGTTTCAGTGGTTAAAAACAGCACAAAGAAGGTCTGATGCTTATTTCCCTATTATACTGTAGTTCTTAATTATAAGTTAATAGCAGAGCTATCGGAAGTGGTGTTACTTTGGTTCCTTGATGGAAAACCTCTTGAGGGTAAAACCTTGCAGACTGTGTTTTATGATTATAACCTGAATTGTGAAAAAAGCCAACACTTGTTGGTTAAATAGAGATTATGAAGTGCTATTAGCAAATACACAAATTGTTTCTATAACTGCAAAAAGCAGCGACAGGGAGAATGAAAGGGGGGAGAGGGCTATGCTTTCTGTGTTAAATAATGATAGTGTTTGACAAGAAAAGGCCTTTTGATATTATGATGGGATGACAGTGAGCTAAAAAACTCCACACACTTTTTTGTTAATGTGAGGTATTCCTTATTATAGTTTTGTTATTGGATAAACTTCATAGTCCTCTGTACTCTGCTATCAAAATCCTTTCTGAGTGTCTCAGGAATGGTGTAAATGGCATCCAGCGTGTCATGTGGTTGTGCATCTCTCCTCAAACAGGTATGTTAAACTGCCAGGCCTGAAAGACAGGAAAGCAGAGGCATCTCTACTACTTCTTATCATGGAAAGGAAACAGATTCCCTACATTTTAGTCTTTTAATGCTTGCATGATTTCTTTTTTTTTTTCTGTGTTGTATGTAAGTCAACATTTTGACACAAAACAAATACTTGTAATGACTATTTTCCCTCTGAAAACCAACAGAAAAATACAGTGAAACACCTGTTTTTAAAGACAGACTCCAGTAATTAAATGATGCCATTCAGGTGTCCTTGCTAAGACTGACCTTGTTTTGTCCTAAATTGAACAATCTGAGGAGAAAATAGCTGAATTGTGTCCCTCCTCTTTCCCTATCCAAAGCAGTTATGTACCCAGTGGGCTTTATTTTACAGAGTTGTCTTCTGATTTCAGTCTTCAGTGTTGGTTGGATTTTCTTTTCTTTAATATCCCCACCTATGAGAGTATGCAAAATAGTGAAAGATTGTCCTTGAAAGGTATTTTGAATTTGTTTTATTTCAAACAATATTTTAAGCACTTCGTCATGGATCTGCTCTTAAGAAGGAAATGTAGCAGAGGAAGATGTACTCAGCTGGAGGTGAAATGAGCCTTGAAACCGGAAGATAGGCCTCTGATATGCTGGAATTCTTTAAGGGAGTCCCTGCTGTCAGCACTGAGCTTTACCAGAGCCATGGAACCTTTCTTCAAGAACTTGTACCCTTACACTTTTAAAAATTAATATTTGTTTTCTTTATGAAAAGATGTTAAGCTAGTGCTTGAATGTCTTGTGACATATTAGACTAATGTAGAGCTCTAAGTAGTGTACCATCAATTGAGTTAATTTTTTCAGAGTCCTGTAGATAAATTTTTTCAAATTTATGTAGTTCCCATTGCAGAGATCATATTACAGATGTCTTGTAAGTGATGAGTAGTGTTCTTACTTGGTCTCTGAAAACTGGATATACTGAGAAAACCTGAGCATAACATTTGAAGTTACCTTGAGACACTGTGCACTAATTGGTCTTTTATTTAATGATTTGCCAAGAGGCAGGAAAAAAGCCATGCTGCTACTTCAAAGTCGTTTGCAAAGGAGACAAAATAATATGTGATTACAGTTCCAGTAACATGCTTGGAGCTTTTGCTTTTGCAGAATACTAATAAAGTAAATAGTTGCTGTTAATGTAATTTGCATCCCATGAGTAATTCTTTGGGAGACTAATCTGCCTGAGAGCTCTAGGATTAGTCAGGAAGAGATTTACCACTACAGGTGTTGGTGTAACAAACTGGACTGTAGCTTTGTTATTCCGCATTATTTCTATAGAAGCTGCTTATCAGGGTAGATTGGTGCTCTAGATTATTTAATTGCATTGTAATGCAGGTATTTTTTTCTTGTGAGGGTATGAATGTAAATGAATTAAACTGTTGCTTATGAAGAAAACTTGAGTGTTGCATAAAATTTGTCACCAGCTCACGTATTTTAGCTGGATATACCTTTGATGTGACCAGCGATTAATTCATTCACAAGTTTAATATGTTATGATAGTATGGGTGGGACAAATCACTTATTCCTGTGTTGGTTTTACTAATGTTTTAGTCTCCTGCATTTTTTTTGAGTTTTTAATCTTTGTTAGTGTAAGTTTTTTACAGAAAGCGCTACATCTCCCCACCTTTCCCCCAAAATACTGCTGTTCAGTCCCCTTTGTGATCAAACTACTGTTCTATGTTACTTAAAACAAATAATATTTCATGAGATTTTATGTTATCAGGAACTTGCGCCATATAGAGAGCCCATGAAATTAGTTATCTCAGCTAAATTTTAGCTTTTGTTTTTGGCTTTTATTTTGGTTTAACTTGGCAGCGTTAGGTTTACAGTTGGACTCAATCTTAAAGTCTTATTCAACCTAAATGAATCTTTGATTCTATGATCTAAGTATTTTAGTTTGGTTTACAATGTCTGTTAGTTGGTCTAGTATTTCTTTATGATTAGAAACATTTAGCTGTTCTAATCAATCAGATGAAGTGCTATGCTGAGCAGGTCATCAGGCCCTGACATCTCAAAATATAGAAGGCTGAATGTGATCATCTGATCACTTAATTAAGCTGGGAGATGTCATGGCTTTTCTGAAGGCAGTGAGATTTTAAGTAGACAGGCATAGGTTGTGTTTTTAGAGTTCAGTTGATAGCACTTTAAATTTTATCTGTCTTTCTAGCTAGGACAAAAAAAGACTGCGAAAGCTCCCTGTTACAAAAGCACAAAGCAAGTTCTTGATAAATGTAGAACTTAGGATATTGAGTGAAAAAAAAATTAAAATCTCCCTCAATGTGACTACTGTGTGCTTTGTTAATTTAATAAAGATCTGAGTTAGAGTAGCGGACTGGGAATATAAAGGTCTCATCCATACATCAGCTGTGGAAAGACTCACTTTCATTTTTATTGAATTTTGATAGAGTTATGTTGCATGTATAAAGAAAAATAAAATCATTAACTTGGAGGATATTTTGCAGATTGTTATAGACATGTTACATTTGAGTTGCTCTCCAAAGTTTCTGAAGGTATTAGAAGGAATAAGGATGTGATAGTTTTCCTGATCGAGGCAAGCCAAGACAAGGTGACATCCCAGTTACTGGAAAATTCTCTAATTTCACAGTGAAATGACAGTGGTAGTTGACTTTTAAATCGTACAGACTGTACTTGTTTCACAGGAGAAGAGAAATTCAGATAGTAAAGGGAAATCTCAGCCAGCTGAGGTGTTCCTTCTTATATATATATATTTTTTTTTTTTTTTTGAGCTGAATTGCAGTAGCAAGTTAACATCTTATGAAAACAGGAAAAGAAACTTTCTCTTCAATAAAAACCCAAACAAAACCTTGGTTTAATTTTGGCATTTTCACTTTCAATGCTAATGTAATGGATAGTTAGATGTTCGATCCTGCAGTGTTTCTTAGTGTGGAGTTTGGGTTTTTTTTTAGTACTGTAGACATATAAAATTCTTTAAGTCTTTTTTGTGTTTGTTTAAACAAAGAGTGAAACGAATATCCCGGGTTCGTGTATCTCCCATAATACCATAATTTTGTTTCTTCAGTTTTTTGGTGAATTTTTAAACGTTTTTAATTTTCCTCTTGAGAAGTTTTCTAGCAAAGAGATTAGAAGTTGAAAATAGATATTTAAACTGAAATGAATACTCTGTTGTACCTTGAATATGATGGACTGGCCCTTGGAGTGTGAGGGCCAGTGGAGGGCTGTAGACTTGTCTCTTGAGGTACCTAACCCAGAGAGGTTTCTCTTTGTGTCATGTTCCTCAGATGTAAAACAGAAATGAGTCCTTTCAGCTTATACCTTCAGGGGCTGGCTCTTGATTTACCTTCAGTGCTGTGGTCCCATGGGAGAGGTTTAAACCCATGCTGCGGGTGCCTCTGATGTCTGGATCTGTGCCCCAGTAGTGTTTGGTTTGGGTGTCAAGGGCAAGTGTGTCTGTGGTTCAAGAGAAGCACCTACCTCGAGCCTGGTATTCCTATGCTTGTTGGGAAGATGGTATTCTGTAACTCTTGGTTGTGAGCTAGACCTTTAGCAGACCTATTTCGATACCTCCCCAGCCCCTCCGCATTTTGAGGTTCAATCCAAGAAAAGCTTAGATGGAAGCTGATTTTAACTCACCATCTTTATAAGACATGATAAAATAGAGCCCATGTGCTCAAAAAGGAGATAAAACTACAGAGGGGCTTGAAAAAAGATACATTGTGAAGTATTTTAGGAAACTCTTGCTAAAAACTTGCCACTTTTTTGTTGTTAGTAAACCCCTTCCCAAACAGTATAACAGCTATGTTTGGAAAATTAAACTTCTGTAATTGTGCTCCAACTGTGCTTATTGTTCTGTGTTTAGCTCAAGTTGGTAAGAAGACAGTTTGGGCCACAAAACAGTTTGGTTACAGCTTTAAAATTACACCGTTGTAATCTGAACTTCTGTGAAGACCCCGTTTGCATTTCTCACATCTCCCTGAATCAAAAATTTTGCTGCAGTGGGTGGATGAGTCTGGAGTTTGTTTCATGCTTGCTTGACCTGTTGCTGCTTTGGCTGGACTGAAATGCCAGATGTGAGCCTAAAACTTTTCTTCTCCTTCCAGGTGCCTGCTGATGGAAATGCAGGGCTGCTGGCAGAGCCTCAGATTGCCATGTTCTGTGGCAAACTCAACATGCACATGAATGTGCAGAACGGAAAGTGGGAATCAGACCCCTCTGGCACCAAGACCTGCATTGGGACGAAAGAAGGGATTCTTCAGTACTGCCAGGAAGTAAGTGCTATCTCGTGAATAACTGTAGTGGTTGTTCTCTCGAAAGTTTAAGTGTAGGCTTGTGCTGGAGAGCTCAGTCTGTAGGGATCTTAGCTTTCTTTTTTGACCTCTTCTGCTCCATTGCCTTCTTGTCCTTTCTGAAGAGCTTGTCTCCAGCGCCTGTTAAAACAGCTTCTGGAACTGGTTGTTGAGGGAGTTACTGGGACTGCTGGAAAATTTTGTCTCTCTCTCTTCTACCCTTGGGGAATAACTTTTGTATAGTATGTGTGCAATGGACATCTTTCTTATAAAGTGTTTTGAATAAAGCTGAGGTGTCAGTTTGTTTCTTAAAATGTCCTTGGTCTTTTTGGGCTGATTTGGAAAAATAAGCTGTAACTTGACTTTTGTCATTCTGCCAAGACACTGAAATGCACTTGTGCAGTCTGGAGTTATTGGCCTGTGCTGCACACAGAACCATTCAGTGTTTCTTAATAGAAAAGCTTCCCCTACAGATGAAGTCACTATGACTGATTTCATATTTGAGAGCAGCAATTTTTTACCCACTTGCTTATAGCCTAAGAACAGATTGTGGATATAATTTTGTTTTGTCTGATGTGATAGTACGATAACCTCGTACCAGTGTGCGACAATTTGAAAAGAAAATGCATTATTTCATGCAGTGAAACAAAAGGGCATGGTTTGAATTGCCTTAGTCCTTACATTTGCTATGCCACACTTTTTTTTTTTAAGGGCTAATGCATATTGTCTAGCAGTAGCTGCTTTGTTTCCTAAATGTCAAACCAGTTGCTGTGAAAATATTTCTTTAGAAAGCAAGAGAATTTATTTTTCCGATCTTTGCTCTCTTAGCATCTTCATTCCTGTCTTTTCACCCATTGATTGTTCTTTCTGGCTTTTTGTAGTGTTTTTTTCAGTTTTTATTGCATTTGGGCAAAATATTCATTTTAAGGATGATATTATAATGGCAGTTGAAATTGATTCTTCATCGGTAGTTTTGACTCTTTACTAAGGAAATTGCTTTGTGAAACTCGTGTTTTTGTTTGTCACTTACAAAAATACCTAACCTATCCTACTACTACAGTTTCAAAGTTTTCATCTGGTTTTCTGTTGTCATTTATTTATCAGAATAAAGTTGACTTATGCATAATGAATTTATTGACAGTGAGTAAAGAAATAATAAAGAAAAGAAAAGAAGAGCATCAGTAATTAAAAATGCATCAGTGACTAAAGGTAGTAAGGCTAATGTGAAATTACAGAAATAAATATGTGAATTATGGAAGTAAGATTAGAAAGTTTGGGGGTTTTTAAGCATTAATATCTCAGTAGGTTGGGGGTTCAACCACACATGCTGCAGGCAGAGAAGGAACAAGGCCTCAGAGCTGTAACTGTCAGCTGACTGTCAGATGATTTTGAAATCTGGTGTGGCATTAAAAAAAAAAAAAGCCCTCTCAAAATAAGGGAAAAGGTAATCAAAAGTAGTCAGAATGTAATAGACAGATCATTAAATGACAAAGAGAGTAATAAGAAAAATTTTGACTCCCTAGTTTGCCATGCATGGAGACCGAGAGAGCTTAACTGGGTAAGGGCGCAGGGAACTTGGTCTGGCATAGATGTGAGTCCTGGCTGGAGCTGAGGAAGGTCTAAAGGAACATGATGGGTCTCTTTTCACCTCAATTTTTTTGCAAATCTGAAATTTTCTCATAATTGAAATGAGGAGAGACCTTGTGTTACTTGGGTTTTTAAGGGTAAATACTTAAACTCCAGTATGGTAAGCCCTATTTTGTGTGCTTGACAGTTTAGTAGCTTAGTATTAGATTATCATCTTAATTTTGGAATGTCTCTAGCTCCAGTTAAAAGTATGGCTTATGGGGTTCTGCCCTGTTGTGGGGCAAAGTGCTGGCAGGTCTACTCCCTAAAAATGGGGTGGGCATTTATAGATTTTAGTTAATCTCTGTTAATTATGTGAGCAGTATGCTTTCACCAATTTGAAGTGAACAATTCTGCTGTGGTGNCCCCCACCTCCTCATCTTTTCTTGCTGTGCTCACCAGTATTCTTTTAGTTTCTTTGCTGGAAACTGCCAATGTCCTGCTGTCCTGCCATGTTCTTCCCACACACCTCCTTGAGATGCACAGTGCAGCTGCTCTAGGCTGCTGATGGAGAAGGGACAAGGTGTCGTCCAGGGCATAAGAGCATGAGGCAGCAATGGGGTCTCTGCCAGCAGGTGTTTCGGGCTGGGGTGGAATTATGTGAGCCCCAGGTTTTTCAATGCTGGTAATAAATTCAGAAATGGACAGCAAATATTAGGAAGTTCAGATCTGCTGACAGTAATTTGAAACAAAAAGCCACGTGAAAGTTGATCCAACCCAGCAGCATGGCAAGAAGCTCCTAGTTCTGTATGACTCTTGCCCATGGTCCTCCCTCCTTCCCCACACTCCTTTGGCCAAATCTGTGGCATGCTGGGCTTTGCCTTTGGCCAGGGAATGGCACTGATGCTTTACTATAATTAAACTTGCCCATGACCCCACCAGACAAATGGAAGAGTTGGATAACAACACCCACTTCTACCAAAGAAATTAATTTGTAGAGGACTGCTAGTAAATGCAACTCAAACTGGCTTTTTAGCTTTGGGGAACCCCTTGTTATTGTGGTTGGTATTTCAAATATGCCTGGTATTTCCCTTGCTTTCTGCTGTTTACCTTGGCTGCAAGACAGTACTTGCTATCAGGGAATGGGAGAAATTTGCATTTTCCCATTATCAGGAAGTAGCAAGGCTGAAGTGTACCTCTTGTGTTGGAATAGTATGCAGGTAAAAACCTTCTTTTAGATTGCTTTTGCCAAATATGATCTTTTCCTTCCTTTCTTTTCTCTCCTGTAATGCCGCTTTTTTTCCCCAAAAGAAGGATTCCTTCTTCCTGTGTGCTTTTTTTCTTGCTCTTGGCAGAGGCTAAGTGTAAATGCTCTGCTAACCCAGGGGACAGGTACTCTTTCTGCATCTGCCTTCACGTTCCCTGGCACTGTGGCAGCTTTCTTGGTTCTTCACTCTTGCTGTAGCAGCAACTCTTTCTACCACCTGCTGAGGAACTGTGTTATATCACCCAGCTCCAAACAAAGCCCTGAAGTGACAGCAAGCAAGGGAAGGTTTGGCTTTTCCACCCTGTACTTCTGTTGAGAAATGTGTCCATCTGGTTTTTGTTGCAGATTCCTTGTGAGTGCTGTTCCAGGCATTGTGATAATGACTGTACTGCAAGCGGAGCTGCACTCCTGCAGTAAATCCAGTAGTGTTAGCACAGGCACCCAGTTCTTCCTCTAGATTGGGAATGACCAGAAGGGACATACGAAAAGGAGCTGTCTAAGTGGAAACCCAGTGTGCAAGTGCAGTGATCTTGCTCTGTGCTCCTTGGCTCTAAAATTAATATATCAGGAAACTCTACTCACTGTTAATAAGAAAAATGCTACTTCATATATTCTCTGAGTTTGATTTCTTCCTTGAAAGTATTTTTAAAAAAATAAAAAATACCATCTCTCCTTTCATCAGAACTTACAGGTAGATGTGTTATTCTCCCTCCTTGTTAGCTTTTCTTTTAAAAGAGCTTCTCTTCACAATGGAAGGCCAGATGCCCAAGTGATGGGCCAGGGCTAGGAGGTGCCTAGAATATAGAAGGACTTGCATTTCTCCTGTAGAGATGTACTGTGAACCTTGAGATTTTCATTGTTTCCTCTTGCAGTCCACTGCCAGCTTAGGTGGATTTTGAAGTCATGATGCAGGAGGTAGCAGTAGAGGAGCACTGCAGGGTAGAAAGGGAGGAACGGGGAATAAGAAGAACCACCTACATGTTTTAAAGATTAATGTTGCTTGTTTTTGCTTTACTTCTTTTGGGTGGGAGCTCAGTGCAGCACAGGAAATAGCAGAGTTTATATTTGGACAACACAGTTTAAATATGGCAAAGCTCAGACAGATTGCTTTTTTGAAAGGAAATGGAAGATACTTAAATGCTGCCTTCCAGCTTCCTTGACTTCAGTTAAACTCTGACCACATAGGAAGTGGTCCTGGAAACACATCTGCACATTTTCTTGTGTTCAGCGTGAACCGGTAGCTTCTTTTCATGGTTTTTGGGGGTTTTGTTTGTTTGTTTGTTTTTGTGGTGTTGTTTTTTAATATCACAAAATAAAACTTTCTTGGGTGGAATGAAATGCTGTTTAGAGAAGTACAATTTATTAGTGGTTTCTTTTAATGTCAAACTAGCTAGTATGCTGCTGTATGGATTGTACCTGTTACTGGGAAGTAGAACTGCATGGGCCTGATTTGCAAACAGCTGCCAAGTGCGAGTACTGCAGGTGCTAGAACAACAGATTGATGTAAATTCAGATGGTTTACAGCTCTGTTTGCCAGAATCTTTGAGATGTTGAGTGATGTAGGTGACACTTCAGATCAGGCCACTGGTCAGTGAGTCCTACTGCTGACACTGCAGCACCAGCTGTTTCAGAGGAATTTTGGGAAAATCCTGCCGTACTACACACATACTCGATTACTACCCCTGGGGAAAGTTTCTTCTTAACAGGCCCTTATGGGTAGTTAGCTGATGTCCCAAAGCAGGTGGGGACCACTGCTCCTGGATTTGCCTTTTGTTGTCTTATGGGAGGAGCTGGGTTGCCCCCACCTACACATATTGAACTGCTGGGGTGGCACATTTTTGTCATAGAAAGATGTTTTTGGAGGTCAACTCCTGTCTTCATAACAGTGTTCATAAAACCCATCTGGAGCCAGCCCTTTGACAAAATGTACCCTCAAAGTTGCATGAATATGCAGAGTAGGAAGTTAATTTAGCTGTGCTTCATTCATGTTTAAAGGGAAAGAGTGTTCCGATGGAAGATATTGGTGTGTGTTGTATTTTATTAGCAATGTTGAGCAGCTACTATGTGCAGAATTTTATGTCTAGTAATTAGGATACATTATATGAGTTCCTTGAAGGATTGAAATTATTTTGCCGTCTGTGCTGAACTCACTTTCCAAAATGAATTGTAAAGCAGTCACAGCTGGCAAAAAATGTTTTTGTCTAATGCATGTTTTTTCCCCCACTTAGTTTTATTTGGAGATGCTTATTTCCATTTTGGTTTTCTTCTTGTCCCCCAAGACCAAACCGCAGCTATAATAAAATAAATTTGGGACTGGATATTGTGAGGATACACTTTGCAATCAGCAGCTGGCTAGCTTTACAATCTTTAGCTAGATGTCTAGAGTAACTTTCAGATGAAAAATGAGTGTTGGCTTTGGGAGATGTTACACTTGGCATCTCATGACTGCTTGGTTTATTTTGTAATGTCTTGACATATGTCCACTTCCCTTTTAAACATCACTGAGATGCATGAGAGTCTTGTGGTCAGTGTGTGTTTCTTACAAAAATCTTCTCCAGAAATAACAAAATTATAAATGCATGTTACTACATTGTTAACTGTTACCTTTGTGTTACATGAAGCAGAAAATAGTATGCTAAATTCTTGTAACAGGTAATTCATTATATCTGTTGACAGACCACTGTTGACATTTCTACTCTCTAACTGTAATGCTTCCATAAATTATTATCTTATTACTTTCTCAGATCCCCTGGGTTTGTGCCATGTGTTTAGGTATGTTGCTGGTGAAACCCAAAAGCCATTTTTAGCCAGGCCCAGTATATACCATACTAAAGCTTTGACATTAATTCACCCCACAATCCCCAGATGTCCCCTGTTTTGTACATGAGGCAAAAGGGCCACAAAATGACTGGCCCATCTTTTTTTTCTTTACTTTCTTGGCTTCCTCTTGTCACCGTGTCTGATAATCCTACTGTGCTTGTTGTCCTGGGGCCTACTCCAGACAGCACTGATGGCAGCAGTTCCTTCCCTCCAGTCTTTGTCTTACTGCTAAAGAGTCTGTTAAACTGCCAGGGTTGACAAGGTTTTTGAAAAGAGAAAAATTGTTTGGCCTATTTTTTTCTGAGAATTTGAGGCACAATGACAACGGTCTTACTGCTTTGATAATGGTTTCTTTCCCCCTTGTCATTTTCATTGTAATAGAAATAGTTGGTTTTATCTAGGTTGCATAATGTGTTTATGCACACCCTTTCTAGTTTCTCAAAGCAAATAGCCATGGTATTGAAGGTGAAAATTAATTTTAAACCTACACTACTCAAAATTCCACAGTCTAAAAAGCCATAAATTTTGCTCAGGGGAAAACAATCCATTTCATGAAACATCATGGAAAACATACAGATTTGTGGCAGCACAGAATTTCGTTAAAAACAAATGACATTTTCAATAGAAATGGATGTTGGTATATTCAGAGATGTGTACAGTCATGCTTAAAAGTTTGAGTGAATGATATCTTAGCACTCTTTGCATTGAATTTTGAGGTCTTTGGTTTTACTTAGCTTTTGATCCACAGCAAAGGCTGAACTAGTTTACTCCTTCTGCCAGTGGTTAAAGAGGGACTATTGGTGATGGTATATTTATCTTGCAGTTAAACCTTCGTATACTCACCTTCTTGAGAAAGAAGGCTGGGCTTTTTAGCCCAGACTGTAGTCTACCACTGAAATATATTTCAAATGAAGTGACTAATAAAACTTGGAGCTTACGTTGCAAGATGATTCTTGTCCTTCTTTTGTTGATAGTAAAAGATCTCCTCTCTTGTTTTTCCCTACACTGATTTTTTTTTTTTTTGCATGTCTCAAAAAGAAATTAAATGAAAAAAATAAGGACTTTTTCAATAAGTGCTTCTGCTTTGAGGCCAGGGGAGGAAAAAGGATGAAAAGGGATGAGGATTGTCTGCATAAATAAATATTTAGGTAAACATGTACTGCAGTGTTTAATGAAACTGCAGTGCTGCATTTTCCTCTAGATTAATTCTGAATTTCACAGATATGATGGACAAGATTAATGAATAGGTTCCATCAACATAATGTTTGTGCCAGGAGTACAGTAGTTTATTCTGTCTTCTAAAAGACACGAATGTAATGGCTGTATGCAGGGCAGCGCTCTTGCCTTGTTTGGTTCATAGCTGAGCTAGCAGATGACCATTTAGCACATGACTGAGGAAGAAGTTCTTCATTATTGTCAGCAACCTGTGTTCTGTGCTTGTGGTTTGCTCCTTCAGGTTACAAAAGGACCAGCCATACTTGCACTAGATGCTCAGCATGTCCAGCTGAGGGAGCGAAGCTCAGCTGACCCAGCTCTTGGCCCAAGATACTTCTGAGAGGGCTGTGTAGTGTATGATGTGGTGTGTAGAGACATTGCCTTTCCCACGTATCTGGTGTCATGGTGGGGACAACACAGGTGACATTTACTGCTGCATTTCACGTTCTCTTTTCTGTCTTACAAAGAGAGTTCTCATCATACGTGGTCCACAATATTCTTTACAGTCACTTTTCCCAGTCTTTCACTGTGTAACTCTGAGATAGACCGGTACCAGCTGTTCCTTTAATAAATAATAAGCCTAAGACATGACAGGCATAAAGTGTGATGGTTACCTTAAGAACAGAAAAATCTATTATTAAATATATAGCCCTTATGTTCCAGCCATTTTGAGGAAGACAAAGAAACTATTTGCAAGAGCATGTAGTAACAGCATAAGAGAGAGTGGCTCCAAACTGACAGAATAGGTTTAGATTAGACATTAGGAAGAAATTCTTCCCTGTGCGGGTAGTGAGGTGGTGGCACAGGTTGCCCACAGAAGCTGTGGCTGTCCCATCCCTGGATGTGTCCAAGCTCAGGGAGGTTGGAACAAGATGATCTTTAAGGTCCCTTCCAACCCAGCCAATTCTATTATTGTTTTCATTCACCTTCTGAGACCATGGTTGCATGGACACTTCAGTCTGGCACAGATCTATCCCACTTTTGTTCAAGATTAATCTGGGTCCTCCTGAAGTCCTGGCACTTTCCACTGTGATGCAGTTTTTTAGGTCAGTTCCTTGATCCAACTTCTGTGCTAACAGTGGCTCTTGGAGAGAATTCAGCAGTAAATGGACAAGAGATGGAATAATGCAGGAATTGTGCCCTGGCAATGTTAGACTTGTGTCCAATTCAAGGCACTGAAACCACAGCCTCAGCATCTGCAAGTGTACCTCTGCAGATGGATGGGTGTTGCCTCCTGGGAATGGTGCTCCTAAGACCTGGAAGGCTGCCTGCAGGATTTGGGTGGTTGAGTGGTTTTGAGTGTTTAGAGACTTCATCCCCTTCTGGTCTTCCTCAATTCTCTCTGCATGATTGTATGTATGTGAACAGGTAGTATGCTTTGTGTTGTGTTCCATATTTTTTTTCGATTGTCCCCATCCCTTATGGATGGCTTTATAGCTCCCCTGTGCTATAGCTTGTTATTGTCTTAATCTTACCTTGTTATTATCTACTTATCTTGCTTTTTCTTGTGATGGTAGTGTTACTGTCTTCTGATTTAGTTTTGGGGTTTTTCTGTGGAGGCAAGTTTGTTTTTTCTTTTTTTTTTTCCCTTTCCCATTTTTCCATTGCCCATCTACTTTGTGTAATGTCGCTGCTGCTGGCCGCCTGGTGGCCTGGCAGACAACAACTAGTTCAGTGCCTCCGGCAGCCGGAATGTGGATGAGGCAAAGCCAACTCTTGTCAGGGGATGTAGGAGCTCCTGCAAAGGCTCCAAGTGAGGTAGGCTTTGGCAGTGCTGTTGCTGGGCAACGAGAACAGTGGCAAAAGGAGAAAGAGGGGCCAATTTCTGGGCTTGCAGTCCAGCTTTATTGTCCAAAAGAAGGCAGAACAGCAATCAGGGCTTAGGCTGAAGGGAAAGCACCAGACAGGGGCCCTGAGACCCCTGCACCTGCCTTTTCGTAGACAAACAAGAGGGGGAGGCATGGAGGAAACAGAGAACTTTCTATAAATTAATACATAGTAAATTAACCTTATGAATATGAATACATAAAGGCACCAATGAAGATCAAGGAACCAAGGAAGAGTCTAGAAGGAGGGGAGGAGCTGCTGCAGGGATGACACTCAGTGGGAAGTGATCTTCTCCCGTGGCCTCGCCCTTGGGTCTGTTCTCAGGGTCGGAGTCTTGGGCCAGGAAATCTACCCACTGGCTGTCATTTGGCCCACCAGTGGGTCAAACCACCGCAACAACTTTGGAGGATACAGAAATAAAAAATACTGGATACAGCAGTGATTGTTTCCCTATAGCAGTGTATGAAGCTTGTAGTGGGAGCAGTGGTTGGTATCATGAACCTAATGTTCTGAGGTCTCTTGGCAAGGAAAAGGTCATTACTCACAGTTTCAGCTGCTGGTTCTGTAGGCAAACATAAAAAAGGGAAAGACAGTTTCTCTTGTTCCATAGCTTTGAAGCTGTCGGGAAGTATGTTTGCTTGAATTCATAGCAGGACAATGGTCCAGGGTTGGACGGGGGACGTATTTCTTGATTTCTGGGACATTCCATTTTTCCCAAGCAGTTTACCACTGCCACTTTCTAGTTTCTAATTTATATGGCAGCATTATCATTCAGTTAGCCTTTATCCAATTAAAATGATTATGTAGCACTCTATTGAGTGCCTGCTTTAGTCTTCCAAATGCTCTATGCCTCTGGCTAATAAAAAATCCCACTGCTAATCTTTTTTTTTTTAGATGTGTGCTTCTTTCAGAAAATTGTTCTAGATGGTTGTGGATTAATTGTAATTATGTAAAGGTTTTAGAATATCTGTCCAATTATTAATGGTTCTAACCACCTTTTCCCCTTATAAGTACACAGTATGTTTTTAATGGTTTAAGCAGAATTTTAGCTGTTAATTTTTTTAAATTTTTTTTTTTTACTTGAGTGGGACAAGATTTTCACTGGAGGGGTATTGCTTCAAATTACTAACAAAAAAGTTTGAAAGGCGAGAATTTTTGATTTTTAGATTTTTTTTTTTTTTAGAGTTCTTAAGGCATTGTATTGGTTTTGCACGGACTGGTTTTTGGTAGTGGTGGGGGGCACAGAGGTGGCTTCCATGAGAAGCTGCTTGAAGCTTCCACCATGTCTGGCAGAGCCAGTCCCTGATGGCTCCCAAGATGGATATGCCTCTGGCCAAGCCTGGGCCAATTAGAAATGGTGATAATGCCTCTGTGATAACATATTTAAGAAGGAAAGACAAAGGTCGTGGCACAGTTTTAATTCCAGTCAGAGAAGAGTGTAGTGGGAATATGTGAGACAGGCAACTCTGCAGACACCAAGGCCAGTGGAGAAGGAGTGGGGAGGAAGTGCTCCAGGCGCTGGAGTCGAGATTCCTCTGCAGGCTGTGGTAAGGACCATGATGAAGCAGCTGTCTCCCCATGGAGATCCATGGGAATGCAGAGATCTGATGCAGCCTGTGGAGAAGCCCCCGTTAGAGCGAGTGGATGCCTGGGAGGAAGCTGTGAACCCATGGGAGACCTGTGGAGAGTGGGGCCCTGCTCCCAAGCTGGAGCAGCCTGTCCTTGGAGGACTACACCCTGTAGAAGAGTGACTCACGCCGCAGCAGTTTTGGGTGGACCATTGTCTGTGGGATGTACTCACATTGCAGCAGTTTGCAAAGAGCTGTTGTTTGTGAGATGAACTCACATCAGAGAAGTTAGCGGAGAACTGTCTCCTCTGAGAGATGACATGGTGCATCATGGGAGCGACTTTTCCCAGAGCAGCAGGAGAAGCCATGGATGATGAATTGACCATAGCCCCCATTCCCTGCTTTTCTTGTGGAAGGAGGGAGGGGTAGGGGGGATGGTGTTTTTTAGGCTTATTTTACTTCTCATTATCCTACTCTGATTTCATTAGTAATAAATTCCCCTTATATATCGAATCTGAAACTGTTTTCCTGTGATGATATTTAATGAGTAATCTTTCTCCCGGTCCTTATCTCAACCCATGAACCCTTTGTTAAATTTTTTTTCCCTCTGTCCAGCTGCAGAGCAGAGTGCTTGAGCAGCTTTCATGGGTCCCTAGCATCTGGCCGGCATCGACCCATGACAGCTATCTGGCTTAGTGTTGAGACCAAAACGAACACTGGATTTAAGTCCTAAGACTGTTACAAATTGTTATGGATCTTTGTATGGAAAGAGAAACTGTTCCTTCTCTTGAGCTGAGACAGGAGCTTCTGCTAGAATGACACAGTGTAGTGTTTAGAAGATGCATCACAGTATCTCTTAAACATCAGCCTATGTTGCATATATTAACAGAAAAAAACCCAAACTTATTTGTACAGTAATGACAATACCATGTTTCATTTTTTTTCTTCTGCCCAGATATGAATATCAAAACATGAATGCTGCTCATCTGGATATGAGGAAATATTATTCAATATAACATTTGTTTCACCAACACAGTTTCTTTCTATAAGTATCACTGTAGATTAGAAAAGCACTGATCCCGTGGGTGTAATGATATTCAAGATGTCCCATTCCAGCTGTGTGAAGAAACCACACAATGTTTCCAAGTCAATGCAATTTTTTTTTTTATTCTTATCCTGAGTCACAAGTTTTCTTAAAGAACAGTGATAATTAGGCATTTATAAAACATCTGATTTGTCCATTCATTGCTCACTTCTACTTAACCTGGGAAGATATCTCTTCCAGAGTTGTGGTCAATAAATGGCTTCCTTGTAAATTCAGGTTCTGAGGAACTTCCATTTTTTAAGGCACTATAAAGATCCTTTAGTATTTTTTTGCTTTCCTTTTTTGAGCCAATTACGGACTTAAAAAAATTACTTTGATAAGTGTTTCCTCAAACATCTGTGAAGTTTTGCTAGTAACTTTGCTTTTCCAAGTTCCCACACAGCTTGGCCGGTCTGTACATGCCATGTGACAGCAAGAAAAAATGAAAAGGATTCATCTAAGAGGAAGGAATTGCATTTATGATTCTAAATGAGGAATCTAAGAGGATTTGATTAGACTAGTCTTATAAAGGCTAAACTTGTAATACCATGTGAGTTAATGTCTTATTAAAAATGTCTATATTTTTTAGTATTTTAGAGGAGATTGTCACAGAAACTTACTTTAAGTTATTGCTGAGAGCACATCTGTGGATATGCTACAATTACTTGCTTAAATCTGGAAGATGAGTAGTGATACGATGTGTTCCTATTGATTTCATTCCTTTAACCCAGGCATTGCTCTGGTTTGGAGTCTGGAGCAACATAGAGGACTGAGGAGTCTCCCATATTCAGCCAGGCTTGAAGTTCCTGAATGTCCCTGCTTTTGCAGACTTTCCACTTAGACATCTTGAGCTGTTGTAGCTTAGGATCTGTAGCTAGATCTGAGATGGTCAGATTTTGCAAGCTGATTTTAGAGTTTCTTGCCAGGAGTGCTGCTACAGAGTGGTTTAGCACAAGTATTGAGCTTAAGCAGTACATGCTGTTGCAGAAACATTCAGTTTTCTTATCTCCTTCCTCCTCATTTCTTTGTTAAATTTCAGCATATGTCTGATCTTGCAGCGAGGAAGTTTAGGGAACTGAAACAGCACAAAGCAAACCCCAACAAGAGAAAGAGGATGAGTTTTCCTCTTTGTCTTTCTCCTCAGATAAGCTGGATTGGTAATATTGGAGTAGGTATAAGGGCAAGACTACTTTTCTTGACAGCTGACCAGAGGATGGCTTTGCTATGGTCTTTGAACAGCCTCTGAAGAGAAGCTTTCTAGATATTTCTGAAGGCACTACATCTTTCTGCCATTTGATCCTATGTGTTTTCAGAAGAACACATGCTGTTAATCCCTGAATTTCCCCAGCAAGCTTTCTCTGGCAATAGAAAAAGACAACATGAGCAATTTGAGAGGGAAAAAATTCCCTTGTTAGGTCAAGAAGGCAGATGTCAAGTCTATAATGAAAAGTAGGCCACATGTTAATCAGAGATGCAAATGTGGATCCACAATTTCATTTTAGGCAGAAGTAGAAACGTAAGTGGAGAGAAAATATATTTAAAATAGCAGAATCTGCAGAAAACGAGAGAAAAGGCAGGTGAAAATAAAGAAATGTGGAAAAGGTTGATAGTTTCAGGCAGTGTGATGATAGTAGGAAGGACAGAGGAGAATTGACAGGTGAATGAAAGGCTGAGAAATTTGATATAATGCAGTATCCTTGTAGTGGTTATCTGATCTGAAATTTAGTTTTTCTGGATCAGTTGCTGAACAATTCCACAGACCTGCCATAAAGATTCTGAGAAAAAGCATATGTACCTTTCATCTCAAATGCAGAATCCCAGTTGTTGGTGTTTTGCTGTAACAGTGGTTTTTGCCAGGGTTTTGCAGCTGGAAGTATAGGAAGAGCATCAGTATCGCGTGCTGGTTTCTAAGATAAGGATTCTTTGTAGCTGTTGTTTAGCTAAATAAAATACTGTCTTTTTCATAACACACAAGTCGATTTGATATTTACACATCAATTTATCACACTGTGTAGCTGTGTCATAGAATTTCTGGTTTTTGGGGTGTCAGAGGGTCAGCCTCCTTTTTTTCACTGGGCTTCAGCAACAGAGCGGTGTCAAAGTGCTTGTGCTGTGCTGGAAATTAAAAACAGAAATCTGTGCAAATTCTTACATTGACTTTGCTGCTTAGATTAGTCTTTGGAGAAGGAACTTCATTCTAGTTTAATGTTTAACTTTCATGAGTGCTAAAGTAAAGCTTATCTCAGTTACCCCACCAAACAACAGAAACTGCTAAGCCACAGAGCACAGTAATAGATTGCAACATAACGTAATCCTGAAGATAAGAGCATTTAAAGCTTTGATCTGTGCTTTTTTGTTGTTGTTGTTGTTTGTTTGTTTGTTTGTTTCTGAAAGTTTCAAGAGGAGTGTAGGTGCAGTTCTGAGACGCAAGAAGTAATTTCTCTCCCAGGATGAGCCAAGGCAGAACAGAATGTTAAGGATTTCTTATTTTTCAGCAGTTTGAAAATCCTTCCAGTCCAGAAGTCCTTGACTGGAATGGTCATATTTGATTTATTTATGTTTACTTCAGTCCAATTCAGTGAACTTAATTATTGTTGGGAGAAAGGGTGCCAAAGATAATTTTAATTTAAAGGTATTGTTTGCCAGCCTTCCTGGGAAACAAAAGTAAAAGAAGACACATCCAGTAAACTATCATAATTGTTTTCAATATTAAAGTTTTCTCTGTTTTTGAGGACCTGGCAACCTTGATGATTCTGTGATTCAGTGAGTAGGCTGGGATATCTGCTAGCAAGATGCACGGTGCAGAGGGACATGTATATGTGTATGTTCTAGCTTTGCAATGGTTTATATTGGAAAGTAGATGCAGGTTTACAGTCCTTACTCTGTCCTTTGGCATTCAAGATCAACACATCTCAGAGAATTCATAATTGACTTGGACTTCAGTTTATTCTGATGTTCCCTTTTCTCAGTGTGCCTTTGAGCAGTTGGAAATGCATATCCCATTTCTGAGACTAAGATCTTAAATATATTGGTGTTGAAATTTTTTGGGATATGATTGGACTTTGTTGCACAACAACAGTTGCTCTCTGGGGATTGATATCACTGTGGTCAGTCGAGTCACTGCAAGCAATTTGAAGTAGTTTCTTCATTTGGCAGTCATCCTAATCCTTTTGGGACTGTTCTTTTGTAGGAGGAAAAAAATAAAGCTTTTAATTTTTCAGGTTTTCTTGGAGTTGGATTGAATCTTTCTGTTGGAGAAACTGGTGTCAGGGTTCCCATTGACTTCAGTGGAGCCTGCAGTACCAAACTTCAAGAAATGTTTTACCATCTGTGTGGGAACATACTGTAGGAGGAAGAAAGCTGATAAGAAAATGTTCAGCTTCTTTTTTAGTGGGGAATGGAGCACTAAGAATGTTCTTTGGTTTGCAGGCTTCTAAGCTGCTTCTGGTAAATGTAAAGATGCCTATAGGCAGCCTGGTGACTGGCAACTTCATGCACATGGAGTCTTGGTGCTTCTATGAGTTTGTTGTTAAGAGCTTCTGTCAGAACCTTTCTCCTCCCTTATGTGTAAAAGGTTCAGTAGCCAGCTCTATAGCAGTGTTTCTCACCTGTAAGTGGAAAAAATGACCCAAAAACTTTGGCCTTTAACCTCTCTTGTGCTATGTGCACAGCTTGGAGCCTGTGAGTAGTGGGGCTTGCTGAGGAAAAAAACCCAGAAGAGCAAAGAAAATTAGGTTTCTGTGTATAAACTGGAAAGAGCTTTGAAGGTTCAAAATATACCCAAAAACAACATTAAAACCCATACAAAGTGTGAAAAATGAGGTTCACTCTCCTGTTAGGATTTGAAAGTTTATTAAAAGGACAATAAGGGACAAAGATAATACAGCAAAATTCACAGCACTGGGTGCTTTGGCACTCAGCCAAGAGCACACCTGCTATTTCAGAGACACCCTTTAAATACACATCAGCCTAGTACATATTCATAATCAATTATACATATTAAAACATTTCCTCAAACTAGTTTACATGTTTCAGGAACTGCTCAGCATGGCTTCTCCGTGGGTCTGTCCTTTTAGAGCACGCTCATTCCTTGGTTGTGGTTTTAGTCTGTTTTTATTATCACCCTCAGAGTGGCCTTTGGTCCANGGGAGAGAGTGACAGGGGTTAAGTGGAAAGCACATCAACCTTCCAGGGGTCCCAACAGCATCTCATTGCTTCCCTCTATCTGGTCTTCTGGTGCTGAGGGTCCCCTGTTTCCGCTGCCTTGCCCTGCCACGCCATGCTGCACCAAGAAGTACAGAATCCAGTGGATTAATAGGTGGTNCAGTAGCAGGGGTCCTCAACACAACGTTGATTGGATGTTATTTAACATGACAGACAGTTACGAAGCAGAGAGTTCACAAGCACAGCTATATGAGCTATTTCAGTATTATGTCTAAGTTTTTAGTTAATAAAGTCATTAGTTATTGCTACAAAACTACATCTTCACAGCGAAGCCACATTACACGTGTAGCATCCATCTGCAACAAAGCTTCTTCNTGATGGGCCATGACACCCCTTCTGTCCTTCATGTAGATGAAGCTTCTCCCAGGGTGAAGGGCCCCTCAGCTGCGCTGCTCTGCATACTGGAGGATGGGTGTTACACCCAAAGCCTTTTTCCCCCCCACCCAGTGGTGTGAGGGTCTGCTCGAAGCCTGGCAGCTGATAGCCCTGGGGCTGTGGTCTGCACCCTGAAGGTGTTAGGCTTGTGCTCTGTGAATGTCCCCAGCCCTGAATTGTTACTTTATCTTATCTTCATCAGCGAGCAGTTTAGGGCTTCTGAGAGCCCCATTCACGGTATGATGGTCTTCTCTCCAGCTTTTGTAATACAGTTTTGAAAGTCCTTCATGAAAATGTTTAAGTCATAAACTATAATATTTCAGTCTCTGACAAGTGCAAAGGCAAACTGTGGGCCTGAGAGAAGACCTCATGTTCTCACTACTGGAAAATAAACCAAGGTGGGTGGGTCTGATGCGGTAGTGCAGCAGTGGAGAGACTTTTTGCAGTGTATTTTTCTTTCTGTAAAAACCATATAATTTTACAAAAAAGAGTGCATAGTAAGTGTTAAGCAGCTGAACTGCCATGGGAGATGCTTCATGCGTACTTCTGTTTCAGCCCTAGGGCTAACTCTGTCTGCCTTTACAGACCTTGTGTTTGTAGTCTGTAGACTTTGTGTGTGCAGTCCGTCAGTTGTGGAAGTCTGGTGTAGAAAAAGGATGGTAGGACTTGGCTGCATAATGCACATTTGATGATGTCCACTTCATTCATTGCTTTGCTTTCAAACTGGCATTTGCAGGTGGACTCCAGGGTCCAGCTTCATTGGCACGATCATAGCCAGAAGCCCTTGTTTTCAAAAGTGAGGAAGGGCTAGGAGGTTCTCCTGATAAATACCCACATGGACATCATTGGGGGATTCAGAATGATGGCCTACTTCTTTAGCAGCCACAGTGTTTAGCAGAAAATTTGGATTAGTTGAGTTTTCAGTCCAATTTAGTAACTGGAAATGAAGACATCAGTCAGTTTACTAAAATAAAACAGCACCTTTCTTGGACAAATTTCCACACTTTGTTGCAAAGATCTTTGCAGGTGTCAGTCTTGATGATCTCTCCATATCTTCCTTCTCTTGTTCCACCATGAAGCAAAATTGGAGAAACAGTAAGTCCAATTGATGAGTAAAAGTGAATGCTAAGTGATTTGCAGAGCTTTTATGCTATTAATGGTTAATGAAGATTTCTGAATATCCTGTTGGGGAATTAGCTTTCAGTAATGCTTGTGAGTGTTATCAAAGACAAAGTAGATATTGCTCCCTGTAAAGCAGAATTTGCATCACGTGTGTACAAACTGCTCCTTGGTAGATTGCTTCTTTGTGTGACTTACTGAGGTCTCCATTGCCTGATGCTGAGTTCTCCCCTTTTTTTTCCTGCAATGTGGAAATGTGAAACAAATTGCTGTGGATGTCTGTCCTGGTTTAAAAGACAGGTGTCTGCCAAGGAAGGCAGGAACCTTCCTGGAATGGAAAAGATGACCTCCCTCCCTCCAAATTATTGTAACTTTGAAATTATGGGGCTTTCAGGCAAAAATATGGGAAAATTAATAACAGTTCTTTACTAGAAGACATATATAAAAGAAGACAGACAAACAACAACTGCCACAATACAAAAAGGAAAAACCCAACAACGGCCTTTCTGCCCATCAATCACTTTCCCCTTTGGTGTAGTTACAATCACAACTGTGGGCCTCGTGGATGCTCATGGTTCCTGGTGAGGCAGGGGGCTGACGAAGCAAGCTATGAGCATTCTCAGGGGGTAATGGTGGCCCTGGGAGGAGAGAGAAGGTGGGGGATGTTTCAGTTTTTCCTTGGCCCTCACATGTCCCGAGGCTGTCCTGGTGACAGCAGCAGCAGCAGCCAAGGCGCCAGTAAGCAGCCACGAGGTGCTCCCTCTGGAGAGAGGAATGAGATGGGTGCCCGGTTCTCCCCTTAGGCGCCCATAAAGATGGCAGACTGTCTTTCTGCCAGACACGGCGGGTGCTGAAAGTCCAACGGCTCCTTCTGCAAGCAGTGGTCTCCAACGGCAAGGAGAAATGGCAAGGAAGGCTCAGCTGTAACAGTGAGTCCCCCTGGGCAGGAGAAGTCCAGCACCAAAACCTTCAATCGTCCACCCTCCAAGCCGGGCAGAGCTGAGAAACTGACAACCATCACACCGCTTCTCTCTGTCCCCCAGAACCTTTCCAATGATATGCCAAGGCCTTGGCTACATCTTTTGTCTTTCAAATAGACTTCCATTCACCATGTCTATGACAACAAAAGGGAGGAAAATTCCCTAAAGAGAAAGAGAAGACCTAACTCCCAGCAAAGTCTCAGCAATATTTATGATTCATCATATTATTCTTCTTTTACAAAGTTCTCTGTTTCTTTGGAAAGAAATTGTGAAATCTCATTCAAAGGAATAAAAAACAAACAACCTGAAAAATAATGGTTCTTTGAAAATACTCCTACTTTGAAGCTGGATACATGAAGCAAATTAAATTGTAGTAGTTTTTTGTCTCCTAAAGTGTAGTATCCAAATTTCTGAAATGTTTCCAATATTTATTTGAGGGAATTCTGTAAAGGGTGGGAGGGGGCATATCTTCAACCACATTTGTATCATAAGGGCTTTCCTGCATTTGAAAGTTACTTCAGACTTGCAAGTTTAAAATGAAATCCTGAGTAACTTCATGTGGGTCTGATCAGAAATGAAATAGACAAATTTCGGAACTGAAATTTTATCAACATACATATAGCATTTGTTAGTAGAGCAAAGGCAAAACACAGCGCTGGGGCACTTGGTGATGAGCCAGAGGTGCAGCCCATTCACTTTTCAGAGAGCTTAAGTATCTTTTCAAACTGTTATATATTCATTAAAATCAGGCAGTAATTTACACTTCACTCAACCCCACTCCTCATCTTAGACTTTTAGACACCTTTAGGATCCTCTGGATTTCTTCAGTGTCAATTCAATGTTTTCCCTTTGTTGTAATTCATGTAGCAGACACCGGCTTTCCGAGGTGTGACTCTTCGGTGTGATAATGGACTTCTTGGGGTGGATGCAGTTTTTTTATTCTGTTTCTAGCTCTGTGGCTTATCAACTAAAAAGACATTTATTACTCTAAGTTCATTACTATGTTTCTCAATCTATTACAACTATTTCGGGGTTACATTTCACTCTAACCTTTTCTTACTTAACATAATTTCTACTTAGTACATTATTACATGTGACTGTTGTCTTATTATATACAAAAGCCAACATTTATAATCCATCTGTTTATTACAGAAAGAAGTACATTTTTAAAGCTTATTCAGCTTTTGGACTGGAATTTACTGCCTTTGTTTTGGAGCATTGTTATTTTGTAGGGTCTCCAATTTGAAACACTGACATATATGAAACATAAAAGACTAATGAACTTCTGTCTTGGAAGTGGCTCCAAATTACAGTTCACTGAAGTAGACAGGGCTTCAGAAAATGCTTAGTGACAGTTTTTATTGATAAACTTTCATGTTGAACTTAATTTAATCTGAGATATAGTTAATATTGGTAATGGACATAAGTATCTGATTTATCTTCAGTCATGTGTTCTGCAGGTTGCTATCCTAAGAGAGCATTGTTATATCTGTGCAAGGCAGTGGTGAGGCAATTCTGATTATTCTGGACAAAAAAAAAAAAAAAAGTTATGAGAAGGAATTTGCCAAAAAAATGTTTATAAATATTTGTCAAGGAAGGATTGATTTTATTTCTTTAGAGAGGAAATTTTTATCCTGTCTTTTTCCTGACACTAAATAGTCTATGTATTTAAGAACTTTAGACTGTATAATGTATATCTCATTCACAAGAACAATAATGATTAAAAAATATTGCTATTTGATTTATAAAGAAAGAAAAATGCAGTGTAATCTTACAGCTGCTCAGGTAATTACTGTACAGATCTTGTTTAAAGACATGAAAATATAAGACATTGAATGCATGTTGTTCACAAACAAGAAATGTTACTGATCTGAATGTTTTCTGCAGATGCCCTCCATATAGCTTCGTTCCTCATTCTTTTGTTCAATTTTTGATTTTCTGCTTTTATTTTTTTTTTTCCTTTTGCGGTCAACTTTTATTTTAGAATGTCAGGTAGTCCATTTTAACTTGCAGACTTCCCTGACTTTTTTGGTATAGCTTTTACTACTGGAATAAACCATGCATGGTTTTCTTGTGTCCTGCATGATGGGAGTACAACCACTGTTTCAGAATATGACCTTGTATTACCACTTCGTATTCTTGGTACTAGAGCCTGAAGTTGGTTTCATGAAAAAGGAAATCACAGCCATTTTTGTCTTTTGGGGCATCATACAAGAGAATCTAGGCTCTTAGAATAATAAATTACCCTTTGGCTATATCTGCAGTAAACTCAAGAATACATAAATTAATTAGATTATGAAAAATGAGTTCCTGGGCCCATTACTTTGTGACAGTTTTTACATGGCCTTGAAGACAACCTTGACATAAAGTAGGTCATTTGGTAAGCAGTGGAACTTGGAAATACTTTAACAGAGAACAGTTAGGTTTTTCCAAGTATGTTTTCACATGTTTGGTGCTGCATCTTAGATATATTTTGTACTGTGATTTCCTCAACAAACATAACCAACAACTAAGTCACATATGTTCCCATTTTATAGAAGGGTAGGAGGTTTCTTTAGGTAAGGCCTGTGAAAATAATTCAGGTAGGTAATTTGATGATTTAAAATATGCATATTATGGCATATAGGAGTGAGGTGTGTTTTAGGGTGATTAGGGAGATTGCAGCGGTGTCCCCAAAAGTGTCTCCTGAGAGAGGCTGCCTCGGGTGCAGCAGTATAGCTGCTAGCTAACTTTATCCTTTTGTCCCGTGCTGCTGTTCAGATGCTGATGACACATACACACACACTCAGGCCAGATAGCTTAATATTAACAGAGGCAAAGAGCAAAGGAAGGCTCTCCGCATAGCATGTTCCACAGTTGAGGTTTATTCCATCTTCTGCAGAGGTGGCCAGGAGAAGAGACCACCGTGTGGTCAAGATCACCTTTACATATGGTTACAGAGCCAGTGGTCTGGGGGCACAGGGGTGGTACAAAGGTAGGACTAAGGAAGGGAACCAGTGAGCAGAGGGAAGGGGCAGAGCAGGGGATCAGGCCAGGTATGCAGCCTCACAGGCTGCTGGGAGAGGTGGTCTTTAATCTAGGGGTCTGAGGCTAAGGGTATGATTCATACACTAGGGATTGTGGGAGAGGCTTTTCCTTTACAGAGGTAAGAGAGGTATTTCAAATACCTGAGTTTTTCCACCAGCAGGCCTCTGCTATTTCTGTGTTCTCAGGCCCATCAACTAACACGGCTGCTGGCTCAGTGATCCCAGCAATAGCCCACTTGTATTAATGATTTCTTTGGAAATCTGGGGAGAAGGAGATAGTAACTTTGGGTGTGTAGTGATTTTCACAAAGTGGTTACATTCTTTATTTCATGCCTTCAGAATGGTGCCCCATCCTTGGGCAGAGACTGCTGCCACAAGATCTGCTTCTTTACCTGCCACATGTTTCTTTTTGAAACACATCATGCTTGAGGTGAAATGCAGCATTTCATCTTCATTATGGTAATACCACAGAAAGAAAGTCAGACTTTGTTGTTTGGCTCTTTGGGGGTTTGCTGTGGTTTGTTTGGTTTTTGGGTTTGGGTTTGTGGTTTTTTGGTTTTTTTTTTTTTTTTTGGGTTTTTTTTTTTTTTTGGGGGGGGGTTTTTTTTTTTTTTTTTTTTTTTTTGTTTTTTTTTTTTTTTTTTTCGG
>VXAC01008845.1:0-90201 GCA_013399225.1 Rhipidura dahli | reverse complement strand
GTTTTGTTTTTTTTTTTTGTTTTTGTGGTTTTTGTTATTGTTTTTGCGGGGTTTTTTTCTCCTTTCTTTTTATTTTCTTCTTCTCATATTTCCTTTTTTAAAAGAATAGTAAGGATTGCTCCTGAAGATCCACATCAGGTAGCTGAGCCTTTATTGCAGTCCCCAGAATGCTGCTGCTGTAGCTAGCAGTTCTGTTTAAGCACCTTCCTTGTGTATTAGTTGTCTTACGCAGATCACTGGCATTTCATATATTGATGTGATTGAGGAGCTGCTGCCAGGAGAGCGCTATACCTCACCTTCCTTCCATGGACTGTGCTGTTGGAGGGATGGCAGCCTGCAGGAGAACCTTGAAAACCAGATCTAGGCTCTCTCGCTGCTTATGGTGTCCCACTTTCCTTGATCTGGTGCCACAGAGCCTGAGGACACCCCTAAAGAGGGAATTGGGTGGATGAAATACTGAATCATGCCTAAAGGAGGAGATTTTTATTATTTTTAAATTATTTCTGGCTTCTTTTCCCCCTTCCCCTTCACCCCCTTTCTGGGAGGACAGCAGTCCTTTGCACATGATATATTACTTTGAGATAAAAACACCCAGTTAGCTTGATTAGGTATTATTCTGTCTCACTGCTCTAATACTTAACCTTATTCATGCCAAAATTTAATTAAGAAGTGCAAGCACAGACGCCAAAAAAAAAAAGTGAAAAACCACCAACACCCCCAAACTGTTAATTGCCTCTGGTGATGCTGCAGAGTAACAAGCAGATGAGGTTTCAACTCAAGGAGAGTGAATCTGTGAACAGGCTTGTGGTGATATGACAAAGTGGACTTTGCTGACTCTGAATAAAATACTTTGCCTATGGAGGGGTAGAAGTGCTTGTTGTGCTTGAAGTGGACAGCAAAGCATCTTAGAGAAGAGACGGTTAATCCAGCCCTGTTTGCTCAGAGGTTTTACAGTATGAAAAGCTGGATATCCTCTGCAATTACACAAGAGAGGCTTTAGAGACCCTGATGTGGTAAACAGAATATTCTTGGCTGGGCTCAAGTTTTGGTTTAGTTTTCTTACTGCATACAGACATTTGTGCTATAAAATCAGGAACTTGAAAGGCAGTGTGGAGAATGTGTTTGACTATACAGCCTTACTTCTGCTTTCATAGGCTTCTGCCTTCCCCAAGTGCAGAGAAAAACATTCAGGGAAAGCCAGTGTGAGCGTTCAGTTTAGGTCTGTGCTAAACCATGGCGCCCAGTGCATGGATTAGGGTTGAGCAGGCTGCCTCATGGCTGGCAGCCTTTCTGAACACTTCAATTGCAGGGGAAGTTGCAGTCTTGCATTAAATTCCAGATAAAAGCACATCAGGGAATTTGAAGAGAAGATGTCATGTATGTATGAAGCTTCTTCATATGGGTGAACTAACCCAAGTGGTCATTGCACTAAAAGCAGCTCATGTTTCTACCACTCTGAATACCCAAGGCAATTGGAATCATACATCAAGATGTTGTATGTACCCTGCTCACAGAGAAAAGCAGTAAGTGCATTTTGTCATGACCAGGAGTAAAAACTGCAGCAACATCTTGATCTCTGACTCCATCTCCTCCTGGTCTGTGGTTAATGCCTAGAAGGTTCATCATCTCCCCTCTTGCTTGTCACACATGCACTCACACCTACCTGCATGTTTTCCTTTCCTTTCCTTTCCTTTCCTTTCCTTTCCTTTCCTTTCCTTTCCTTTCCTTTCCGCACCTTTCCGCACCTATCCGCACCTTTCCTTTCCTTTCCGCTCCTTTCCTTTCCTTTCCTTTCCTTTCCTTTCCTTTCCTTTCCTTTCCTTTCCTTTCCTTTCCTTTCCTTTCCTTTCCTTTCCATAGGATAAGATCAGTAAAGAAGAAAAGTAGTTTGAGTGTTGAAATGTTTGCTGACTTTGCATGCCTAGAGAAAAAAGGAAGAGGACTTAAGAAATGAGGATAATATTTGGGTCTTAGCATGGAACTTAAAAGTCACTGAGCGGGCAGAGAGATTGGAAATGACAACTACCAGGATGCCAGGATGAGTGGAGTAAAGAAACAACATTTGGGGTGTAAGGAGTTGAAATAGTGGGTGAGTTTTGTGGCAGGAAACTCTTGAACAGCAACTCTGTGTGTGACAGTGAAGCAGATGGGATGTTGGAAAGGAGGGGGATTTATTAAGTGGGCCCAAAGAAATAGTTATAAGAGCAGTGTGTGGAACTCCTAGGTGAGGCTGAGGGTTGACTCCGATAGCTAGTGAGGCTGGAGCTATTAAACATAAAAGAATGCTATGGATGGATGCAAGAGGATGTGGCTTAAGATAAGTAGTATGTCTCTAGAAATTAGTCCTCAGGATTTAATTAAAGGGAAAAAAATCCCTGGCTGGTTTGGAAGATATTCAGTCTGGGTTTATTTATTTATGCTGAGTAATTTGGTGTGTGTTTTAGTTTAGGAATTGATTACTGTTAAGCTTTTTCTTTTAAACTGCAGGTTTAAAAGCATATATACATATGCTCTGCCCAAGTGGTTGGTGGAAATTACTGCAAATACCTGAGATGTTATGCTGATTAAATTGCAGCAGTAGATGCTCTGGGCAGAGCTGTTCCTTCATGGTTGCCTTGTTACTTCTCATGTTGGACCATGACAGAATTTCAAAACTTCTCCATGCAGCTAGTGCTGGGTTTGACTCTCATAATTCTCTTTAAGCAAGTGAAGGCTTTGCTTGGGTTACAGAGAGTGACAGGAAGAGTTTTGATGCCAACTTCAGCTAGCCCTGTAGCCTTACTTCTGTGTGTATAAGGGCCTGATGGCTGAGAAAGCCAGGAGTAAGTGGTTGAGCGTGGTCAGACATGACAGGACACAGCTGAAGCCACAGAGACGTGGCAGAGAAGGAAAGGTGTTCTGCTGGAGATGGGAGTGCTCTGGATTGGAGGGGTGATGGTTCCTGGGCAGGGGGCTGCCACAGGGAAGGCCATGGAAGTAATGTAGAATAGTTCTTGTAAAAAACAGTAAAAAACTAGGATATTTTTACATGAGACATTTAGTAACTTTATTCTGCATATAGCTGTCTATTTTCTGGACACAGACTGCAAGACTGAGAACAAGATATTTCTTTTAGGGCTGGTGGTGTTTTTGTCACTGCTACTCATGTGACACCACTCCTGCTGCAGCTAATCTGGGACTCTGCATTGTCACTGCTTCCCAAGTTGTAGGTTGGAAGGCTTGCAGAGACACTGTGTATGGACATACAGAAATAATTATCCTATCTTTCCACTTGATGTCTTTCCTTTCCTTCACTTCCAGACAGTTGGAAATGAATGTAGCATGTCTGCTTGTTGCTGCTCTTCAACACATTCATGCAAAATTCTGGGAAGTAGAATCTTTATAGATTCTATATATATTTTAGAAAGGAATAGAGATAGTTTTTGATCCAGCTGTTAGTTTGTTAATCTGGAATTTAAAGCTTGTTCTCATGCTTGAAGTATTGTTTAGTTATCCTTCAGATGCCATTGCTGTCAAAGGATCTTTTCCACAAGCAATTTTAAGACCCTAGTCTTCCTAAATGCTGGTTATTAAATGTGTATATTCTTTTGTGCTTGTAGTAACTGTTTGCAGATTACTTCAGTGGTGTGATAAAACCTTTCTTTGCCCATTTAAAGCACAGAGGTAAATAGTTACCTCTGTCACATCTGTGATTTTTGTTTACAATTTTAAAAAGCAGATTGTTTGATAATTTCTGTGAATGGTTCTTTTTATTAAAGTAACACTGGTATTGAAAGTATGGAATATTCACCACATGAAGTTGCAGTGTTTTGGTAAGAGTAAACCTGTGCACAGACCAACCTTTTTTGTTGCTTGTTTTCTTTTTTGGGGAAAGCTGTGGGAGGATAGCAGGAAAGGAACGTCTGGATGTAATCAATCCTACTTTGGATTACCTTCCCTTTAAGTACTCAGATGATTCCAGTTGCTAAAGGTGCAACTGCTAAAAACACCCTTACTTTTGTTCTATTTACGTCCATAATTGCTTCTTCACTTCTTTCACCTGTATGAATATCCCGTTCTAGCATTTCTATAGTCACTCTTGGATTTAGTTTTTAATATAGATACTGTCACTGACTACCTGAGATGGACTTCAAGTAGAATTCCAGCTCATAAATTCCTGTCAGATACATGGTGTGTCACCATGTTGTTAGTTGTTTGGTGGTATGCTGCAGAGAGTCTGGACCTTGTGCTTTCTGAGAGACTGAGTCGCCTTTTCTCCATGGGACAGTAGAGAGTTGAATATTACATTTGAATTCAGTCTGGCTTAAAAGTCTTGCTGTACCAGATGCTGAAACTTAGGGTAAAAGGAAGATTTAAAACTCACAAATGCATTATCTAATTTAAGCCAGGATATCATGAGGAGGTACAGCAAACAACAGAAGGATTAAGGAGAAAGAATGGAGGGAATCAGTAAGAAGAAAATATGTCCGCTTCAGATTGGCAATTAAATGAATACATATCTTGGATTTAGAGCAGTCAGAATTCAAACTGTTACGGGATGCAATTTGTAGAAAAATACTAAGATGTTTAAATTAAAAATGGCAATTAAATACATGTTAATTTTGCACCTTATTTTTAAAGATTTCTTTTATTGCCTCTCACCAGGTTGACTGGCATGTCAAACTGTTGATGAAGTTGGTGAAGAATACCAATTCCTGATTATGCTTTACAGTCTCTAAGATGCTGGTTTTTTTTTTCTTCCCCCCCCCACCATTTAATTCATGTTAAAGTGTATTTCACAAGGGGTGAGCATACATGTTTGTATGTACAAGTGTGTACATGTGTGTTCCATTTTACAGTTTCCATGGATGGAGCATATTCCATTAGGAATTCGTACCATTTGTTACTCTGAATCTTGTTCTCTCTGGCGATTCTGCTCTTAGAATATACGAGAAAAGATCTGTTAAACTGTGCTTTTGAGAGGGGGTGAAATGTGTTTTGGGGCTTTAGGAAGATAGCAGCTGTGTCCCCAGGAAGCCACATGAGAGACCCCCCAGGTGCAGCAGTGTAGCTGCCAGCCAGCTTCTCCTTTGGCCCTGCGCTGCTGTTCAGGCGCTGGTGAGACGCTCACACCCACCCACAGGCTCAAGCAGGATTGCTCAATATTGCCAGGGGCAAGGAGTCAAAGGAAGGCTCTCCCGCATGGCAGATTCCACGGGTGAGGTTTATTCCATTCCCACAGAGGTGTCCTGGCAGAGGGAGAGAGCATGTGGCCGGGGTCTTGCTTACATAGGTTTTACAGAGCCAATGGATGGGGGTACAGGGGTGGTACGAGGTGGGACTGGGGAGAAGCACCAATGGGCAGAGGGAAGGGGCAGGGCAGGGGACCCGTCCAGGTAAGCAGCTACACAGGGAGAAGGAGAGGTAATCTGATCTAAAGGGTCTGGCTAGGGTTACCATTCATTCACTAGTAATTGTGGGAGAGAGTTTTCCTTTACAGACCATATGGGAGGTATTTCAAATCTCTGAGGTTTTTCACCAGCTGGCCTCAGCCAATTCCATATTCTCATGCCCATCATCTGACACAGCTGCTGTTTTAGTGCCCCAACAAAGATCCCTATGTTCAAGGAGAAGAATAAATCTGTACCACTAATTGCAATCATATACACTTATAATGCTTCAAGATTTACATATAGTTACTTATATTGCTATTGTTTTGATTGCCTAATAAAAACTGAAGATAGAAACTGAAATAGCTTTACAAATCTCCTGATCATCAGCTAACCTTGAAAACCTTTTAAAATTTTATTTGAAAATATGATGAAAGAAGCAATATTCTGAGTATTCAGAGTTACTCTAGAAGATGAGAGACACAGCGAATAATACCTACGTGAAATACTAAGCTTTTGAATTTAAATGCCTTCTAGTATCAGAGATGACTGCCTCATGATTGCACTCAAGTACTACTTCAAGATTGAATCAAGATGTGCTGAGCATATGTGACTGGATGGAGAAACATATAATCATGCATCACAGATTGATTTAAAAACCCAAAACCTATCTTTCATAGAGATTTCAGTTGCATGTAATGCTTGTATTTGAGTGTTGGCAGAGGTTGGATGACTCTGGAGTCTCCATCCCTGGAGATTCTCAAAAGCCATCTGGACACAGTCCTAGGCAGTCAGCTCTGGGTGGCCCTTCTTGAGCAGGGAGGTTGGACCTGATGACCCCCAGAGCTCCCTTCCAATTTTAACAAGTCTGTGCTTCTATTTGATCAGGGCAATCCTCAAAGATGGCTAGAGGAGAGGTTTGGGGGTACACCCACCTGCACCGACCACACAGAGAGGCCTCTTGGCTGCTCTTCCTTACGCTGGCAGGAGAGGCAGCTGTGGTGGAAGTGGCCTGGCTGCTTCTTTGCTTTAGTGTTGTTCTCTGCCCTAGCCTCTTTGGTTTTCTCAGATTTGTTTCAAAATAGTTTCTAATCTCCACTTGGGGAACACATATCCAGCTAGTGGTATCATCAACACCTTCATATATAGAGAGATACAAACACCATTTCATACAATCATAGATTATCCTGAGTTGGAAAGAACCCAGAGGGATCAGCACAATCCAGCTCCTGGCCCTGCACAAAACAGCCCCAACAATGCCACGATGTACCTGAGAGCATTGTCCAAATACTTCTTGAATTCTGTCAGGTTTGTTGCTGTGATGACTCCCTGGGAAGCCTGATCCAGTGCCCAGTTACCATCTGGGTGAAGAATCTTTCCCAATACCCAACCTAAACCTTCCCTGACTCAGCTTCATGCTTTTTCCACTGGTCAGAGAGAAGAGATCAGTGCTTGTCCCACTTCGTCCCCTTTAAATTCCTTTAACTGGGTATTAAAAATATTTTTCCACAAGTTGAGTCTCTCTTGCCTATGACAGTAATTGGTAAAGATTTTCTCTCAGTCCAAAAGCTTTCTCATCCCATTTTCTCCCTTTCATTTATTAAGGACGTTTACATTTTAGTCCTAAATCTATGTGGGCCAGAGCTGGTAGCGGTACACACAAGTTTTAGCAAGATTATATGAAATTCTGAATAGCCTGAATGGCTTTCTTGATTTTTGTTTCTGCAGTCAGTATATAAGGAGACTTGATAATGAAAATGGAAGTACATGAAGACACAGCTGTAACTCTTGATCACCAGTTCAGTTTTCTAGATTACATTGATCTCTGTTTTTTCCACTGTTTCTTTTAAGATGAATTAAAGGAACTTCTCTACAGCAAGTTACCATAATATTGAAAGTTTGGGTATCTTGCAGCTTTCTGGTGCTGCTTGTGCTGTCACTGTAGAAAGAGCAGTTGCTCATTAGGGACACTATAAATAAATATGAGGCTCATTTTTCTGTGCCACTAAGTAGGTCCCACTTCAATTCAGAGCAAATATGTAAGTCTAGTGAGGGGAACTCTCCTCGGTACATACAGTGTCATTAACCTATTGATAATGAAATTCAAAGCCTGTTTTCTCTCCTGAATGGTGGATAGAGCTTTGTGTGAGCTGTCAGCAGAAATTAGGAGTTTAGTAACTGATGCAGTAGCAGCAGAAGAAGAAGCTTCTTTGTATTTCTTTGTCCTTGTGTACTTTTGACAAATAATGCTAACTGCTTAGCTAACCACTTTACTAACCAGCAGTTAAAATGGTGGGTTTGGGTAATAGTAAAAATAAAAAATAATGTATGAACTTATTTTTCCTTCTAATACTATTGTTTCAATAAGGCTCTACAGTAATAGTGCACTCTTACATTTTAGAAATTCATCTCAGGAAAGCAACTTAGTGTATCTTTGTTCTTGTGGATCAGAATCATATTTTCTATTGCTTTAAAGCTGTGTACACATTCATGTGGATAAATAAATTAGTTTGAGTTTTTTGTCTTAATTTCCTTTTTCAAACACTCCAGTCTATCAGTTTTGAAATTTCCTTAGTTGTCTCTATTTAAGGCATTTACTTACTCTGCCGATGACAAGTGACACTTAACCCTGGGCAATGTTAAATGTCCCCAATGAGAACATGTCAGTTGACACTGTGATATATCAAGCACATGGCTTGTGACAGCATCCAATATTATATAACTACGGGCTTTAATTACTTGAGTGTGACATTTGTGGAGGTGCGAACTGGAAGAGTTCAGTATGACAGTGCTAAAGGAAGTATCCAAAGGAAGTATCCAAAGGAAGTATCCAAATCTTCCTCTTGCATCATGCTTGTTAGCTCTTGATGCAGCTATGGAGCCTTGCAGAGTAATATTTACACAGTAGTTAAAGTGTGAAGTTTCCTGCTAATCCATTTTGGCAGTGCTGCTACAGGAATCGCGAGCGTGTGCAAGAGCTTTTCTCGAACCTGCTGTTTCAGTTCAGAGTTCAGTATCTGAAGCACTGATGGAGCAGGGGCAGCAGCGAGTTCCTCTGGAGCCACTCTCTGCAAATAGTGTGAAAATGGAGGTCTGTATGTTGTGTGGACGATGACCAGCAGCTTTAGCCACCTGTTGACAAAAGGAAGAAAGTAAAGCTTCAGTCTTCTGAGTGCAGGAAACTCTCACACTTTTCAGTTCTGCCCTGTAGGCTTTCTTGAGGTCACTGTATCTTGTGTGCTGGGTTAACATCCCAGGCTGCACCTTCAGCCTCTGTACTTCTTCAGCCATCAGTTGCAGTGAGCTGAGGGTTCTGTTGAAACAGGCAAAGATCTGACAGATGTATTCTATGAAGTACTTGCACAAGGAAAGAAGTATCTGATTAATAAATTATACTTTGGAATAGAAGGCAGGGTTGATATTCAAGCTCTTTAGCATAAAGTGCATTGTTTAGGCAGTGTCTCTTTCTGCCATTTCTGTGGCATTGTTACTGTATCTGCCCTTGTTTTGTGCATTAAGCTGTTAATACAGTTCAATTTTAAAACTGTAATAGCCCCTTTGTGTCTTTTATTGAAAGTAAGAAATTATTTCCAATTATTTCCAGGTATGCTTTGATTGCTTTCTGGTTGTTCCCATGTGTATGGACCAGGCCACATTCGTTTAAAGACTACTGAGCGCAACTCTGAGAAGGCTCTACTGTTGTTTATTAGTGTCTTTTAAAGTTTAAGACTTCAGCTCAAACTGCATGCTTCATTTTTGCCATATTTTAAACCTTCAGTCAGGAGGCACTGGCTCTCAGATGCCATGACCTCAGTGGAGATCCATGATTGAGACAAATCTTATTTACTTGAGGTGGGTCTGTCAAGATTCTTAGAGTAGTTTTCCAAGCGCCAGGTTTGGACTCTCAGAATTCACTCCATCTCAACCCAGCTTTCTTTTGTTGGGATTATGCTCCTTCTCTGCAGGATGTTTTTGGACCATCTGCAATTAATTCAGACTTGTTCATATTTCTGTTTTTATTTTCCATTGGTAGGTACAAGGAGACAGTAGTTTTCAGTGCACTTAAATCCTCAGATCTCACACAGTTGGAAATTGGTAAGGATTGCCCAAGGAAAGGCAAAGGAAAATTAGTACCTTCTGAGTTTTGTGTTAGGGCTGGTAAATTGCCAATTTGAAAAATGTAAAGCAAGAGCTATAGGCTGTGTTAGCCTAGGAAGGGGGTGGGGGTGGGATAAAGAGCATGAGGGGGTTAAAAAGCCACAGTTGTGGTTTGCCAGTAAATTAGTCAGCAAGTTTGCTGGTGTCATGGTT
Organism: Rhipidura dahli; assembly: GCA_013399225.1. Lineage (NCBI taxonomy): Eukaryota > Metazoa > Chordata > Aves > Passeriformes > Rhipiduridae > Rhipidura > Rhipidura dahli. Next base: position 80,521 of record VXAC01008845.1, on the reverse strand, counting down.
GTGGGTGTAGAAGTGTATTGTGATATTAAAGCAGATCAAATTTTGATCTCAGCGATTGAAAAATTGGTGATGTAAGCCTAAATATGAATAACTGTTTCAACAGACTTTTAGTACTAGGCAGACTGCAGCAGGAAAGAATTATGATGTTTGTTAAAATGGTTGAGATGAACATAAAGGCATGTTATTAAATTTAGTTGTATGGAGATTCTGCCCTGTATATGGAGTTTTGAAGTAGCGTAGACATGGAGGAGAAGGTATTTAACCATGATTAGCTGATCTTTACCTTAGTCAAATATAATTGGTGAAGTTATAATTTTGACAGTCAGCTGTTACCACCATAATTTTTCTGAACTGGCAGCCACATGATTTTACTGATGAACAGACACACCAGCTTTCCAGGTACGTGCACACAGTCATAGCATGACATAAATATTTTACACAGCAGAAAAGGAAGAGGAGAGGGGAGATGGATATTGTATTGTTACAAATGTGTGACCGTGACTCAGAGAACATACTTGTGGTAACATTTGTCTTTTCCTATATTTTTAATGCTAGGTCTACCCTGAATTGCAAATCACCAATGTTGTTGAAGCCAACCAGCCAGTTACAATACAGAACTGGTGCAAGAGGGGATGGAAGCAGTGCAATGGTCACCCGCATATTGTGGTTCCCTACAGATGTTTGGGTGAGTGACTTAGTTTTAGTCTGTTTTTTCCGGCTGTATTTTTTTCAGTCTCTCCATGAAAACAATAGGGAATCTACATAAATGTCTTCTATACCTCAGTATTACTGTCTTTTCTGAAAGGAGTTTTGTCCAATTGTTCAGTCCCATGAAGCTTCATTATTTAGAAAGTACTCCTGCTCTTCCCTAAATAAATCCTTCTTTTTCACATTAATTTTTAAATATCTAGTACTTTGACTCTTACTGTGAAAGATTGTGGGAATCTGTATTTGTTGAAACAAAACAAAAGATAGTTTATAAATTCCCCTATTTCATCCTGCAATTTTATTTTTGTAGCAGTTGCTTGCTTCTCTCTCCTGCATCCTTGGTGGTTTGAATCAATTAAAAGGGAGGTTTGGGCCCTCATTTTTTTGTTAACCTTTACTTTTATCTGCATTAGAAAAGGGAATCATTAATTTGCTGTTTTCATTAACATTCTAGGCACAACATTTTCTTGATGTTGTTCTGTGAGTTATTTAGGTATGTTGCTTTACCACTGCCATTTGAATTGTGGTATAATACTGGAGTTCAGAGTTGGAACTTGCCTTTCTAGTAAGCCAAGACAGCTAAAAGACATGGAAATTAACTCAGAGCAGTTATTCCATGAAACAAATAGTGAAAAGTATTTTTAAAAACTATGCAGTGTTTCTAGAATATTTGTTCATTTGTGTAGAGTAGGTGAAACACAGGGTGCCATCTGTCCTTAGCAAACCTGGGACTGAAGAATAACTGAGGGGAAATGCTACTAATGTGGTCAAAGGTGCCAAAACAACAGGTGTGTAAAATCTGTGCTAAGTATCAGAGAAATTTTTTTGTTTGGTAAAGTTTCTAGATCTGATGTTTGTTTGTACAGATATAAAATAGGTGTTTCTAAACCTGCAGTATATCGTTGTTGATGCTACTGTGGCTCTGCAGGACTAGTTTATTCTAGGCAAAAATCTTTAAGGAGAACCCAAATTCAAGACTTTTGGTAAGGAGAAGAATCTGCTTCTAGGAAGTACATATCCTGACTGTGGCAAGGAACCTGCTGGTTTTTGTATTTTTCCAGACTTCTACTAAGTTGAGTTGGTTGGTTCCACCACAAGCTTTAATGCTAAGAGGGACATGCGTTTGTTGCCGTGTTTTATTAGTTTTCCGTAGTCAGGATAGAAACGTCAGCTTGTAGTGTTAATGTATGTGAAAAGCCATATAAGCAACTTGTTAGAGGTGAGGCTCTAACTTTGTTAGAGGTGAGGAAACTAACTTTTATTATTTATTATATTGTCACCACAAACAAAGCTCTGAATTAAGAAAAGAGTACTCTTAGGCTCAGAACTCTGTATTCTTATGTAGATTTGGTCAGTGCCCTGGAGGTCTTAAAACCTAATTTAAGCTAAAAGGCAATGTCATCACAAGAGCAAATGAATATAAATTGGCTCTGAATAAATTTAATCTGCAAATTTTAAGGAAGCATATGCAAGCATAAGGAGCTCCAACAGTCTTCTGATAAAGGCGTAAGAAGTCTAATCATGTGGAAGGAAGTTCATAACTGGACTTGTACTTTTAAGGTGTCTTCCCTGAGTTGCAGTTTTGAAAGAAAAATCATTGCAAGTTGTACGGTTGCTATCTTCGGTAGCAGGCAGGCAAAAATTTTAAAGATGTTTAAGCACTTCATTCCCATTAGCCCTTAGCTCTTAATTTTATTTTAAAATCCCCTCACATGCTATTTTTTTTGTCTGATTTCCTTGTAATTGTAATTATGTAGTTGTATCTGACACATCATTGTGTTTGTTATCCTTCTTATATGCTGACATTCATCTTTTGACCCTGACTGGAATAAACTCTAGACACCAATGTTCCCAAGGGTTTACAGGGGGAGAGATGGCCATATAATTACTTCATCTGGAGGGGAAATGGTGACAGTGGCCATAATCCATAATTTCTCTGTCAAACAGCCCTCTGCTTGTTGTGTACTATGTCTGTCTTGGAATACTTTTTCTTAAATAATGTTTTTTTACAGAACTAAGGAGTCCAGAGAGCTTTTTAATTTTTTTCTTTGTTCTTAGTACTTCTTCAATGTTAAAAGGTAATTTTAAAAAAGTTGCATTTTGCCTGTCAGCTCTGTGTGTACCTCAGCTGTTCTTAGTGTGGTAGCTGTTAGTGGACATGGTCAGAAGTTGGGCATTGCCAGTGCCCATTCCTCTGTAATTTTAGTGCAAATAGACCCTTGCCCTGTACTACTGTTAAATCCTGTAAGAATTACTGTTACACTGTTAAGTCTGGTAAGAATTAATATACCAACAGAAAGTTTGTCAGTGGGCAGCAGGGTTGACTCTTAATTTTGCATTGCTCTGAGGATCACTTCAAGTATCTTGAGTCAGCTCAGTAATTTCTTCCATCTTGACATTTATTTTTCACAGTTGAGAAACGCTGAGTGACAGAAATCTGGCTGCTTTCAGGCTGGAACATCTTCACAGTCTGTTTGCATCCTAATCTTCAGCCAAGGCTTTCAAATGGGTAGAGCCTGTTTCACTCATGCAGCCCTTGCCTGCTCCAGTTTTTCCTCTTTGAGACTTGTGCAGGGCGATAGTTACAGCAGTTATTTGTAGCAGTATACTTTAGTAACATCCATCAGATTTGCTAAATTACAGAGCTTCATATTTTCTTAAGAGAATGCAACTAAAGCATAAAAACAATAATTTAAACAAGGCAAAATGAAAGCCCCTAATTTGAGTCAGTCATGTGTCTTTGCATTGACCATAGAAATATTCCCTAAAAATTTTCTAAATTAATTTAAATCTTGGAGTTGTATTGAGTGAGGAGTGTGGTGCTTGACATAGAGCCACAAATGTGTTTGGGTACACCGCAAAGATGAGGAGCTGTGAGATGTACTGGTGGAAGAGTAAAGATCTGTAGAACTCCCTTCTCCTGGTCTTGGGTGTATGTGCCGTCCTCACAGCTGCACCACTTGCTGTGTGCCACAGCTTGCAGGGTTACACCAGACGGTGCCAAGAAACCAGTGGTTCCTGCTTTGCTTTACAGAAACTGTTTTTGGGAAAATACCATGGCCACCAACCTGGCGTGTGTTTGTGGGAGCTCTGCTGGTGGCCGCAGCAGGAGGGCAGGATTTCTGCCACTGTTGTGGCAGTGTGGGCAATAAACGGTTCTAGTTTGCACTTTTTCCTCTCATCACTGCTTGCCTGAGGAAAAGCAGCTGGTGAATTTACGCAGTCTGGCTAGTGAAGTGGAGTAATTCACTCACTCCATGTTCCTTTCTGGTTGTGGGAGCAGACATCCTTGTCCCAGTGATGTGATTCTTTGAATACCTTGGATAAATGTACGACTATGCTTTTCTGAATAGATGGCATTATTTTCTGTTGGTGAAATACATCTGGAACCCTGGATAGAGAGGAGAAGCTCAGTTATGTGCATGTTTGTGCATCATTATGTGGGCATGGCAGACAGGATATGGCAAGGTGTGGCAAATGGGGAATTACAGATAAACTGTGTAATGTGGGAGGTGCATGTTCAGGAGTGGCTCTGTCTCACTGTACTGTTAATGTATGCTGCTAAGCACAGCATTCACAATGTTGGAAGGATCCATATGTGTTGGAATCTCATTTTGTATATAGCCTCTCAATCAAAATGTGATTACTTGTAGTCATTTGTTCATAAACAAGTGGATTAGTTTATATGAAAAGTATATTTTGCTGTTTGGTTACATAGTGAAAAACTGGCTTCTGTTTCTGGTTTTAATAAAAACATCTTTGAAAATATTTATTAACTTGTCATGTTTTATTACTCTAGCAGTTTGTGGAAGTTATCCACTTGCTGATGTGTCTTGGTTTCAAAGACAGGTGTCTGCCAAGGAAGGCGGGAACCTCTCTTGGAATGGAAAATATAACCCCCTTCCCTACAAATTATTATTACTTTGAAATTACAGGGCTTTCGGGCAAAGACATGGGAAAGGAATAACACTTCTTTACTAGTATATATACATATAACAAGGCAAACACCATCACCGGCAGCAAGAGCAATGAGAACCAGGAACCCAGTGACAGCCTTCTCTCGGCTGTCAGGCCCTGTCCCCTCGGTGCAGTTCCGCTCACAGCCGGCAGGGGCGCTGTTGGCTCCCGGCCGGGCAGGGCGGGTGCGATGGTTCCTCCGCGCCTGCAGGGGGCGCTGTGGTGCAAGCTGAGCCATCCCTCCATGTGTTAGTGGAGACTCAGCCAGTGGGAGAGAGAGAAAAGGGTCTCCTTGTACAAACCCATGGGGGCAGCTGATCCCGGTACCCCTCTGGATGGTGAAATGGGCTGCAGCAGGAACCTCGGAGCGGTAGCTGGAACTACTGGAACGGGTGGGTACACCCGGGGTGACAAACAAAATCTAGTAGAAACTCCACAGACCTTGTAGGAGCCATGGGGTGTCCTGCTGGGCACTGGGTGCTGAGTTAGAGTGTAGTAAAAAAGCCCAAGGCAATGGCAGAAAACAGCAGGGCAACTCGACCATTCCCCTCCGATCCCAAGAGCAAGAGAGAGCGAGGAGATGAGCCCAGCCCCTGACCCCCTCAGCCAAAATCTTATGGTATCTCTGCCCTTTGCAAGAAAACCTCCCCCCCACCCCTGGCCTGCTAAGAGAGTGGCCAGCTGCACCCTTCCCCCTCCTCCACTTCCTAGCCACATCCTTTGTCTCTTAAGTATTGGTAGTTATAGTCTCTTAGGGAACAAATGGGACAAAATTCCCTGAGAGAAAGAAAAAAAAAGGAAAAAAAATCCTAACTTCCAATATGATGTCAAAAGAAAAGACCCACTCAAGTGTTGATATGCATGCCTAGCCAATTATAGCAAAGAAAACATTGTGAAAAAAGAGGTTCTCTCTCCTGTTAGGATTTAAAAGTTTAATAAAGGACAATAAGGAACAAAGACAATAAAGCAAAATTCACAGCACGGGGTGCTTTGGTGCTCAGCCAAGAGCACCCCTGCAATTTCGGAGACCTCCTTTACAGACACATCAGCCTATTACATATTCATAAACACTTATGCCTATTCAAACTTTCCCAGGAACTGTTTAGCATGGCTCCTCCTTGGGTCCACCTTTTTAGAGCATGTGTATTTCTTGGCTGTGGTTTTAGTCCATTTTTTCTTATTAGCTCCAGAGTGGGCTTTGGTCCGTGGTTTCTGCAGACAGCAGCTGCTGATGGAAGCACGGGTCCTCAGCATACATTGGTGGGATTCTATCTAGCCAGGCAGACAACCCACGGGTATAGCCATTTCGCTATTATGTCTGTTTTAGGTTAAATGACAGGAATAAAAGGCATTATTTTTAAAAAAACTTGTATCTTCATAACAAAGCTGCATTATCCATATAGCATTTTATTTATAATAAAACTACCTATAGCATTTATTTGTAACAAAGCCACTATTATATTTATTACAAAAGCTACTTTAACCTTACTCATTTTAACATTTGCAGAAAACCAGTATTATAGCATCTATTTATCACAACAGCAAGGTTACGCCTTGGTTATTTAAATATAGGTATATGTAACTGGCAGTTCTACTAGTAGTTCTTCTAAAATTACTTGCACTTTTAATGGAATTTTTTCACGCAAGCGTGTGAAGTGCCTGTATATTTCTGCTGCATGGCAAAACTTGCTGGTTTTACCTCTTCTAAACTCACATTGCACCTATTGCAGTGGCAGAGCTTCTCCTCTGGGTAATTAGAAACACTTTCCACTGGCTCTTCCATGCAGTGCCTAATTAACAGAATGACATTAAATAATTGTCCTGGAGTTTTCCTGTCCATGTTGGTTTAGCTTTTTGGCTCCAGCTTGCCTCAGTCTCCACTCAGCCATGTGAGTGGAGCAGACAAGCCTCACACCACACTGTTCTGAAAATAAAAAATCTCTTAGTTTCAGCCTACACAACTACAACACGTCTAATTTTTCTGACAACACTAGCTGACAGGAAGGAGAGGATTTCTAAAAACACCGACAATCTGAATTGCTTAGCAGGGAGGCCACAGATGGGTGTAGTGAAAGTTGTAACTGTTCACTGGGGGAAATATTTTATGTGTCTTTGCTCTCTCACATTCAGAATTCCTGTCTAGTAGTAGTATATTTGGTAGAGTGCTGGTAGTGGGTGAGAAAACTAGGCCCCTATTTTTTTGTGAAACTGCAAGCTCTGCAGGGATAATGAGGTGTCTTAGCACACTGGCTTCCTCCCACTGCAGCAAGGCCTTCCAGGTGCTCCCTAGCCAGGTCCCTGCCCAGGTCCAGCCCCGCTGGCTGTATATCAGCAGTTCTTCAGTGTTATGCTGGCAGTCAGAGCTTTCTCCGGGTCCTGAATCCTCATGGTTGAGCTTGTTGCCTCAAGCTTTTTGGGCCTCAGTACCTCATGTGTGGTCCTAAATGTGCTTCTCTGCTGTGGTGTAATTAAGAGCATGCCCTGATATGCATCAGTGAATAGAAATAGTTTTCTGTAATATCTGAACTCTTCTGGCCTGGATTTTATGTTCAGCTTTGGTAATGGAGAAAAAAGTGGCTGTTAAGTATTAGCTGAGTTACTGATCATTTGTATAAACAACGAATTTATTGGTTTATTAAAATTCTAAGAAGCTCTATTGCCTCATGCTTTATAATGGTGTCTTTTCAAGTATTTTTTTCTCAAAGCCATTTAAAGTGGTCTTTGGCATGTTTCAGGGTACAAAATCCCATCAGCTGGACAAAGAGGTAGGGAGTGTGCAGAGAAATCCTGAATGAGATCACCCACCAGTAGCATAAAAACTTCCTCAGGCAGTCACAACTGTTTTTGGAGGCTTCCACCTCTTTACTTGGGCCAGTTCAGCTGTTGGGTTAGGCACATCCTAGCTGAAGGTGTAGAAACCCTGAAGTGCAGAGATAAAGCAAAATTAACATTCTGCTAATAACCAGAATGTACCTTTATGTGTGACTAAGAGCAAATGTAAAACATCTAATTATTTTTTAGTAAGACTAGAAGAAGAAAATTTTGAACTTCTGTGCATTCTTGGGATGTACATATGTTTTACTTGTTTGGTGGTTGCAGTAAGGTTTTAATAAGAACAGGTCACAACACAAAAACTTTTTGAGATCTGGAACATCACAGCTCTGTGGATCTACTTTGAAAGCAGTAAAATAATTTCTTATAGGTAAGCATTGGAAACAATATGTTTGTCTCTTTACAATGGACCAAGGAAACCACAAGTGATGTACACACTTCAGGAACAGCTCACAGGGAGTGGTCACTAGTCTTGCAAGTCTTCTTCATAGCTGTCTGCTAACAACAGCAATATACATTGTAGTAAATCTTTTTATGTTAAGGAGCTTAAGAAGAAAAATCAGTTTTCCTGCTTGAATGACCAAAGATAGTTGGACTAAGTTTTCTGTCACTTGTAATTCTGCCCAGGCTGAGGTATCAGGGACTAAAAGCAAGTGTGCCTGCTTCTTCTGAAATGCTCTATATAAAAAGAGTTAATCTTAAAAAGTAGTGCTAGAAGACTATTAGTAAGTTTAAAAAGAGCTCAAAAATTAGAAGAAGGGTGCCTTGCTGATCATAGTTTGCCCTTTCCTGTGCAGAGGGTTCCAGGTAGGCTATGACTCTGGGGCTGCTCTGTCTGCCTGCCTTTTTCCATGGTGCGTGCTTGAATGAGATGTTCTGTTTCCTGGTCCAGCCTCTCCCACGCCCAAGTTACTGTTCACCACTCAGTAGAACAAAGAAGATAAAACTAATTTTCCTCTCAGAAGTTTCTGTAATCTTACCTAAACACTTCGGAGTTCATAGGTTTCATTTCATAAAGCTCAGAAGGGAGAGGGGTGTCATCCTTAATTTGTAGTTAAAAACTGGAGAGAAGCTTCAAAACCATAAGTATCTGTTGATAGTTGTGCTCCAAATTGTAAAATGCTTCAAACAGTCTTGATGGGTATATGAGTGTATGTACCCAAGAAGTCTTTATGACACATAGCTGTACCTTTGTTTTTGATGGATGGGTACATTCATGCACACCCAACCTGTGAGTAATGCATGAATCTGCTGTGTAAGTTTCATGTCTTGTTCATTGTATTCATCCAGGTTTTTTGAACAGACAGACCAGGAAGTTTTCATCTGAACATTCTTGTAGTGTCAAAGAGCTGATTCATTGGGTTTTTTTGGTGCTTTCCTTCAACCTAATGAACTTAATTTTTCAGTGGGAGAATCCTGCTAATTAAAGTGTGTTGGTTGTTTAAACATCTTAAGAAGGAAAGATAGAGGAACAGAAAGGAAGCATCCCTCTTACTATGTGGCCATGAAATTGATCTGCATATGTAGCATCTTTCAAAAAATTTCTTGACTAACTGAAAGTAGCTCATGCTAAATACATTCTGGTCTTGGAGTAAAACTGAATGTTGACAGCAGATTTCATGCAGTTAACTGCAGAGGGAGAGTCACTGACGGGACTAACTGGGTATTTCTAAAAGGTGCTAGGGAATATTCCATGAATACCGTTCAGTAAGTCTATCTGGGAGAGGAGATACTTTTTTTAATGTGCTGAGCATCCAGGAATACTGGACTTGTCAGTGAGTATGATAGTGAGCAAGAGTAGGTAGACAAATAGTTAATGTGCCTCCTTTGATTTTTCAAAAGATATTTAACAAGGTCTGTGACCAAAAGCTATTAAAGAATTTAATCTACCATAGAATAGAAGAGAAAACTCTTACGTGGCTAAATAAAGATAAGAAAAGGCAGGGATTAATGGTCCATCCTCAAACTAGAGAAAGGTCATCAGCAGAATCTCAAGGGATCAGTTCCTGTGCCAGTGATGTTCAAAGAATGTGTGATTTGTAAAAGAGCGTTAATTGTGAGGTGACCCATTTGATGAAGATACTAAGTTATTCAAGGTAGAGTTAATAAAGGCAACTTATGAGGAATTTAAGAGGGATCTTTGATACTGAGTGAGTGGATGTAAAATGGAAGCAAAAATTAATGTAGTAAACACAGTGTTCATGGGTGAAGCCCAAAATGCAATTATCTTATCTTAGTGTATATGGTGATACTGTGAGTAGCTTCAGACTTCGTGGGATTGAGACCTTGGGGATTAATAATTCAGTGAAAATATATGTTCATTACTGGCAAAACCCAACAGTCTTAGGGATTATTAGGAAAGGAATGGGGAACAAGACATAGAACATAACTGCACACTGTGTCAGCTATGGACTTTCTTGTATTTGTGAGCACTGTGTGCAGTTCCGGTTTTCCTCAGAAGTGCAGAGTGGAAACTGAAGAGTTAACAGTGATGGGGAGTGCTTGAAGTATGACATGGCTCCCATAAAAGCAATAACACAGTAAGCAGATCTTTCCAGCACAGAAAGGAAAACAACTGACAGGTCTGACAGCGCTTTGCAAAGTCATGAGTAGCTCGGAGAGAATGGATGAGGAATGGTCATTCACCCTGTATTTCATGAGGAGACGTCAGATTATCAAATAAAACTTGCAGGCCGTAGGTTTCAAGCAAACAGAAGTAATTGAATAACTATAAAGTTACAAGTTTATAAAACTATAAGTTTTATAAATTTTGTTGCACACTGTGTATGTGAGCTCCTCATCCATCTGCCACAATGTCTTTTGGAGTTTCAAAACCTAACAGTTCACTACAAGATAACTCATTGGGTGTTAGGGACCCTAGTCTTGTGTCTGTAGAAGTTGTGATGAAACAGGGTCTTGGGGAAGTAATGCTGTGTACTCTTCTGCATACACCTTTTTGCTGTTTTGTGATACAGTGTTTATGTGCTTTTGACCACTTGAGCTAAAATGTTTTGTGGACTGAGATAGACGTCATGCTTATGTGGCTTCTTCTTCCATATCAAAGAGTGCTTGCCATCAGACTAGTTACTCCTTCTAACCTGTTTCTCTCCTGCTTTTCTGTATCTCAGAGGGTGCTGCCCCTCTTCTAATAGAGCCCTTTGCTCCAGATTTTCCAGCCTTGCTCTCTTCTTTGGATCACCACATGCTACTGTCTTGTCCATCACCATTCCGCTCAAGTCTCCCAGGCACTGACATTTCTTCACCTCTCCTTTCTCTTCCTATCTTGAGATCTGCCTTTTCCTCTCAGCACATTCTCTTCTTCCTGTCAGCATCTGCTATCCAAGCCAGTTTTGTTTTTGTACACTTCCCAACTCTTCATCAGCTCTGCCATGCATCTATTGTCATCTCATTTCACACCTCACTTGGTGCTCCCTGAGCAAGCAGATAAGGACTCTGTGGTCCTTCCGGAAAGTGATGAAATTGATCTGTTCCAGCAAGATGGCAAAGGAGCCCTGTTCTAGTTTCAGCTGGGACAGAATTCGCTAGCACAGTGATGTGTTTGGGATTTAGGGTGAGAATAATGTTGGTAACACACTGATGGTTTAGTTGCTGCTGAGTAGTACTTGCAGTCAGTCAAGGAGTTTTCTGCTTCTCACCCCACCAGTGAGGAACTGGGAGGAAGCAGCAAGGACAGCTGACCCCAGTGACCAAAGGGTTATTCCATGCCATATTATGGCATATTCAGTATATAAACCAGGGGGAATGCTGGCCAATGGGCATTGATCAGTGGGTGGTCAGTGCAAGCTTGTTTTGTAGTACAGTATAATACTAATAATTTTTTATTCTTAGTAGTAGTAGTAGTATTTCTCCTCACTTTCATTTTTATTCTGTTAGTCTGTTTGTATGTCTGTCTTACTTTTCTTTTTTTCCCCCCAATTTTCTCCCCCATTCCTTGGGGAGGGGTACGGTACAGGGAATGAGTGAGCAAAAGTCATGTGGTGCTTAGCTGCCTGCCAGCTTAAACCACAACAAGAATTTAAGACGAAGGAAAAATATCCTTCTGTCACAGCAAAAAACCACTCTGGGTTCTGAGCGTTAAGGTGTTTGTGTGCGTGTCAGAACTTCATCAAATGTAAAGAAAGCTGTAATTACCTCAAATTAGTTTCTATTTTATTTTTCAACAAACTGTAGTAAAATTTAGTTTATTAAAGTGTTCTAAATAGACTGTTTTAAATAAAGACTGAATGTTGTTTGTGATGTTGTTTTATTTGTGTTGAAGGAAGATTCTGATGCTCTGTTTGTCAGATGACCTGACTGCTGAGAGATAGTCTACTTAAAGCTTAGCTAAGATGATGTTGCATTGTATAACAAATATGGTCATTCGTTTCCCCTTTGGTGGCTTCTGATGAATGTTTTAAATTGTCTTTAATTTTCCCTTTTCAGTGAAAAATGTGATTCCATGTGTCCTTATAGTTGCATTTAATTATTTTTTAAAACAAATCCCAAACAGAAACCTCACCTTAAGATATTTTTTCTTCTCCATGATTTCTATCCCATTTGTGGCTTATAACATTTGTTGAATATTTCCTTTATTTCAAGTCCATTATCTTGTAGGCAGGATGCAAGAGCACTATGAGTTTCTTTTTTAAGTGGCATTTTGGTTCTTCCTGAGCATTAAGTCCAACATTAAAACTGAGGAAATCAGGGAAACTTGGAACAAAAATGCTTCAAGCTCTGAAATCCTAAGGAGAAGAAAAGCCACAGTGATGGGCGCTGTGGAAAGAAGAAACTTGGTTTTAAGTAATGATATTGAAATATACTATTTCCAAAGTCTTGGAAATGCAGTGGAACAGTGTTAGAACAGTGCCTGGTAAACTGTTCTAACAATGCAAACTTATCTCCCGTGCTCCGTGATGTAGGTAGGAAAGAAGAGGAGGCACTGGTTGCTGCTTCTTTAATGTTTATTCTATCTTATCTGTAATGTGCCACGGCTACAGCAGTACAGAGGTTAGCAGAGAGAAAGATGAAGGTAAAATGGCTCTTTATCACACCTGCAGATCCTTTTTATACCTTTTTTACCACCCAATAAACACCTGAAGCACAATTATTATTTTCACATTTGAACCAATATTCATAAAATACTTCACATTACTGGAAACGCGGCAAAAAGTATCCAGTGATTTGACAGCAGAATATGGAGGTTTGCAAGAAGAAGGGAGAAGGAATTTTTAACAACGTCAGTCCACCATCTTAACTTTTACCTCTTATCTGTTCACTACAATAACAGTCCTAAAAACCTCTGAATTTTCACCCTGTGACAATCTGCATACCATTTCTATCACCTAACTCAGACTAGAGTAGATTCTGCAGTCTCCCAGAGTGTGGGCAAATCTTTCCACAGACATAGGTCAAAGTAAGTGTTTTCCAGTTTAAATCTTTCAAAACAGGTTTTACAGCAGGGAGAGGAGTGCTCTCTGCATTCTGGTCTCCAACATCTCCCCCTTTTGTTTGAACCGGAAACACCTCGTCGTTGCTTTGTGCAGAAGCAGATAGGTGAATTGATTGGGAACACTGGGCATGGTTCATTATTTTTATCACTGTGTATGTCTGTTAGTGCTTCTAGAGTCCCCTTGGGTCTGAGAATAGCTGAATCACCTTTCACTGCGTGAAACATGAATTAGCAACACTTCCAGGGTATCTGCAGCTGCTGGACAAACACTGTTATTGTGTACTTGAGTTGTGTATTATGTCTGTGTTGGGTTTTTTATGGTTTTCAACAGTATTTTATGTTAATATTACCCATGTATTTTAGAGGTGACATTACATTTAATTTCAATCACTTTGAATTTCTTAAATGGTTTCTAGATCTTGTATTTTTTTTTATAACACAATACTTTCATCAAAACATCAAAATTACTTTTCAAGAAATATGTGCTTTTAAGGACCACAGTAAAATGGTTAGTAATTTGTTAACTGTATAAAAATTTAAAAATACAAATATAATATAAAAATACAAATATAATAAAATATAAAAATAATAAAAATATAAAACAAAAAATGTATATACTATAACCAGCAGTATATGTAGTAGGTTTTTTGTTGTCACAGTGCTGGTATGACGTAATGTCCCTATTTGTCTGGTTAATTCAGGCAGACAAAGCTGTGTGTTTAATGATTTTTAAAGTGGCTTTCTGTGAAAGGTATTTTGTCTTTCATTGAGAGACTTTAGGCATTTGTTTACAAATATGCAATTACATTCTCATCTTTAGTAGATAGCCTAAAGTTTTTGGGGAAGGTTTGTGTCAGAGAGCTCATCTGTAACCTTGATTTTCAGTAAGTGTAGGAAAGAGCTTGTTTGGGTTTTTTTTTCCAGTCAAGAATTTCTCATTTAGGGCACATTGCCCTTCAGGCAGAGATAAAGCTGGTACTTGGGATGTGACAGTGCAGTGCCTCAGTGTTTATCTGCTCTCAAAAGATAAATTGTCCATACTGGCAAGGGGAGGCATGGCAGCATTACGGGGCTGTGCTCCAAGTACTGGAAGTCACTTAGTTCTGGCACATTCATTCATCAGACTTTGTCACCGATGACATCAGGATGAAGAACAGGAATGACCTCACATTGGCCAGATGTGGACTCAGCAGTGTACCCACAAAATGACAAGCTGGGATTCAAGGGCTGCAGGGCTGTGATTGGATGATACCAGCTGCCTTCCCTCTGGATAGATTGTGGTGCTCGGTATGTCCCTGGGGAAAGAATTCTTCATACTTGTGTAAACATCCAAAATCTTTGCAAGTTGAACATGCTGGCGTTTGAAGGTCAAACATGCTTCAGCACTCCAGTCTCCCTTACCCACAAACACAGGCATCTTTGTCATGCAATCAGAAATTCCCTTCAGGTTCCTCTCTCTTTCACATGAAAGCTTGCACTTGTGGTTAATATATGTGTAGCAGGTTGTATAGCAGGAGGCATTTTGTGGTGAAATGTGGGGGTTTAGTTTCTTGCAGAAAACTTCTGCAGTGGAAAATACAAGTTGAGAATGGGTATGCAGAATTTGTAAGAAATAAGCATCCATTAGCCATCTAGGAACTTGGGTTTTGATGAATCTATGTAAATACTAGATTCTCTTTGCAACTGGAAAAACAAGATATTTTTAATATGCTTGTCATGGGATGAGTAGGAACAGGAACCTAAGAACTTTCTTGTGCAAGTGTATTTGGCATTTTGGTGTTTTTTTAACAGAATTCCATCCATTCCGAATTCCATCACTTCATGCTTTTGATAACATTTTTTGGCTGTGACTTCAGGATTGGTTTTTTTTTGGGTTTTTTATTGTTATGGTTTTTTAAGTTTACTTCTCTTGAAGCTCTTTAGAGTTGGCCATGTGATTTGTCAACAGCACTGAAAACTGAGAGCTAAGTAAACTACAGATATCAGCCCTTTATCCAGGTCTTCTGCCAAAACAAGTGGAGCAGTACTGTATATTTTTTAAGGAACCATTTTGATTGTATGTGAGGGTTTTGTGCTTGGAAAGCTGTGTGAAGGTCAGGCAGGGTATAAGTGGTTGGGATGGGGGTGGATGTTCTGAGAAGCCACCAGCTTGGCCCCAGGAAGCTGGGGAACTGGTGATGGGTAGGTGTTATGTCCCCTCCAGAGCGAGCTCTTTTTTCCCTCCTACCACCACCATCTGCCTGCCAGTCTTTGCCTGTTAGCACAGGAGGTGTCACAAGTATCTGTAGGTTACTCATCCCTATTGTTGCAAGGAGCTAAAGAAATAACGGTGGTGGTACCCAGGGGTGGGAATGCACTGACATTCACTTACCAAAGCAAGCATTTGATGGGAATGTTTGAGTATTTTTGTTTAATCCTGTGCTTGCATTTATTGGTTTATTTGAAAGGGACCGTAATCTGCTCTTCTCCACTTCTGCCTTCATTGGGTTAAAATTGAGGAAAAATGCCTGTGTAGGGGAGTCGCAGAATGATGGAAAGGAAAAAATCTGGTTCTGCAGAGCAGTTGCCCATGGCCAGTTTGGTTTTAAACTTCCTAGATTTTATCTATTTATACATAGATCATGCCAGCCCTGGAATTCCAGCTTGTCATTTCATGGGAATGCTGCTGAGTCTGAGACTGAACAATGTGAGGTCATATCTTAATGATACCCACAGCCTCCTTGTTAACAAAATAAATGCAATAGCTTTAATACTTTGTTAGCTTGAAGGATTGCTGTTTTACTGATTGCAGTATAGTCTTTCCTGATGAGTGATTGCATCTGTATTAATGCATATATAAAAGCAGTTCTGCATTTTTTGGATTTAAACTTTATTCTGACATTTTGAAGTTTCTTACTGACCTTCAAGTTGAGAAGTGATATTAGGGTGTTTTAGTATATTCAGAATCACCTGGAAACTTTCTTAATGATCACTAAGGGAACTTAAAGGGGAATTTGTACCAGTTAAATATGTGAAACTGAAGCTAATACAAAGTCCTTCAGTTTTAGTAGAACATATGAGTGTGCTTCAAAAAAGAAAAGCAACTTTAGTAGTAATATTTCTTCTTAACCTTCTGAATTTTTGTTGTTTTCCAGTGAAAACCACTGCATTGATAGGTAAGAGTTGTATCTTAAGAATTGTTAGTTATGTAGCCAAGCTGATGTACTTAACTCAGCTGTTAAAAATGCTTCCCAGTTGTTCAGTTTGAAATACTGAAAGACAGCAAAAAACTGTATTAGGGAGAATGACTGAGGATCATGATTATTGGAAGTTATTTACTTTATGCATTACAGTGTTTGATCTTTAACTGCCAGTGGCTTTGTCGATGAGTTCTTGATGTGTAAAATATTTATATTTTTCTATTAGATCATTGAAACTAGGTCAACAGAAAATTGAATCTTAACTACTTGATATCAAAGTTAATTTTGGTGACATAAAATAGTGCTGGCTCTGTAGTAATATTGGCTTCTACTTCTTTTTCCAGAAGCTGGTCAGGTGAATACATAATCAGTGTCTTCTTAGGAAGTCTGAGCCTCCATGCTTTGAAGGAAGTTGGTTTTTATTTTAGTTTTAGCTGTTCCTAATTGAGTTGGTCTTATAAGTGATATGTTTTTATTCCTTTTTGTTATAGTTTAACCTAGGGTGTGATTTCTGAATATCTGTTATTTTGCCAAGTCATTATCTTTGCATGTGAATGTTCTTAATCTGTTAGAAGATGACTAACTACTCATGGTGAGCTCCTGTGACTACTATTGTCTGGATCCACCCAACAGACATTACAGACACTTTGTGAAAAGGACTATTTATATATTGCTTAACACAGGAGCACCCTGCCCTATAATCATAGAATATCCTGAGTCGGAAAGGGCCCATCAGGATCATTGAGTCCAACTCCTGGCCCTGCACAAAACAACCCCAGCAATCCCACCATGTGCCTGAGGGTATTGTCCAAACACTTGAGCTCTGTCATCCTTGGTGCTATGATAACTGCCCTGGGGAGCCTATTCTAGTGCCCAGCCCTCCTCTGGGTGAAAAACCTTTTCCCAATATCTAACCTAAACCTCCCCTGGCACAGCTTCCTATGACTGAAAAGGAAGCTTTTGAAATTTCTTTCACAATTTATTGAACATGCAAGCTCTCAGGCTCATCAATGATCCATGGAACATTTGGCTACCCAAAGTGGTTTTTTTCTAGTTCTGTTGGGTTTTATACTCTGAAATAATACGTTGAGTTTGAATATAGAAAACATAGCATGTGTAAATCACAATGAATGTTGTATTGTTAGTGTAGAAAACTGAAGTAATTAATCTTTCATGTTTCTTTTCCTTCTAAATCTTCATGTTTCAGATTTTGGCAAAAAAAAAAAAAAAAGTCAAACGTCCTTCTAGTTACAGTGTGAACTTTCCCTGCACATGACCTGTGCTGCATTCTGTAAATAAGAAACACTTTGTATGTCACTTTGTTCTCAGTTAGTCTGGGAAACAAGGATTTTAGAATGAATATCTAATTGAATCTTAATCTAACATTTTTCTACAACCTACCCAGAACCTTTTTTACTGCTTCATTTGTTCTCCTTTATTAAGTGACAATGATGCTTCAAATTAATTTGACATGTCATAAGGGAGTAATACTGAATTCTCATGCACCTTTTTTTTTTGTGAAATTCTCTGAAATGATAGGCAGCTGTAGGATTTTATGTCAATTTGTACATATGTAACTACTCTCAGCTTACAAAATGTCTCTTATGTCAAGCTGTTTCAAGAGTAACTTTTATATTC
This sequence comes from Rhipidura dahli, assembly GCA_013399225.1. Taxonomy (NCBI): domain Eukaryota; kingdom Metazoa; phylum Chordata; class Aves; order Passeriformes; family Rhipiduridae; genus Rhipidura; species Rhipidura dahli. Next base: position 62,758 of record VXAC01008845.1, on the reverse strand, counting down.
TAATAAGAATGGAAGGCGTCATGCCATTTAATTATGTGTGAGCAATTACCTGTGTATTGTTATCTGGTCTGTTAAAACAGAACCAGTTTACAGTGGGTTTTTGCATGTTATCATCAGAGCTAAAGCTCTAAAGTGAAATGTTCTCTAACATAGCATGCACTGTATTGTGGCCAGCTACTTTAGTTAAGGATGTTGGAGAACTGGGAGGATACCTTTCAGATCCTCCCAAGTGCTTTGAGGTGCCACCTATTCCTGTTTGTCCCTCTCCCTTCTTCAGCAATATGGCTTGTAAGGAAGGTGTCTGTGTTACTACTCATTGGCCAAAAATCCTTTTGTTGTCAACTGCACATCACAAGAGAAGGTCTGAATGATGTCTTCATTGTGTTTTGCCCAGTGTGTCACACTAGGAGATGTTGAGTAACTAATGCCCAAAGATTCCTCTTAGAAATTTGGGCCTGGTAGATGATACCTTATTGTGTCACTGATGCCTAGAAGTACTCTTTTATTCCATCTGTCTCTCTGCCATAGAATTTCCCATTATTCTCTCAAGATTTGTGTTTATCACATGACAACTGTAGCTGAGGATGAAATGGGATAAAATAGCACCATTGGGGAAAACTTGATGAAGAATTCATTGATGTGGCCTTTCATTTGGCAAAGCAGGTTTTTTTTTAAGTACTGCTAGAAGGAAAGTGTTTGTTTTGCTGAACTGGAACATCAACTTGTATGACTCTTTTGTCTGACATGGCAGGTTCAGATTTCTTTCTAAGCAAGAAGAGCTATGGTGCAATAAAGTGCCTGAATACATGTTTTGGCATCTGTGGTCTGAAGCTTTGGTTAGGCAGTATATTTTAGAAAGACTTTTTAACCATGACAGTCCAAACAAACTTCTTATTTGAATAATGGAATCCTATGAACAGAATCACAGACTGGTTGGCGTTGGAAGGGACCACAGTGGATCCTCTGGTCCAGCCTCCCTGCTCAAGCATGATCATCCCAGAGCACATTGTACAGGATTGCATCCAGATGGTTCTGGAATATCTCTAGTGAGGGAGGCTCCACACCCTCTCTGGGTGATCTGTTCCAATGCCTGGTCACTGCACAGGAAAGCTCTTCCTCATGTTCAGTTGGAATTCCCTGTGCATCAGTTTCTTCCTGTTGCCCCTTGTCCCATTGCTGGGCACCACCAAGAAAAGCCTTGTCCATTCTCTGACCCCTCCCTGCAGACACTGACAGACATTGATGACGTTCTTGAGGCTGAACAGCCCCAGCTCCCTCAGCTTTTCCTCATGAGGAAGATGCTCCAGTCACTTCATCATCTTCATGACCTTGATAGGTGAAGTTTTTGATGGTAGCAGCTTGACTTCAGAAGCAGTCAAGGCTCTTGCTGTCCTGTTGGGTCAGTCTTGGCATGAGTATGTTACGAGTTTGTTGACAAGGTGCCTCCTCTGTGTGACTTTTAAGAGGAACATTGAGAGAGAAGTTCAGCTTCCTGGGCAGTTAGAGCAGAGGCAATTGGGGGAAGAGGCAGCACCACCAATAGATGTTGTAGTGGAGCACATTTTGTGTCTGTTCTCCACTTCTAGTTACTAACACCACTAGAGGCTCATCTGCAGTGCTGCCTTGCTGCTGACGTCAGAGGAACTGCACAGCATAACGCCTATTTTTCATCTGTTCTTTTGAAAGTTTTTGCTCCTGATTGCTTGCTAACCTGTTATTTAAACTCTCTGCTTTCCAGTGTTGTAAATGTCCAAATGGAACTTGGGTTCTTTTGAGGAGTGCCCACTTCAGCCAACTTAGTGCTTTCTCTGTGTGAGAACTCATAAGATACATTTCAGCTCATATACACATTGTCAAACACATACATAAAAATATACAATTCACTGACTTTCATTTCTTTAATATCATTCTTGTGTTGTCTTACACATTTGGGATAGATGCTTTGCCATTACATTTTTTTCAGTGATGGTTCAGCTAGACATTTTTGACTAGGAGCAGAAATCTGCAAAGGATTTAATTATAAAAATAAGCTTTTATAGACCTTTTAGATGTATTACAAAATATTTCACTCCAGTGGTTAATCTTGATTTATTCTGTCTTATTTGGTCAACCGTACTGTAGGTCTACAATATGATATATTTATTGTTCTTGCAGAGTTTAAGGTATTCCTTACTGTTTTTCACCTTGCTCTAAAATCCATTTACTCTCTCAATTATTTTTTATCTGTTGATGTGATATAAGATATTTGAATTTAAAAAAAAATCTTCTCTCAGATACTGTGGATTAGACTAAGACACTATGCAGTATTTCTGAGTATAAAGTCCATGCAAATAGCAAATATTATTTATCCCTCTGTATTTGCATGGAACTACTGATTATATTATTCCTTAAGGGCAGGATTCAGTTCTCAATAGAACATGATCTTCCATGTTAATCCTGACTTGGTTTCTGTCCATAGTGACTCATTTACAGTGAAGAGAAAAAAATGAAACGGGTTGGAGTTAATCATTTGATAAAATATGAACACCTTCTACCAGCTCTTGGTGACTACTGTTGTGTTCACTGAGTTAATTCTTACAGTAAGAACTGGAGAGGAGCAATTTTGTTATAAAGAGGATGAGGTTTTTTGTAGGTAGCAATATTTACATTAAATATTTATGTGGCATTGCACATTCACAGAAATTGCTGACTTTCACTGAATGCAGAAAGTATGTTACACTGACTTCTGGATTATTGGGTTTGCTTATGGGAGGATTAGTGACAATACAGAACTTTGGTTTCTTAGTTATTCAGAGCAATTCAGCTCCATCATTAGTAACAGTTATAACTTTCACATCCAGCCCTTGAATATAGGAGAGTTGGAATCCTGGTGAACAGAATCCTATCCCCTTTCCTCTCTCAGAGTGTTTAATGAGAGAAGCCAGAAACTGTATTTGCATTACGTTTCTTTTAAAAACTATTTTTTACTATCTATAGTGGGTCCAAAAAGTTTGCATACCCAGTGAGGCAGGTCATTTCTCTAATCTAATATATTGTCTTCCTCATTAGGCAGCCTGTCTTCTCCTCATTGATAGATTACGCTAAACAAAACCAGTGCCAAAAAGAAGCCCTGAGGTGTGGTATTTTTACTTCCTTCTAGGCAGAGTATGGCCATGAGTTCAGTAGAGCCAGGAGCCATTACCCACTGATGTCCACAGCACAGGTTTTCACCCAGCTAGGACTGCGTCTATGAAAACCATAACTTTCCAACTTTTAAGATGTTGCAAGAGAGAGATGGTGTTGCATACCTTGTTAAGGTGGATGGTATCTACTGCTCTGTCCCTAACTCACCAATTTTGCTGTTTCTTCTAGAAGGCAGGTTAGGTTGGTCAAGCACAATTTACTGCTGCTAGTCTGTTTTGGCTATTGCTGATCATCGTCATCTCTGTGCCCACAAATGACTTTCAATAGGACTTGGTTCTTGATTTTCCCAGAAACTTAAGTGAGGGAGATTGGCCTGTAATTCCCCAAAGCATGTTTCTTGCAATATGGTTGCAGCTTCTACCTTTTTCCAGATAGCAGGAAAAACTCACTCAGACTCATTGATCTTAAAATACGTAAATCAGTCGGGTTTTGCTTTAAACTTTGTATTTTATTCTAGTTTAGAAATCAGAGAACTTAAAACTTCTAAGCATGAAGGTGTTTTTTTGAAAACCAGTATATGGTAGCCATAGACAAGTTTCAAGAAGTTCTCTATTGCCCTAATATTTAAAAACCTGGTTTAATAACCATTCAGAACTGTCCTTAATGTGAAGAAATGCCAGTGTTTATCAGTTGTCTGTTGCTAATAATTAGTATTTTATATCCAAAAAGTGTTGCTGGCTGAATGCGGATTGTGACATTGCATTCAGTCTGTATGACTGCTGCTCGAGTTACATGTGCAAATAGACTCGTTCTCCCAAGCTGTCCTATCCTAGCTGCTTTGTGGCTGAGCTGCCAGACCATACTGCTGTCCTTCCTATGAGATGGGTAAAGGCTTTGCTTTGTATAGAACAAAATAACATTTTGTCAGATAATTGTTAATTTGCTTGTAAACTTTGCAAAGCCTCAAAGCAGTTTTTTGTTTTCCCATGTCACTGGTAATACGGCATAGTGCTTCTCGCATAAGTAGTAACAATTTCAGTGAAAGTTTGGTCAGGACTCAGCAGTGTTACAGGATGTGATTGCTTAGGGTGTTAATAATCAACAGTATTTTTGCAAAGTTGATCTTCAGCTGCTGCTTATGGAGTTACTTCAAATGCTGCTTATGGAGTTACTTGTTCACTCATGATAGCCTTTGCACAAGATGGTATTGCAGAAACGTTTACTGCCCAATCTGGCTTTCATACTGATTTCTGTTCTTTGTCAGAAGAGAGAGGAGGAGAGGAGCAATTGGATTAAATTACTACTGAAGTAAAAGGAATTAAAATTTTTATTTAAAAATGTGCCATATGAAGGTGTTTAGGAAGGAGGAGCAGGGGAACAGAACTGAAATCTTGCTGAAGTAAACATGTCCTTGTTTAAAAGATGTTATATTCCTCATTGAAATGTTAGCATTTGAAATGGCTTTTGATGGCCAAACCTTATATGTCTGCAGCATTTTCATTCTTTCCATCTATCAATGGCCATTACTCCCTCTAGACATCAATGACTAGCAGCCCCTTCTCTAGCCTTACTCCTAATACCACATGCTTTATTCCTATTACCAATAATTGCCCATGAGAAACAAGCCATCATATAATAATGCAAAGCACATCAGGATTACCAGTCCCAGTTGTGCTGAATTATTCTCAAGTATTTTATCTTCATGTCATCTTTCCATTTGATTGGTGTCTTTAGCAAGTCACTGGTATGAATACATAGGGTATTAAAGAATTCATTAATCCAAATTGCTTCTTACTGGATGTTGTTGCCATTTCAGAACCCATTTTTAAGTACATCTTACATAATGAAGTGCATTAAGTGTCCCTTCAGCCACAGGGACGGCACAAAATTTTAAACTGCTTGGGGATTTGCATTTGCAGATCTTGCTGCAAAACATGTCTGCTGCCTGCTGTGAGAGGGGGAGCAGGAACATGGACAGCTGGTGTGCAGCTCCTTGTGCAGCTCAATTGTAAGAGAACATGATGTTAATAGCTGCAGTGTTAAAATTTGTGCATGTGTTAGCATTTATGAAGCCTAATATGTTTTGAAGTTCGGACACATTACAGCTTGTTAAAACCTGAAGGCAGCTGGGAGAGAAGAAACATTCACAAATATATGATTCCTGAAGCTTTGGAATGTACCTGCTCTTTAGAAATATCTCCAAATTTTATTTATGGTTTATATTTAAATATAAGGAAGGACACTAAAATGGATCCTGCAGTATCAGTCATCTTTATCAAATTGTGGTAGACAGTTTTGTTAATAATTTCTGTAAAGGTTCTTAGAAATGATTTTATTTTTTAAAAGCTGCTGTCTTTGTTCTGTCTAAACATTTTTGGAAACCATTAAAAACTCCCTGAGTATGGAGAAGAGTGCCTTGAATAACCCAATTCCTTTCCTACTGTAGAGTTAGGATGTGTGAGTGGTCTCTTGTGTTTCCCCCTGACTTGAGTCATGCAGTGCTCTGCTATTTTTTGTCCTGCCTGACAGAGCTGTACAGGAGCTCATCAGTCACGAAAAAATGTGTAACTGGAAGAGAACTTAAGCATGTGAGTACAGGGAATAAAGGGAATATTAGTAAAGTTGGAAGACTACAATATAGGATGCAGTTAATATTTTGAGGTACAAATGAAAAAAATCAAAGTGTAGTTTATATTAAAGAAGAGCCTGAAGATGATGAAGAGGATGTTTCTGCAAAATAATTCATACCACCTGAGGCTTTTTCTTCGTATCTGTGATTTTTTTAATTAACAGTATCTCAACACTGCACTGAAGATGCTGGCATAAAGACTGTTTCAGTGGTGTATAGATGTCATTTTTCTGTCCCAAGGATGAAGTAGGTCTTTTCTTGAGGTAATAGCTGCTCCTTTAGTAGGAATACATGCAGCATCCATATAGATGACATTCCTGTTTTCTCCTCTTGAGCTTTCCTGGGTTAGTGAGTCCAGATAGTGGTTTTTGACCTCTGGTACAGGGGTACTTGGGAATTGTGCCTCTTCAGAAGAAAACCTGTCTTTCAGCCAGTTCCCCAAATACCTTTTGACTTTGAGCTCCTGGGACATGCTTGATGGCTTTTGTTAGGCTAAGCACTATGAAAAGAAGTAGATGTGGAGAGCAAAAGGCCTTTGGATTTATACACTGGATGACACAGAATTCCTCTGTATTAAATCACAGTCACAAAAGAGGCATAAGAGAGACTAGAAGAATCTTACCTTGCTAAAAGGAGCATACCCAAGTATCTGGAGTGTTCTGCACTATTCTGGATATAGGAAGTCCTGAACATATGACGTGGGATTCAGAAGTCTTTTGGGTCTTTTCCCTTTTGTTTCCTATTTCTTGCACTCTTGCACTCTACATGTCACCCTAACTACTTGACAGGGATGTGTGCACTTCATTGTGGAAGAAAAAGAATTCTACCTGTTTTGGAGGAGGAGAAATATTTATGAGCATCTCAGGTTTTGTTTTCCATGACAATTTTCAGGGACATGGAAGTCAAGGTACTCTTATGTCTTGTCCTTTGCACTTCCTTTACAGGCTGAGGTGGTCAGTGCTTTGAGGAAAATTTCTGGGTTTCTTCTACTGCACCTTGCTGTACAAAGGTATACAGGGACAGGGTGTTTTGCAAACAGAATGGCAGTGGCATGTAATGGCAGGGATATAACTGCATCTCTTAGGCAGTACTGTGTCAGCAGCCACTGAGGGCCCATGGTTTGTTTGGAGTAAAAGTGTTTTTATCTTTGAAGGTATCACTGTCCTATATATTCCTCATGGATTTTTTTTTCCTACTGGTTGTGGCCAGAGTTTTGCCCAGGGTTCTTAACAAAATCTTAGTAAATCTTCACAAAATTATCTCATTAAGCCTTTTATATTTCAGATCTGTTCATAAGAGTTTTCTGTCACTGTTCTTTTTTCAGGCTTATTCCTTTATATGAGTTTTACTGATTTTTCTGCAGATCAAACAATTTGCAGTAGGTTTTTTGGTTATTCTGTCCTCCCATTTGAGGAGCCCAGTAATTCTGTCTGTTACTCTGTATGCAGGATCAAGCAGTCTTTTCTAACTTACCTTGGCTTTCAGCACCTTCCATCTTCTCATGGCTGGCTCTTTTTATAGCTCTGCAGTAGACCTGTTTTAGCCAGACATGCTGCTGTCAGTTTAGGGTGGGATCTGGAATCTCAAAAAACCAGCCTCCCTACTTGAAAAAACACCGAAACTCTCCACCAATTACTCTTCAGCAAGCACCCACTCATGGCATCCTTCGCTTTATAATCTTTTTTACCACTGTAAGCAGCTATGCTTCAGTCACAAATGTGTTCAGCAGCCCTCCAGAGCAGCTGAGCATGTTCTCTTACAGATTTGTCAGAAAGAACTACTGCCATGATGGAGTGGAAAGGAAAAAGTGGATCTAAAGAGTCTGCTGGGGCTGTAGAGAAGAGAGGGGAAAAAGCAATAAACAATTAAGAATAGTGTGGGAGGAGAAGAAAAGGTTTTTACTTAGGCAAAATCACATAAGAGCTCTGTGACTGAGGCAGGATGGAGTCAGGCTATTCAGACTTCATTATTCCTGCTGTTTTCTAACTCAAGAATTCCAATAAATTAGGCAGGATTATGTAATTGTGAGGGCAGGGCCTGTGTCTGCAACAAATACTGTCATTTGTGGAAGAAGTTTTGCAGATATAACCTGTGCACCAAGGAATTGGAAGAGAGAGCAACTTGGTCCAGAAATTTGTCATCTTCCCAAGGTAAAATTTTGCAGCCTGCTTTTGAGCCTGTTTCTTGGTAAACTGTGTTTGAAAGGCAAACTCTTGATTTGTGGTGCAGGGCAAGAAAGTTTGCTAGTGTGAGTGGTGGGTATCTAGAGGAAGGTAACTGAAGGAAAAATCCCTCAGGGAGCCTTTTTTGAGGTGGCCTTTGCTGCTGGTCACACTGATAACTTCTGGGATGGAGTTTTTTGACTTAGTAAGCCTTTTAGGAAGGTGGGACAGGAACAGGAATCCGTGTGGCATGGTGCTAGGGTAATGGGCTTTAGCACAGCTCTTTCATGTCGCATTACTGAGCAAGAGAGGGACAGAAAAGGCATCTTACTGAACTCACAGCAAAATTTTTCCTTGAAGACTGGGGAGACAAGTAAAAAGCAGGAGAGAAGTAAATGAACTTAAAGCTTCAATAAACTGTTGAGGTGCTGTGGACTTTCAAAGAATGTTTATTTGCTTTGTTTATAAAGATGCAAGTGTATGATGATGTGCATGTAAATAGATGTATCTGTTAGTTAATGCATTGAATCTTATGTTCTATCTTGGAAGTATGACGATTATATCAGAAAATTCAGTCAGGCAAAAAAATAGCCAAGTGAGCAGAAATTCCATTTATGTCTGTGATGGAAGAACTACAGAGGAAGGAGGAAGAAGGTTTGACAAATAGACTTTTTTATTCTGTGGTACCCTGTGAAAATGAAGACATAATCAGCACCATGAATTAATTATATGTATATTTCTTTGTATATAGTCAATTGCTTTAGTCCAGACAAATGTACTTTGATGGATTTTACCTAAAGGATTTTAGCCCTTTGACTCCAGAGTTCTGTGTGAGGTGTTTGGACTTGCCAAAAATCACAGTAGATCATGTGATAGATCAAGGCTGGAGCTCCTTGTGATGCATGTGTGGATATTTAGATGTCAGTAAGTCAGTCTATTTCAGAGGGGTTTCCCTTCACCTGTATCTTGTGTCCCAAGCATGTTGCATGTTGTGGGCCATCACAGTGTTTGTGGAAAGTACATTAATTGCCATGAATACTTAACACTGTTGTAAGAGCATCAAGACACTGAAGTACAGTACAACTAGAATTATCAGTCAGTTCTTAATCTAATAGGAGGGCTTTGCTCCTCGCAGCTAATTGCCTTTTGTGACCCAGAATAGTGAAGGTGTTATACTTAAGAGTCATTGTATCAGGGTGTATGTTTTACTATGCCTGCTAAGGAGCAGAACACTCTTCCCCCCCCCCCACCATCTATAGTTATGGAAAGTAATTTCTTGGTACTTCAAGGATGAAGGGTACATACTGAGATCAGCATTGGTTTTGGCCAAGCCTCCGGAAAACAGCAGAGTTGTACCTATTCCCACTTCATGCACCAGAGGTGGATGCGCAGGTCATGCTGGCACTTCTGCTCCTACCCTTCAAATTCGGGTCTGCATTGCTGTCTGTCTGCAGTGATATGGGTCTCTAACTGAAATTCATGTTACAGGCTACAGAAAAAATGAGGGAGTGGGGACAGTTTTGCTACAGAGCTGTTTTTGGAGGCAGTGTTACAGGCAGGAGTTAAGCTTCTTCTCATCAGAAAAATACAGGTAATTCAGACTGCTGCTTTATCAACACCACCTTGCCTTCATGTTGGCTGAAGGATGGGTTTTAGGAGAGGCCTTTTGCTGCCCGGGTAGAAAAGCTATCTGTGAAAGTCCACCATGTAGATGCCCATATCCCCAAGAGTTGGGCTAATGAGGAGCACTGAAACAACAAGCAGGTAGATCAGGCTGCAAAGATAGAGTTTTAACAGATAGAGTGGAAACACAAGGGAGAGTTGTTCCTAGCTTGATGGGCCCATGATACCTCAGGCCATCAGGGCAGAGATGCCACCTATAAGTGGGCACGAGACCGAGGGGTGGATCTAACCATGGACAGTATCTCCCAGGTGATCCATGATTGTGAGACATGTGTTGCGATCAAGCAGGCCAAGAGGATGAAGCCCCTGTGGTATGGTGGGCAATGGTCCAAATACAAGTATGGAGAGGCCTGGCAGATTGATTACATCACTCTGCCTCAAACATGCCAGGGCAAGCGCTACGTGCTCACAATGGTAGAAGCCACCACGGGATGGCTGGAGACCTACCCTGTGCCTCATGCTACTGCCCAGAAACCATCTTGGGCCTTGAAAAACAAGTCCTGTGGAGGCATGGTACCCCTTAGAGAACTGAGTCTGACGACAGGACTCATTTCAAGAACAGCCTTATAAACACTTGGGCTAGAGAACATGGCATTGAGTGGGTGTACCATATCCCTTACCATGAACCAGTGGCAGGCAAAGTGGAACGGTGTAACGGATTGTTGAAAACCACCTTTAAGGCACTGGGTGGGGGAACTTTTAAAAATTGGAGCAGCATCTAGCAAAGGCCACCTGGTTAGTTAACACCCGAGGTTCCAACAATCGAGCTGGTCCAGCCCAATCGGAACCCCTTGCATACAGTAGACAGAGACAAGGTCCCACTAGTGCATGTCAGAGGTCTGTTAGGAAAGACTGTTTGGATTAATTCTGCCTTGGGTAAAGACATACCCACCTGTGGGGTTGTCTTTGCTCAGGGACCAGGTTGCACATGGTAGGTAATGCAGAGGGTTGGAACAAGCCCAGGGAGATCTGATTGTTGTGTGAAAACTACCTGTAATGTGGAATGCCTATGTACCAATGCTTGCTGAATGTCACTGCTACTGTTTGTACATAGCTGTACATAGGTATATGTATGTATTAATGTGTGTGTGTAGAGTTAGAATATGTGGACACTGAGCCAATGATATGGGATAAGGGGTAGAATGTCTTGGGGTGACTTTATGATGTGTATCCCCTACTACCTACTCTATGCCTAGACATGAATCCTGTGCCTTTTCTGTAGCTTTAAGGCAGAGTTGTAGAAGAGAGTGGGGGGAAGGTGGAATTCCTTTGGCGCTGTGTTCAGAAACATAGCTCACTGGCTTCAAAAACACAGCTCGCCGGCTTCTCCTGCCCGGCTGCTCCACTTCTGCAGCAGGAAGGAGAATTATGTTCCTTTTGGTTTATAACTAGCCTTTTGTTCATTAGCTAAAGCAAGGAGTTTTTTCTGGCACTTTGGCTTCTACTTCTTCTCTTCTGGAACTGTACAGAGCACCAGAACACCAGAACCTCACTGGGAAGCCTTTCCACCGAGGCCTGGAGGGGCCTATGCCGAACTCCAGCTCCAGAGAGGAGAAAGCCACACCCACAAAGGACTCTGAAATCTACTCAGGTTCTCTCCACAGTGAGAGATTTTATTATTTAGCATTATTCTTTTTTTTCTGTGCCTGCATGCACTCTGCTTGTTAAAATTAATAGGTTTTTTCCTTTTTCAGTTAAAAAGAAACCCCTAACAAACCATCAACAGAAAAAAACCCCAGTAATTATTTGTCTCAGTTTGAGACAAATTTTGAGAAACGTCTGGAATGAATGTCCTCAATTAATGTCCTCTGATAGAAGGCAGGTTACAGCCACCCCTCCCCCACCAGGTTCAGGAAGAAATTCCTAGGAGGAAAGTGAAATGAGAATGTGAGTTACTGTGAGGATACTGTTGACTTATTTTCAAGCAATATGAGTCTATAAAGCAATGCACATTTTCTATGTGCTGGTCAGATCTAACACTGTACCTTCACTGATATCTGAACATCTGCTGTTTCTGTAGTGTATTGTTATGAGTTGGTTGATATACTTAGATGCTCAAAAATTGATGTGTGTCTTGGTTTGAAAGACAGGTGTCCGTCAAGGAAGGCAGGAGCCTCCCCTGAAATGGAAAAAGCAACCCCCTTCCCTCTAAATTATTATAACTTTGAAATTAAGGGACTTTCAGGCAAAGGTATGAGGAATAGGAGTAACAGTTCTTTACTAATATATTTATATAAATATATGTGTAACAAGGCAAACAAACAACAATAGCTATGGCAGCAACAGCAACCAGAACCAGGAGCCCAGTGACAGCCTTCTCTGGGCTGTCAGGCCCTGTCCCCTCGGTGCAGTTCCGGTCACAGCCGGCAGGGGCGCTGTTGGCTCCCGGCCGGGCAGGGCGGGTGCGATGGTTCCCCCGCGCCTGCAGGGGGCGCTGCGGAGCGAGCTCGGCCCTCACGCGGTAATGGCAGCTCAGGGTCCTGGGAAGGGATGGACAAAAAGCTTCACAAATTCCCTGGGCAGCTGATCCCGGTGCCCAGCAGGACCCTTGGGAGCAGCAGGCTGGAACAGCAGAGACGAGCACAAATCCTGGGTGGCAGACGAGTCCGGAGCTGCAGCAGGAATCCCGGGAGGTCTCGGCAGGCAGGATGTGGGAGCTGCAGTGTAGCAGGGGCTCAAAGCAGCAGCAGGGGCAGGGTGGCCGCAGCCCAACTCCCAGCGGGGCGGGGAAAAGCAAGCAGGCTTTGGGAATCCCGGGGTTTCTCCCTGAGGCACCAGAGCAGATGGTGAGCAGGTCCCTCTTTCAGTAAGGCGGGGCAGCGGGGTCCCAGTGCAGCAGGCACCCAGTGAGCAAGTTCCACTCACCATAGAAGGAAGGCAGCCGAAAAGCAGAAGCTTGCAGTGCTGAGTAGTTCCTTCCACCACCGTGGCAGCTGTCTCTCTGTGCAAATGCGGAGTGCCTAGCCCGCCGAGGTGTGCCCCAACCCCCAGGTGCCAGCGAGTAGCCCCTTGGTTCTCTCCCTCAGTGGCCAGCTCTTTCGTCTTTCTTAAGCATCCAGCAATTTATTTCCCCAGCAACATAATATGGGGAAAATTCCTCAAGAGAAAAAAAAAAACAGAAGAGGAAAACTTCCAAACCCCAACAATGTCCTTTATTTTAAATTAATTACATACTCATGCATAGTTTTAATGGCACTGCAGCCCAAGCTGCATTGCCCAGAACTTTGGACATACAGTTTTCCATCTTCCATTTGGTGGCTGCAACTCATTGATACATACAATTGTATTACTTTTTGCAGAACCACAGTGTGGGTCAGATTAGAATGGACCACAGTGGGCCGTCTGCTTCAAATTCCCTGCTCAAGCAGGGTCATCCCAGAGCATAGGGCACAGGATTGCATCCAGTTGGTTCTGGAATATCTCTAGTGAGGGAGACTTCACACCCTTTCTGGATGATCTGTTCCAGTGTTCTGTCACTGCACAGGAAAGCTCTTCCTCATGTTCAGTTGGAATTCCCTGTGCATCCGTTTCTTCCCATTGGCTCTCATGCCCTTGCTGGGCACCACTAAGCAGAGCCTGGTCCATGTTCTGACACCTCCCTGCAGACACTGATGGACACTGATGAGGTACCTTCTCAGTCATCTCTTCTTGACGCTGAACAGCCCCAGCTCCCTCAGCTTTTCCTCATAAGGAAGATGCTCCAGTCCCTTCATCATCTCTGTAACCTCCACTAGACCCACTTCTGGAGCTCCATGTCTCTCTCATCCTGTGAAGCCCAAGCTGGACACAGCACTCCAGATGTGACTCACCATAGCTGAGTAGAAGGGCAGAATCACCTCCTTCCACCTGCTGGCAGTGCTCTTCCCAGCGCACCCCAGGATCCCATTAGTCACCTTGGCCACAAGGACACTGCTGGCTCAGGAACAGTATGTTGTCCACCAGGACCCCCAGGTCCTTCTCTGCAGAGCTGCTCTTCAGCAGGTTGGCCCCCACCCTGTGATGGTGCCTAGGGTTATTCCTCTGCAGGTGCAGGACACTGCAGTTTTGCATGAAGTCATCATTCTCTTGAGTCTTCAGCAAAGTTCCTGTGTGCTTGCTCAGAGCTCAGGCACTTGACTGAATTAAAGCATTAACAGTTGCCAATTACTTATTGCCTGAGAAAGTTCAGGTATGTGTCAGCCTGGTCCCCAAAAAGCTGCAAATTTATGCAAATTTTACTGCAGGATTTCTGTGTGACGCCACTGGGAACTGAGACTTAGTTAAATGAAAATGCAAATTTTGTATGTTAGGTTACCAGAAAGCATACTTACTATTTTTGCAAGGTATTTTTTGACACCTCTAGAAAACATTTCTGTTAATTTGCAGACATTAGGGGGTGCTAGGGAAGGATAAAAATATCTTTTTTTTCCCCCTTGTTAACTAACTGAGTTAAGGAAACTAGTTCTTAGTTGACTAATTGATTTTAAGGGCTTCAGATCAAAGATACTGATATAGCAAGGAATTTAGTGTGGAATACACATCTTGGTGATTAGCAAAGATATATTTGTTGAGTTCTGTTTTTTTTCCAGTGTATTTGGTGTTGGTTATTTTTAAAACTGACTTTTTAATTGTAAGTTTTAAGGGCCATTTCATCAGCTCCCTGAGATGACTCTCTACTCAACAGTAAACTTGTAGTCATCTCATTTTGATCAATTAACCTATTATTACATCCTAGTAGCCATTGTGTAGCAGTGCCAGCATTCAAGGAGCAGTGGAGGTTTCTTCCTCCAGCATCCAGGGTTTTCCTGGGTTAGCTGATGCCTATGCATAAGGCTGGATGAATATCCATCAGACTGGAGGTCTCAAGTTTCCCAAAGTTCATATTTGTCTCAGCTCCTCCCCTGCTGGCTCTGTATTGGCCAGGTGACTATTCGCCCGTCAGCCATTGGCTCGTCTCCTTAACCGAGGGCATAAGCGATCTGGGAGGAGACCAGCAGGAGTCGTTTTCCATTTTCCCTTCTTGTTTGCACTTTGTTTCTCTGTGAGGAATAAAGTTATTTATGTTAATCGGCAGTGGCCCGTCCGTTAGCCTGATAACAGCAGCCTCTGCCGGTCCAGGAACAGAGCTCCCGAAGCGCAGGGGTTCGAGACAGCCTATTGCAAACTAGGCTGGCCAGGACTTCTACAGAAGCTACTGAGGGCTGGAGAAAAAGTGGCCTCCAGTGAGCCAAGAAGCAACACCATTGGACCATCTTGATTCTTTCATTTAACACAGACTGTAGTTTTTTGGAGGCTACAGACAAGTGGGCTTCAGGGAACTAATTTATGCCAGCTGAGTCGTGTGCTTTCACAATCCAGTGTCTGTTCAGTATATACACTTCTCTAAAGTACTCTGTTATTTTTCCTTTAAAAATATCTTTGAGAAGGTTCAAGGTTATTTAAATGCAATGCCAGAATTGTACAGAATTAAAGTGATTTTAGTCCAATAAAATAGTCATGTTACTTAGCAGCTGAGTTTCTTGTCAGTACTGATGCTGTGAGTACTGTTTATTTTATGAACATGTAAATTTTTGTTTTGCTGTTGAAGATGCAAAAACTCGTTGGTCATTTATGTCCTTTGGAGAAAAAGGCTCTTTACCCACTTCGATCTGACCAGTAATTCTGGTGATCATTAACCATTTTGTTCCCTGGCCGATGAGCTATGCTTGCTTATCAACCTTCTGGGCTAACCCGAGTTCATCTGGCTGATGACATGAGGATGCAATGAAGAGGCTGCATCAACAAAAATAACTAAGTTGACTGTGTTGCTGTTAGCACTGTATCAGTGGAAATATTCTCAAATGCTTTGAAACAAGGTGTTGCTATCATTTGTTTTATGTAGAACACCAAAGTGTTTCAGAACACTTCATATCCTCTCCCTACTACTATGAAGGTGCAAAATGTAGCTGTCCCTCCTTGCCCCTATAGTCCCCTTCCTGGAACTAGATCTGCCAACTCCTGACTTCATGTTGCACCACACGTCTGCAATGGGTCCTGCGTGTTTTATTATGCTGAAATTTTCATAAGCAAATACATCTCAGACCAAAGACAGGAGCTCCTTTCCAATGGCAAGTTGGAAGAAGGTCGTAGTTGAAGTACCATCTAGAAACTGTTCCACTCTCTTCAAACTTGCCACTCATTCACAAAAGCTGCTAGGATTAGCTAGAGGTTTAACAGGATGAGGTATTGGAAGCAAAATTAATATTTTGTGGGTGTTTTTTTCTTTTCCCTTCCAGTGGGCGAGTTTGTGAGTGATGCCCTTCTGGTGCCAGACAAGTGCAAGTTCCTTCACCAGGAAAGGATGGATGTGTGTGAAACTCACCTGCATTGGCATACTGTTGCTAAAGAGGTACATTCATCTGTCTTAAAATTTCCTGCCTTCCTTCTTTCAAGCTGTGTTGCTCTTCTGAGGATGACTTTAAATATAGCAGCGATGTGGAAAACAAAAAACAATACTTTCAAATGTTTGAGTGAATGGCATTTTGGGTTTTTTATAAGGTAGGAAATGGGAATCAGAGCACATTAGAGTCCATGAATGAGTACTTACCATAGACCTTTGAGCATTGACCCTCTTTCATAGCACTATTTTTTTTCTCACATTCACTTATAAACTCACTGTGTTTTCTGCTTCCTCCAGTTTCCTGTGTTAGCACTGGAACTAAATGCTTAGGATTTGCCTTGAATATTATCCTGGGTGGATATTATCCATTATTTGTCACGGATATTGGTATGCTGGGTGCCCACAGAGATCAAACAGGCCTCAGGGAGTACGCTATGTGAAATTCAGCAGAAAAGCGTAGGAAAGCTGATCAAAATAGGACTAGCCAAAGGCATTTTGCAGTCAGGCACAGAAATTTTATAATTTAACAGTGCTTTACTGAAAATAGAAATAAATGTAATTGCTAATGTGTTTTGGACTTTTTTTCCTTATACAGAGAGGTTTTAGGAATAAAAACTGAGATGATTTGCCAAGATTTCTGACTGTTTTTTTTTTGGAACCTCTTAGTTTGTACATAATTCCACCTTCTGGAGATGAAATTTGAAATGTGATCAGCAGCTTTCAAATTTTCAGTTCTTGCTTGCATTATACTTAAGTGAAACATTTAAGGCACCAACCTTCACACAGGGAGATTCTAGTTCATTTTGAGTACTTGCAAACTTGAAATGGCAATAGTCAGGAAGAACATTATCAATGTGTGCCATTGAAATATTTTCATTTTTTCACCTGCCATATATCACTATGTCTTTAAGGTATAGTTATGCATGACTGACAAACAAGGCTCAGAGGTATTGTACTGGCAAATTTGTAAGACTAGACCCAGTGTGTTTCCAGTGTAAGAGGTATTTCAAATGTTGATCTACCTTGTGGTGAAGTCTTCAATAACATTCATGCATCAGGATTGGGATTAATACATCAAATAATTATTCTGCCATCAAGTGTTCTGCTTATGAGGCAGAGCCTGTGAGGATTTTAGGCAGGAAGATACGGAGTTATGCATATAGGAGGAGACAAGTCTTTTGTTCTGGGAAAGACTGATAGGAGAGCTTGTTGCTTACAGTGGACATAGGTAGGGAGCTACTAACAGTCAAGTAGTGAATGCAAGTGTGACCTTTCTAAATTGTGCCTCAAATTTCAGAGATCATGCAGTTTGCCAGCTTTAACTTCCTAAGGCAGTATGTAGCCCCTTTATATTTTCTCAAGATCTTTGACATCTTGTAGTCTTCCTTCATGCCAATATTGTTGCTGCTTTTTTTTCCTCTTTTCTGCAGTCCTGTAGTGAGAAGAGCATGAATCTGCACGATTATGGCATGCTGCTGCCCTGTGGAATTGACAAGTTTCGTGGTGTGGAGTTTGTCTGCTGCCCATTAGCAGAGGAAAGCGCCAATCTTGATTCAGCTGATGCTGAAGATGATGATTCAGATGTCTGGTGGGGAGGTGCGGATGCAGACTATGCAGATGGAAGGTACAGTGACTTTGTACCCTTCAACTTGTTATTAAGATGCCAAAAATCTGTCTAAAAGACCTTGGCGTAGAAGAGTCTTTGCACCTTATACATGAACTTCGCAGCTACAGTGGCTGAAAGCATCAGTGTTCTACTCCTTTTTTCAGTTTTCTAAAGAAAAATTTTTTGTTAAAATAATTAGTACACTTTTTAGTGCCTTTATAATTTCTTCAGTGAAAAGTATTGTCATATTTATAACAAAAATGCTTAAATTCTTATTTTTTGACAAATGATAAATGGTGTACTCCTAAGATGGTTCATGGGTAGTCTTGGGTACTGCAGCAGATATCAACCAACATAACCGGTGGAGGTTTTGAAATACTTTCATTCATAGTAACAGGCATTAGCTGTGTGCCGTTATTGCCATAAGAATATTAGTTTCTAAACATGATCTAAAAGAAAATGTGTTTTAATATTTAGCCTTTCAAAGATTAGTTAATATGTTGTTGTCCTTACCTTTCCCATCCCCTGCGCACATAGGCTAATTTTAAACCGGATATGGGTCATAACTGTGTTGTTATACTCAGTGGTAACTGAGTAGTCTAATGGTCTGGTGCTGTTAAAGCTTTTTAATATCACCCTCCTGAGCATGTCAGACAGCAGTTGTAAGAGCAGAGTACTATGTTATGTCCTTGCAACTGGATGCCAACAACTTGCAAATATGGCTTTCTTCATAAACTAAGATCAGTGTTCAAACTCTTTGTGCTCCCCAGTCTTCCATCACTTCATACTGTGGTAATGCAGTGTTTCTGCTTCTTTTCTTATACAAATAATTCACAAGATCTAAAACCTGGGGCTGATTGCAGGTGGCTTCAGGGAGTACCCAGAAAATAAGTGGGGACCAAATTATGTGAATAATGCAGAAAGTTAATAGGTCTGAATTGTGTTATGTTTGGACTTGTTAATAATCTAGATGGAAACAATTTGAAGAACAGTGCAGAGATAAAGGACAGAGACTGAATTGCTATAATTTGGTGCAAGGAGATGGCATTAAGACCTAGAATAATTAGAAACTATATCATGGTGGGCAACTAAATCTTCCCTGACAAAGCATTAGTAAGTGTTGCAAGGAAGACATTATGGCTTTGTGAATAATCAAATAAGTTTAAAATAAGTATTTCCCCATGGTTATTTCCAGTTTTCTGTCATAAACAGGAGTGAATGGTCAGACTGTTTGATGCAAAAGCATGTGTCAAAGAACTTTGCATATTCCTTATTGATACATTTGGACTTGCTTCTGATTTGTACTTCATCTGTCAGTGTCACTATTTATAACCCTTTCAGTAGGATTTGTAAAGCTGTCTTTGGACTGTTGCTGTGTCATTTATGTATATTTAATTTAGATTTTGATTGGGTGTTTAAATTGGGTGTTCTCTCATTCTAAGAAATAAGTGCCGACCTTATTCTAAAGAAATGTTTGGTTTTTTCATTCTATCTCTATATCTATATCTATCTATAAACATGCAAGATAGATCTATCCATCTATTTTATATATCTATTACTTGTCTTTTATAGGTAACATTTATTATATATATACCCATATATAGCATGTTTTATACATATAAGATCAAAGATTCCAAAATTATTTTAAATAAAAAAGCTCACAGGGGTATAGAGTACTTTTGTTTGTATGGCAGATACCTGCTTTATTTCTGTCTTTTTTGTGTTTGTCACTGAACATTTCATTTACTATTGCAGTCCATTTTCTTCCTCATAAGGCGGTTTAATAGCTGAAGAGATGAGTTCAAGAATAACTTCATAAATTTTGTATCCTAGAAATAGGAGCTGTAATTGCATTTCAATCCATTTCTGAAATTCCAAGCAAATACTGATTTAGTTTTTTACCCTCCCCTCTCACAAAAATGCTTGCAAAAGGAAAATGAAAGATTCTGTTGGGCACTTGTACTTCATCTGCCAAGCAATTGGTAGTTCTTTTAGAATGACTCACTCATATTTCTTGCTACCTCTTTAGCCTCCCAACTACATTTAAACTGTGTGTACTGGAGCCAGAAATACTCTTGAACTTTAGTTATATATAGGTATATATTTAAAAAAAAATCTTACACAGCAGTAGGTGGTAATTCAAATTTTGTGTGTGTTTATATTTATTCATATCTGAGCATATGTTTTTGTGGCTATCGATACATGTATGCCTTCATCCTAAACTGACTGAGGGAGGAGGGAAATGTTAGGTAGGGGAACACTTTGCTAATGCTGAATTGCCAATATTCTATGCTATTAAAGCACCTCTGAAGTGCTTACTCAAGTCTACATTTTTCCCCTTACATGGGTACCCAAGGCAAAATGAAGGTGACATGTTTGAGGTAGAGGTGACAAGCTGAAAAGCAGATGATTCTATTCTTGTTTCTCAAAACTGGCAGAACAGAATCCAACAAATGTGGGTGATCTATTTTGAGGTAACTTTATATCTTAAGCTATCAGATCTAAATTTTAAAGTATTTGTATTTATGGTTCTGAATGTGTAGAGGAAAGCACATTGCAGCCATTCAGTTAATCAATGCCGTCTTTCAGACTGTTGTGTTTTCACCCCCAACACTTGCCCTTGAGGCACTGTATTTTATTTTTTTTCTTTGTCAAGGGTGTTTTCTTCTCTACAGGGTGAAGAAAAGCTCAGCAGCTTGTTGTAGCCACACTATTAGAGGGCATGTGGAGGCAGCTTGGGCTGCATGGCCTCATAGTTGGATGTCCTTCCTACCCAGTATCTGACCACCACCTGGGTATGGATGTAAAAGGATGTGACTTGCTTGTGGTGTGGCTTGTTGGCAATACTTGGAGGAAGGTGGGAGGGTGTATTTCGGTGGCTGGTGATACATATACCCGTTTTATTCATGAAGCCAAGAGGCTTCTGAAATTGTCTTGTCATGCTCATCCTGGAATAGTCTGTAATTCTAACAAAGAGGTCACAAGCCTTTCTCAGCAGTGGAGATCGTTATTGCTATCCACGCCTTTAATTAAAATTTACCTTGAAGTCTGCCTGAGGGACAGTCAGATGTAGGTGCTGACTTACAGTATAACTGCAGACCTCTCCCTGCATAGCTGCTACAGCTCAGTCAAGTGACCTGCAAGCTCTGGCTGCCCTCGTGACTCAGCCCAGCCTGGTAGCTGTCTCGCCTGTGTATGGGAACTTGCTGGAAAGTTTGTTGTCCTTGATGTCCAAAGTTGAACATCTTTAGGAGTGATGGCCAAACTGGGAACTTCCAGGTTTCCTGTGTCTACATCTGTCTCATATCCACCTCTCCTTGTTTTCCTGTCAATATATGTCAGACCTCCCAGGCTTTCCTTCCCACTAGAAAAGCAGTCTGCTGTCATTTTCCTTCTTTCTTGGCAGGGGAACTGAAGCACTGTAAGTCTCACTCAAGAGAGTTATACAGAAAGCTTTTCCTTTAAGTATGTCTTGGCTTTGAAAGACAGGTGTCAGTCAAGGAAGGCAGGAGCCTCCCCTGAAATGGAAAAAGCAACCCCCTTCCCTCTAAATTATTATAACTTTGAAATTAAGGGACTTTCAGGCAAAGGTATGAGGAACAGGAGTAACAGTTCTTTACTAATATATTTATATAAATATATGTATAACAAGGCAAACAAACAACAATAGCTATGGCAGTAACAGCAAACAGAATCACAAACCCAGTGACAGCCTTCTCTCGGCTGTCAGGCCCTTTCCCCTTGTTGCAGTTCCGGTCACAGCCGGCAGGGGCGCTGTTGGCTCCCGGCCGGGCAGGGCGGGTGCGATGGTTCCCCCGCGCCTGCAGGGGGCGCTCCGGAGCGAGCTCGGCCCTCACGCGGCAATGGCGGCTCAGGGTCCCGGGCAGGGACGGAACAAAGGCCTCACAAACCCACTGGGCAGCTGGTCCCGGTGTCCGGCAGAACCCTCGGGAGCAGCAGGCTGGAACAGCAGGGACGAGCACAAATCCTGGGTGGCAGATGAGTCCGCAGCCGCAGCAGGAATCCCGGGAGGTCTCGGCAGGCTGGGCGCACGGGGCTGCAGTGTAGCACAGGCTCAGGGCAGCAGCAGGGGCAGGGTGGCCGCAGCCCGACTCCCAGCAGGGCAGGAAAAGAGCAGGCTCGGGAATCCCGGGGCTTCTCCCACAGAAGGAAAACAGCCAGAAAAGCAGAAGCTCAGCTTTGCCTTCTCCTCACCAGCACGACAGGCAGCAGTCTCCCCTCGTGCCACACGCTGAGTGCCCCCGGCCCTCCGAGCTGAGTTCCCACCCCCAGGTGCCAGAGTGCAGCCTCCTTGGCCTTCCCCTTTGTTCTCTTAAGCACCCAGCTATCAGTTCCCCAGCAACACACACAGGGAAAAATTCCTCAAGGGAAAAGAAAAGAACAGAAAAGGAAAACTTTCAAACCCCAACAACCCTGTACTTCTGTGAGGAAGAGGAGTCACAGGGCCCAGCAGAATTGCTTTGTTGAATAATTTGTTATAAAATCCGCACTTAATGTGGAGGAAGTATATATTTAATTTCTTTTGTTTTCTAGCTTTTCTTACATCTTCATCTATAACTTTAATAGTACAAAGGTAGCAATGCACATGTTACCAAGTGTCTTCCCTTCAGAAACATCTTCAAGTTATCCTTAGCATCAAATTAGTTACTGTCTAAATTCCCCAGAGTGCTGCCATTAAATCACACTGTCACAAGGTGTGGTTAAATTGGTTGCAGTTGTACAGTGCCTTGACCTGTTATAACAACACACAGACTCCTGTCCCACTGCTGCCTTGCAGAAGGTAGGCAGACAGGCAGTTGGGCTATCTGCCTGTGGCACAAGTTTATGAAAAATGCTTAAAAGTCTTAAGAGTGACACATAAGCAAGTAAATTCAGTAGTATAAAAGAGTTCGTGTAAGAATTTTAAAAATCAAATGTAATGGGGTTGAGTGATTTCACTCAAAAATTCTCTTTCCTTTTGTAAGTGTTACTTTGTCCTTTTGTTTGGGTCTCTGCATGCCAAAGCAGTGGGAGATGTGTTGCAGGCAGGAGTCAGGAAGATGTTGATGTTTTAATTGCAAATACTTGAAAGCAAGTAAATGCTACAAACTCCATGGTGTTCTCTGTGCTCATGGTGTTCATTGGCAAGGACTGTCCAAAACATGAAATCTTCTTGCACTGCTTAGCTGCCCATTACATCTCCCTGCGTTCTTCAAACCCTTCTTTTTCCCCTGCTCATCTCTTCATCTACTCCCAGAAAATTTATCTGTAAATACAGCAGGAGAAGAGAGCCTTTAGGGGGGAATTGTTTGACCCAGGCGTATTTTATACTATCTGACCAGGGAGATAAATAATCAAAAAATAATCTTCTGTATCTATTGCTTTGATAGATATTCTATTTTCTTTGGCATTTCCTGGAGGAAGCAAACCTGGCTTGAACATGGAGGAAAAAACCATAAACTAGGAAGAAGCAGATGGTGGTAATGGTGTTTAAGTACAGCTGGAAGGAGGAGGCCAGCTCAGATACCTGGAGTAAAGCTGTGCTGTTACTCTGTGAGCCCTGCGGTGTTACAGTCCCCCTGCAGTGGGAAGGGCTGCATGGCTGAGGAACTGGCTGAATAATGGAGGGTTGTGAAGGAAGAAATCATGAGGGAGGACCAGATCTTTCAGAGATTCTTTCTATTTAAATTCTTCACTTTCTGCATGTTTCCTCATACTTGTATCTAGTATGCAGTGACATGGTGTATCTTGATAGTTCTTCTCTCTGTCCCCCTTCTTTCCCATTGTTCTTAATGTTGTCTTGTGACACTGCGTCAAAAATTTGGGCCTTAATTGGAAGTCTGGCTCTGAGTCCAAAAGACTTCCCTGCAAAATGTAGGATCACAGAATGATCAAAATTGGAAGAAGTAACTTCTCGGCTTGCTGGTGGCCACCTTTTTCCTGTCCTCGGTAGCTCCAGTAGAGGTTCTGGCCAGCCCAGTTTGATGAAAGGCTGGCTTGGACCCCTGAGCTTTGGGAGCTTCGTTGCTGGGCAGGCAGTGGCGGCTGTTATCAGGTTAACAGACGGACGGGCCACTGCTGATTAATATAAAAAACTTTATTCCTCACAGAGGAACAACAAGGTGCAACACGAACAAGCAGCAAAATGGCAAAAATGGCAAATAGCACTGCTCGCCTCCTGCCCCGGTTTCTTATGCCCTCAGTTAGGGGAGGGCAAGGCAGAAGATGAGCCAATAGGCTGACGAGGGAATAGTCACTTGGGCAATACAGAGCTAACAGGGGACAAACATGAACTTGGGAAACTTGAGAACTCCAGACCTGATGCATAGTCAACCAGCCTTATGCATAGGCATCGGCTAACCAGGGGGAAAGCTCTGGAAAACTGGGGGAAACACACACCCCCCCCCCAACCCCCCCCAATGGGTTGGGTGCTTCCAACCCGTGTCTCTTTGGATGTTGAATTCAGACCACTGGGAAAATTCCTGCCGGTCTGTCTCACTGCTACAGGAAGAGACCTTCAAGATCATCTATTCCAACTGTAAACATCATAACCAACAGCACCATTATAATCACCCATAAACCAAACCCTCAAGTGCCACATCCAGATGTCTCTTGGTCAGTTCCAGAGATGGTGACTCCGCCACCTCTCTGGACAACTTATTCCACCACTCTCTCAGTGAATTTTTGCTTTTTCTGATATCTAATCTAAACCTCCCATGGTGGAACTTACAGTCATTTTCCTCTCATCCTTTCACTTGACACATGGCAGAAGAGACCCATCCCCACTTCACTACACCCTCTTTTCAGGGAGTTATAGAGAGAGAAGATCCCCCCAAGCCTCCTTTTCTCCAGGCTGAGCTCCCACCCAGGTCCGATGTCTTAGGGTGATTTTATGATGATTAGTCTATTCCCTTATCATCTGCTCTATGCCCAAAAAATGGTTGCTGTAGCTCTAAGGTGGGTCCAGGACAGGGGGGTTGGAGCCTTGGGGCTTGGAGCCTTGGGGCTCTTGCGTGTGCTTTTTCAAAGCCTCACTCCCCAGGCATCCATGGTGCCTTGAGGACTGCAGTCTCTTTTTTTGCTTAGCTAGCTTGGTTTTTTAGGCAAGAAGCTTTTTGGTTTGTTTTCCTTTCCTTGGTTTTGGAGAGGCTGCTGCAGCAATCCTTCGGTGGCTTGTTTTTCCAAGTGAATTGGACAGTTTGGTTTTGGTTCAAGATCAGAGAGAAAAATTGACAGAAGAATTGTCTGGGACCAGTAAGAAGGCAATGGGCTGCTCCCTTTTGACCCCAGACCGCAGAAAAGTCAGCAAGAGAAAGGGCACCAAATCCACCAGTTTCATCTGCTATGAAGAGGGGACCAGCACTAGAGATTCACCAGCTTCCCATCTGTTTGACCAGCACCAGAGATTCACCAGCTTTCCCATCCGTTAAAGCTGCTGCATGAACTTTTTGTTTGTTTGTTTGTTTTCCCTTGAGACAGGAGCTGGTGCCATTATTTTCTCCCCACGACATTACCAGCTGTTGTAGTTTTGTTTTTTCTTTCCCTGGCATTTTGGGGTGGGAAGGGGTGAGGGGAGGGGCGGGGTTAGGTCTGACAATTCAGTATCTAGCAGTTACTCACCTT
Source organism: Rhipidura dahli (assembly GCA_013399225.1). Classification (NCBI taxonomy): domain Eukaryota; kingdom Metazoa; phylum Chordata; class Aves; order Passeriformes; family Rhipiduridae; genus Rhipidura; species Rhipidura dahli. Next base: position 37,574 of record VXAC01008845.1, on the reverse strand, counting down.
TTTTTTCCCTGTGCCATGTGGGCACTCTGTCAATAAACGGTTGGGGTTTTTTTCACTTTCATCCACTAGTATTCATTTCTTATTGGCAGAAAGGGATTGTTGGAACCCTTTTTGTTTTAGAGAAATACTCATTCCAGAGTGTTTTTCTCCTAAACTTGTCTCTAAACTGAGACATACCTCAGCCATTCTCCATAAGATTTGTGCTACAGACTTTTCCATAGCTTTGTTGTCCTTCCTTTTGAATTTTTTGCTTTTCTAAAGCTGTTATTGATTAAGAAAAAGAAAGGTGTTCAGGGTAAATTTTTCCTTGGAAAAATCCCTGGGGGAAAGAAAAGATTAATTTTAAAAATTAATTAAAATCGGTTTTGTCTCTAGAGTGTTCATCTGTTTTCAAGCCATCTTGCCTCTCATGATAAACAATGAGTTCTCATTGATGTAAGCTTTTTCATTAAATGGGAAAGCTAATTCCTAAAATTTCAGTGGGAAATGCTCCAGTGGGAATCTCCTAAATGATTCTTTCAAAAAGCGTAACATGAAAAAACCCTAACCCATGTCTTACTTCCCTACACTTGAGCTGCTGAATCTGAACCAGATGTGAAGCTGGACAATGGATTTGTACTTCAGGTTCTGCCTTAGAAGAAGGAAAGTACTTGCATTTGGATGGATAAAAAGATTTTCCTTTTTCCATACTGTGCAGACTGACCTGTAGGCTGTTCATAGCCCTGAAAATTTAAGAAAAAATGAGCCTTGTGCCTTTTGCAGTGATTCAGGATTTGCTTGATGGAGGACTCAGTTTTCTGTGGCACAGAAGCAAAAAAGGGTGCTGCCAGAGGCAGTGTTTTCATCAGCTGTCCTAATGCAAATTGTTCCTAATGGGGAGTCAGTGACTTAAAATGAACACTAGGAATTACAAACTTGCTTTCTTGTTCTTGCTTTCTTTCTTGCCTCCTTCCTGAAGTTTTCCATGTGTAGCAGTTAACACCAATTATTGAGATAGGAAGATATTGTTGTACAGGAGTTATCCATCGCTAAATTGCTATTTCAGAGAAATAATAAATTTAGGGAGATAATGTGGAAGGTATTTTGCAATATAGCACTTCAGCTAATTGGTCAGAAGTTTACACCATCTTGATTTTTGTGGTAGAACTGTTAGAAATCAAAGTAGTTTTATATCTATTCTAAACAGATCTATCTATTACCTGAAACTGATAACAGATCTGTTATTATGTGAAAACTGTGTTTTTATAAATATTTTAATGATAAAACAGAATCACTTAATTATTGGATACTTCAGGTTTGTTTTTGTTGGGGTTTTTTTTGTGGTTTTGTTTTGTTTGGAGTTTATTTCTCAGTTGTAAAGCAAAGTTATTCTTCCTGTTTTCACCTGTTGTCCTTGTGTGACAGTAGTAAGATGATGAATTCCACAAACAGGGCAAGTACTTGGTTTGGTACAGATTTCACTCTGTATGCCCCGGATAAGCTGTAGGATAGCATGTTGAACAAAAAAACTGTTTCATTCTGAGTACAGCAGAAGTTTTGTGGAAAGAAATATGTTGTAACAGGATCTGTTTTTTTCTGCTGATTCTCAAACAGAGCTGTGCAGATGATCCTACTTCTGCCCTCTTCCACCACATTCACTGTTAATGCATTTCTACTGTCAGGATTTTGAACATATTTATTACTTGTCATCAGACTCACAAAGCCTGATTTTGTGTGTTTGCATGTATATCTAATTTTTTAGTTTCTAAGTTTCTCTTCAGCAAAAATAATGAAAGCAAGAAAGCATATAGATTAAATACAATATTATTCTGTTCTCTAAAAATTACATACTTCTTGCTCTATCCTTCATCTTCTGAAGAGAACTGTCAGAACAGCAACACAAGCAAAGGCTTTGTTTCAGAGAGAAAACTTGGTCAGTTTTGAAAGTTTTCCTGCCTATCAGTCAACAGGTACCATCTGCAAGATGAAATGCTACCTTGTACATGTGGCTTTTTAAGTAACTCAGCTGTGGAAAGAAATTCCTAATGGTATAAAAGATGTTATTTAATTATGGGGGGAAAGGGTAAATATATCTGTCAGAGGCAATAGGGCAAGGAATGTGTGCTTGCTTTGTATAAGTGTTCTATTTAAAAATTGGATTGACAGATTCTTAGTGCAACTTGTCTTGTTTTCTACAAATTTAATGGAAACAGACACATATTCTGGTACTGGTTTTGTATAAAAGCTTAGTTACAATAAAAGGATAAGAGGGTCTGAAGCACATAATTCAGTTGCTTTTTCTGTCTAAGAACTCAGAAACAGCCTTTTAAATAGCTTATTTGATTTTTTGAATTAGGAAATGAGGAAATAAAGATCATTGCAACCTCTTCAGTATAGGAAAACAGCATGGAAAACTATTAGAAGTGACAAAATGAATGTCTGAAAGATGCTATGAATATGAATTGTCTGTCCCAGTTTGCTGTGCAATGGAAGATGCCCATTTGAGTTCAAACTTTGAAGTCTGAAAGTGTCTTAGTAGGTGTTTATGTGTCCAGATGTGGTATTATTTCTATTTTGTGTGAGATACCCGATTTCCTGACCTAATATAAAATCCAAACCTAATGAAAATAACCAAGGCACTTTTTGAGCAATTTTTGCTTTTGTGGTCACTTTAAAGGCAGACCAAAAACATTGCTGTGGGTCAGACTTTCAATTCTGTAATTTTCCAGACTTTGATACCAATTAGCCATTTAAAAAAATCATAGATCGGACATCTGGCATAAAACCCTTTTCATTCCTGGCTCTGTGCCTAATCTCAAAACTGCAGTGCAGTTTATTTTTGCCCTGCTCTCTATTCCCACCTCCCCGATGCTTAAAAAAACCAGATTCTTTGTTAAAAATCCCTTACTCATAGACTTTAAAGATGAGTGCTGAGATCTCCATTTCATACTTGCCTTTGACTTCCTTTCCTCTCTCTAGCTCATGCAAAAGTACTTTGGTAGGTGTTGCTTAAACCTGCTAACTGGACTGTCAGTATCATGTAGTTACTATATTCAGCTTAATATTGAAGTCAGCTTGTGTGCCAAAGTCAAGTAACAAAATACAGTGAGAAAAGTGCTCATGTGCCAAAGTGCACTATTCAATTAGTTTGTAGTTTAAAGTAGTTCCTGTTTTGCCTCAAATGTTTAGTTAGTGACACCATTTGGAGTGTGTTGGTGGGATCAAACTCTTGTTTCTGAGAAATCTTGTCCTTTGGAATTTCAGTTCAGAAGAAATTTTTCCAGCATGCAGGGTTTGGAAATACCTTAGGTGGAAAATACCCAGGCATCAGATGTGCAGGTTTGTTGAGGGAGTCTTTGTTTCTTTGCCTGTTAGCTTTCTGATTTTCTTTTAACCAAAAGACTGGTAATTAAGCCACCTCAAATGCACTCATCTTCTTTTCTGGATTCCAAGCATATGTCTTACTCTTGTAATTTGCCTTCTGTTTCTGTTTTGTGTTTTCTCTGAAGGCATGTAGAGGTTCACTGTTGGATCTGTCTGTTTCTTCGCCCACATCTGAAGAACTTTGTGGTCTGGATTTTTCCTGTACGTGAGGATAAATATGTATCTGTGCTCACCATTATTCTTTAGTTGGAAGCAAAGCTAAACCCAGGTGGAATACTTGACAATCCTGTCCCCTCCCAGCAGTCCTGGAGTTCATTTGGAGGAGCTGTAGAGAGGGTGGGGTTTTGTGCTTTTGGGAAACTAAAGCACAAGAGGCTGGAAACTGGGATGATGGCATGTGCAGCGGTAAAGGTTATGGATGCGTAAATTATCATCAGCACAGCCAGTTAGACTGGAAGAACACATGCAGGAATTGCATCTCCTGTGTTAACTCCCACAGCTATCTGGAGCCAACCTTTGCCTTGCTCACTTTGCCCAGGCAGCAGCTTATTGCTGCTGCTATTTGATTCTAATCCTGGAATTAGCTTTCCCCCAGCTATTGGTTCAGGCTTGGTGGCTGGTAAAAACTACAATCAAGATGGATGGGCTCTGTCTGCAGTGAAATGCAGTTGCAAAGTGTAATGAATGCTAATCTTTCCAGGTATTAAAACACCCATCTTGAACAAGTTTACATTCTTTCTTTCACCCACTCATGAAATACATGTTTTTGTTGCAGTTATTCGGCAAAACCATGGTAAAATGACATCAAAATGGATGAGCGTTTATTGCAGACAAGAAGGGAACACTTCCCAGTAACCAGTAATTAGTCCACAGTTATGTGCTATCCTAAATTGAAAACTCTGAATGAAGTTAGTAGCTGCAGAGACGAAACTTCTTAAAATGTAGCTTATACTGCCACCCCATTATTTCTGAAACAGCATTAGAAAGGAAAACTCATTGTTCTTGTCATCTATTTTCTGCCTTTGTCATTCTTGCAAGTTATTGGAATTCAGAAAGAAAACTTCCATTTACTAATGTTTTCTTATTTCTTGAACAGCATAGTTGGCTTTCCTTCACTCTCTTTTACCTTTCCTTCAGTTTTAACTTCCCGAAAAAACAGAAAGATGCATGCTTCTGAGTGAAAGTAATAAATAATACATTGGTGCCAGTTCTTACAACAGTGATGGATTGGGAAAAGGAAGTTACTAGATATACATTTACAGGTCCATGCTTTAAAAATTGCTTGTAACCATGCATTTAAATGCATACTAGCAAGAGCTATACAGTGGTTTGTGTTTTAAAACCAGAAATATGCCCACTGGAGTGGTCAGTATGTTCCTGTTTGAATCAGGAAGGAACTGAGTGGGACTTCAGGCTGCCTGGAGGCCCATTGTGTTTGTGGCATCAGAAATAGGACTGAAACCACCAAACTTCAAATATCCTCTTTCACCACACATAGGACTAGAGATGATTTGGACCCATGACCCATTGTGCTACTTGGACTCAAGTGGAGCATAATTTCTGTGATGGGGGAAATGGATCTTAATATCCTGTGTGTGGGGAGGTTGAAGCAGAAGGTTCACAACCAGGATGACCTTGGTGTCCATATGAAAGGGAAGCACTGGCCCTCCTTGCCAGAAGATGGAGATGTTGGGAGGTGTTGCTTGTTGCCAACCTGTATTGCTTGGCTATATCAAGCGTAACAATTTCCCTCTGTTGTTTACTGCTGAACTGTTAAATACAGACAATGGCTGAGTGGCTTTACGAATCTGTAAATGTGTCAGTGCATCAAGTAATTTTTTTGAGCAGCCTTTGAAAAGTCCTGTCACTGGCATGTTAAGCTAAGGTGAAATGTCAAAAAATTCTTGTAAATGAGACACTATAGTTTGTGCTGCCAATAAAACCTTGGTTGAGGTGGTATTGAGGGAGTAGACAGAAAAAGCTGTCAAAGTACTGTGCTTCCAGGAGAAATGAGACTGAGTCATACTTGTTTATAGAAGAAGGTAAAATGAAATAATAATAATAATAATAACAATAATAATAATAATAATAATAATAATAATAATAGTAGTAGTAGTAGTACCAGGAAGCAAGCATAACTGCTACATACATTAAATAAAGCTCCAAGATTTCTGAGAAAAATACAGGTATCCACGTTCATTTGGTAGTAAATATTTGCTTGAGAACAGTACATTTAAACTGATTACTGAGGTAAAATGTATAGAAAAGTGAGATATTCTGTCTGAGAAACAGCACTGGGGTTGGGATGCTGCTAATTGAGAAATGTAAGTGAAATCAGAGTATTTCGCATGGTGGGGAGAAAGAGCTCTGCAGGCTGAAATGGGGGGGGATTTGTCACCATTGAAAAGTTCATAAGCTCTTAATTCCAGATGTTGTAGATGTTCATTCCCCTTCCCTGTTTTTCTCTGTCATTCCTCTCACATGCATTTTCCTTGAAGAAGAGCCAGGGTGATAACAGTGATTAAATCCAAGGAAAAACACCTAAGTGTATTTCATCATGTTTCTTGCAAGATCTAGTACCTTTACCAATACTAAAAATATGCAAAATCACTTCCATTTTGGTAAATCTAAATCTGAGGTAAACGCACTTCTATTTCCATTGTTCCTTCTGCTTGAAACATGGAATTAAACATAATTTTGTGAAATATGGCCTTTGCGACTGAATCTTGCAGAATAGCTTGCCGAAACAGGGTTTTTCTAGGAGTGATCAAAATTGTAGAAAGAATATTCTAGTAATATTGTAGTACATTTTTGTGCAAGTTTTTTAGAATATTTTCAGGAGCCTGATCCCATAAACTGAGGTAGTCTTCCACCACTTGTGACTTTTTGTTGCATTCTCAGGTGTCTAGGTTTTCAGCTAACAGCAGGTCGTAATGAGTAGGCTGGTGAGGGCTCTCCTTTAAATATTTGCTTCTATTAAGTAACTGGAGAGGGAACCTGGGCCCACTGTAATGGCAGGCACAGCCAGCCAGTGGACAAACAGAATTGTCCTCTTTCATCCCCTCATAGTGCTTTTTACCATCATGCTCCCTTAAAAATAATTAAAAAATAAAAAAAAAAAGCTTGGCCTTCATGATAAGAATTTCATAGCAAAATGTTGTGGACTGACATAGCTGAGTTGATTGCTTTTATGTAGCTAAAATAAGATGGATATTGGATGCATGCATGCAAATTATTTTTGAAGTGCCTTCCATGTGACTAATTGACTAATCATTTCCATGTGTCTAATTGAATTGTTTCTTTGGCTTTTGTTGTCCTTTTTTAACATTATGAGCGTGGCAGTATCTGAAAGTGGTCATTCATGAGAAAGGAAGAGTAAAAATGATTTGCAGTTTTTAAAAGCCATGTTGTGTTTGTGGGTTAGGTGAGAGAAAGACAGAGAGGATCTTTCTTAAATGTTGCTAGGCGTATGATCTGATGCTCTTGATCAAAATTTGGATGTCTTATACTCAGCATGCCTAGTTTAAATGTGCATAGTGAGCCAAGACTGGAAGCTCCTTAACCTGGAGATCACCTGCAGATAGTGGACTTGGCAAATCCACCTCATTCTTGCAGTTCATAGGTGATGGTGTATGTATAGTTTTATTTCATGCTTGTAAAGAAGAAAAATACCTGACTGGAAAAAAAAAAAAAAAGGACAGAATACAGACATTGTTCAAAAAAGAGTTACTTAAAGTAGAAATTTCAGACACAATGAAATTAGTTTTTTAGGGAGAATGGTACAGTGGAGATGGTGAAATTTCTAAGCCAGTTTTTAGAAATCAAGAAAAGAGAGGAACCAAGTGGCTTTGTGCCCCTTTTAAACTTTTTCTCCTGTGTAAATGGAAACAAATAATCTTTTATGCAGACTATTTTGCAAGATGGCTTTAACCACATCTATTCGTAAAACATACCTGGGTTTTCCCCAGTGGAAAGCTTCAGTATTATTTGAAGTCTCTCTTGTGTTTCTGGAGGCCAGATATTTTGGGGAGAAGGGAACAGGGAAATTATTCTTGTTTGTATAGAGGTTTAACTTGCCCGTAGTAATTAGGTTTGTGGCATACAAAAATTTTATCAACATGTTTTAACCTCTTAATGCCCTGTTAAAAAGGAATTATGCTTTCTTCCTTTTTGCTGAGTTGACTTTCAAATTTGTAGTAGGCAACATATTATAAAATGAAATATGAAATACATGAAAAAATGAAATATGAAAAGGCTTGGTCTCCAAAATGAATTGAAGAAGTTGTTAACTTCACCTAGAAGGCTGTTCAATCATATGTGATGCTATGAGAAAGGTTCACACCCACTTGTGCATGAAGGTGACAGAAAATCACTGCATGTTTAAATATTTAAAGATCATTTATTTATTAGTAGTAAATTTCAAGCAGAGGATCAGAAACAAACCTGCAGCCATGCCACTGCTGGGCACTGAGCTTAGGAAATATTTTAAAGGCAGCAGTAGCAGTTGCCAAACATACATTTTTTGACCTTTTGTCTGTATCACTCAATGATCCCAGAAGATTCTTAACATATTAATCCACCAAATGCATTTGATAGTCAACTTCAGTATTTCCTCCTGTTGTCCCGCAGAAGTGTCCTTTCTGTTCACATAGCACTTGTAACAGCAGAAGGAAAAACTCTGCAGTTGGTAATTCAAGGTCTGTTCAACACTTGGTAGTCTTTTATGAATGGCACACAGATAGTCCCCAGGGAGCCACTAGATAAGCTGTCTCCTGAGTGATGACAAGTTCCTGAGGAACTTTTTTGCTTGTTTCACATGAACTGAGTGCATTTTGTGCAGATTTGTCCTATCAAAACAAAAATTTATTGGTTGATGGTATCATGAAGTGAGCATGTTTACAGTAATATTCAGCTGTCAAAATATGGTATGCTAATGTTTACTCCTTTTTTTTTCTTTTAGACATTTCTGTAGAATTACTTATTATTTGGGACATTCCAGAGTCCCTGATTCTTTCATTTCTATTTAAAGGGAAGGGAGGGAGATTGAGAAACAGGTAACTGTAACTGTTTTCCTTACAGAGTTTTTGAATAAAATGTTCTCTCATGTTACCTTGAAGTAATCTTGTTGCTGACATGTCATGATAATTTTCTTCATTTAGTGATGATAAGGCAGTAGAAGAACAAGCAGAGGAAGATGAGGAGCTAACTGTTGCAGAAGATGAAGATGCTGATGATGACGATGATGATGGTGATGAAATTGAAGAGACCGAGGAAGAGTATGAGGAGGCAACCGAAAGAACTACCAGTATTGCAACCACTACCACCACAACTACAGAGTCTGTTGAAGAGGTTGTCAGAGGTAAATTCATGAGTGTCAGGCTTGGGGCTGAAAAACTAATTTGCTGCTTTGCATATTTGCCCTTCACAACAAAAAAATGTTCCAAACAGCAAAATACCCAAAGTTGCACTATTGTTGTGCTTTGGCTCTTGTAATTTGCATGTTTAATCCCCTCGCCATTCCCTTTCCCATTACAAATATTCTCTGGAGTTAGTTCTGCCACAACCCTTTGGGTTTTCTGACCTCCAGCCCTCCTGGCGCACAGATGCTGCAGGGACTGTCTGTCCTTGAAGTGTGTTTGTTGTGTATGTGTAAACAGAAGGGTTGGTTTTATTCTAAAGTAACATAAAATAAAATTCAACTGTCATATTTAGCAAATAGGACTGGAAAGTGCACATGGTGTATCATGCACATGTGGTACAGAAGGATAGGGACTATCACTTCCAAGCAGAAGGTAGCACGAGCTGGTTTAGTCTCTCATATTAACAGCAGTGATGGGTCATTTTGTGTGGTTCTGTTATAAACCTGTTAGCTATGTTTCTCCATAAATTAATGATTCAGTAAAATGAGATTAATTTAAAATAACTATGGAGAAAAATGAACCTAAGCTAACGAGTTTTACTGAGTGGGGAAGAAGGAAATAGGATACGTGGAGTGAGAAAGAACTCTTTATTTCTAAAACTGAATTTTCATTATATTTTTTAGTTATTAACAGGACTGCATTTTTAACTTTGAATTTTACCCTTAGTCATGGGCAGCATAGCAACATAGTATTTTTAAATGCCACATTTCTCCTACAAGGCATATTGGAATTAATTATTCTTATTTTTCTGTTTTAATAATACAGTTCAGTCTGGTGTAAATCTCAGTAAAATAGATCCCAGTGTTTCTACAGTGCTTACATCTTTACTGATAAATGCTGGAGATGGTGGCAGAAAATGAGATTAAAGACTACATTTGAAAAGAAAGAAATTCTGACATGCAGGAGGTAGAGGGAAAATGATAGAAATTGGGCCAGTTGTGAAATGAGACAGAAAGCATCTGGCCTGCCTCCTTTCCTCTCCCCATGCTTCCTCATCCCCTGCCACTGGGGATTCTTGGGACTCCAGCAGCAGTGCAGTCCCACATTTTGCATGTGGCTGTGTCCCTTTCTCTTGACCCATGTTTCCAATGTTTGTCAGAGCAGAGGGTGCTGGCTACAATTTATCACACCAGGGCATAGAAGGATGTCCAGGGTATGCTTTGGAAAAGCAGAGTTACTTGGTTATATTTCTCTGTTCAGTCTACGTGGAGCACTAAAGCTTTGCTAAAATCACTTGCAAATGTTTCTTTCTAAGCCTGGCAACTCAGTCTTATGTGTTTTTGTCTTATATAACTGTTGAGTGTTTTGCTCAGTTGTTGGAGAGCCTTTTCAGTGAGGAGGGGGTGGGAGAAGTTTAGGTTTAAATCTTAAAACCAATTAAACATATTTCTACATGTGAGCTTTTACCACCTGGGGATAAAATGCCCTGTTCTCACTGGTAAATTAATATTGAAAAGGGAAAAAAAAAAAAAAAGAAGAAAAAGTACACTTGATTTTAATGAGATTTTGGGTGAGTGGAAATGACAAGTTTGGTAGAACATGTTTCTTTACTGAGGTTGATGTTTCAAAGAGGTTAAGGTTTATAGCTTTCAGGAAAGTAGTATACAATCACCTGAATATAATATGTAACATATAAAAGATAAGGTAAACTATTGAAGCAACCTTTTAGAAGCCCTTTAGAAATGTATATATTTGCTGATTATGAAATGGTAGCATCTTGTTTTTCCCAAGTCTAGCATTTCCCACCTTGGGTGGCTGTGAGGGAAATATCCATTAGTGCAAGTGAGGTGAGGGCAATCTGTTACTAATTACAAGTTTTCAGCGCATTCTGCCACAAACCTTTGGGCTTCCTTACCTTCTGCCTTCCTGGGGCACAGATGTTGTAGGGACTGTCCTGGAGAGTAAGTGGTATCTGACAGAGCTGCGCTATGCAAAGTGCTTGCTTATTTATTAAAGTAGAAGTGTCCAAATGACATAGCCTTGATCCTTGGTTTGCTTCCCTTGCTACACACAAGAGAAAGCTTCCTACAGGGTCCCTGTCCTCCCGGTACAGGCAGATCCAGCAGAGGAACTTGTTTGGTGAGCATCTTGCTGATGCAAACACAAAAGTTTGTCACTGTCATTGTAAATGAAAGAGGCAGAGGGATCTTGTTGAGAACGTATGTATTAAGATGTGCTCTTTGGAGACACCTTAAGAGCCTCTCCAGAAGGATTGAATTGTCAGAGCTTCATTCATGTGAACTGAGCTCTGTTCCAGGCTGCCTAGCCCAAGCATTAGTCATAAAACATATCCTAGGATGCTCTTCACAACCCTTTACAGCCAGTTTTATGAAGCTGTAACTAATATTATGTCTTTAGCATTAACGGACACAGAGAGTGGGTTTATCCAATTTGAGAGGAACTGCTTTTCAAATGTGAACAGCTGTTGTAAAGCTGTAAGTAAGGATCTAATTGTGGGCTGGTACTGAGCCCTTTCTCTGCCAAATCAGCGGAATGGCTGCCATCAGCCATACATAATTAAAATGCATAAATGCAGTGTTATACTTTAAAGATACTTGAGCTATGGTCGAATCAATTTTTCGGGCGGTTTTATTTTGGTGCATATTTTAATGAATTGTGACCAAAATAGTAATAGTAGAACCACTTCTTTTCAATGAAATGGAAATTATTCTTGCCTAGAGAATGAGAAAGGTCCACTGGCAGGAGGGCAGCATTTTCATTCAGTTTCTGCAGCAACCACATTTCTATGTGTTTGGTAAAAAATGTGGATAAACTTTACATAGCCCAGTATTTGCTAGTATTCACTTTCCTACTTTTTGTTAGAGATCAGCTTTACTCTCAATTCATAATGGAGTATAGCAGCACATCCAGTTTAAACTTTTAGATATGCTCTTACTGGGCTTCAGATGTTAAGTCCAGACGATTGTGGGCTGAGATTATAGGGATTTGGATGGTGAAATTAGTGTCAAATCTACACTTTTCACCTTTGATCACAGGGAGATGTTAGCACAGAATTTATGCTGAAGAAAATATGGCTCATTTATGAAGCCCTGTTCTTGATTTCTGTCTCTGTGTGGAGCAAGGGAAGTGACTCTACTGGCCAGGATTTTGGCAAGGGAGTGTTCTAATTTCTACTGTCGTTGCCATGGTGTCATGGGTGTTGAAGAGCTGCTCCTGAGGATCCAGGCTCCGTGTGATTTTTCCAGCATGTGATGGAGGCAAGCAGGAACATTGCTTCCCCCATCATGTGCAGTTTTTAGTGATTTTGGTTCTGCTGTCCTTCTGCACAGGACAGCAGAAGGACACAGGAGGTGACAAGAAAAATCAGTCTCTCTTGGCATACAACAAAGAAAAAGCAATTTTGGCTTAGTGCTTCCCATTAACATCACAGTCAATCAGATCTCATTAGAGGAAAGCAGCAGGGTCAGCACAACAGCCTGGCACAAAACACTTGGCAGCTTCTCTGCACACCTGCCAGCAGATGTGGAGGAATTGGCAGCATAAGCTTCACTTGCCTCCAGCAGTGTAATATTGCCCTTTATCAGTTGGTTTTGCTTTCTCTAATTCAGCTGGATTTTTTTAGGCAGTTAGGTAAGAATCTAAGCAGTGCTGCTTCATGTGACATTTTAGTTATATTTACAGTCTGGAGTTGTAAGTGAGAGACCATATGCTCATTTCCTAGCATGAGAAAAGCAGCCTGATTTTGGTATGGTAGGTTTTAGTGTCATTGATCCATCATGAGTGATTTTTTCCTGAAGATTTTTATCTGAAACACTTAAAGTCTTTCAGTGACTCCTCCCTTATATTCTAAAGCAAGGGACATTAACCCTGATTGCCAGACCCATCAGCTGGGAATTTTGGGACAATATTAGTAGTGTGTGCTACATTATTGGGGCTTTTTTTTTCCACACTCCATAGCTTTGCCCCACTTTCATAGAATCATAGAATGGCCTGGGTTGGAAGGAACCTTAAATATCACCCCGTTCCATCCCCTTGCCATAGGCAGGGACACCTTATTCTAGACCAGGTTGCTCCAAGCCCTATCCATCTTGGCCTTGAACACTTTCAGGGGTTGGGAGTCCACAGCTTACCAGGGCAACTTTTCTTCTTCAAAAGGCTATGATCTTTGTACTGTAGAAGTAGTTCCTTGTTCTTCTTCCTTGGCTTCAAGACTATACAGTATGCTTTATTTGGAGAGGCATGATGTGTGATTGCATTTCGTATCAAGAAAACACTATTGGTTGCTATATAAATAGTACAGATTAGGATAGATCCACTGGGGTTTTTTGGTATGATATGTTCATTAAGGATGATCATCTACTCTAATTTATGAACAAGAACTGATAAAATTAACCTAATAGGTTTGCCTTTATAGCTTTTAATTAGACATTTTAATTTAAATTAAAATTTAATACAGCTATTCCACCATAATATAATACTTTATCAGATGTTGCAGTGGAAGGAAATCTTTATAATCTGGTGATCTTGTTGATGGAGACACAATATACTATTATCTTCTTGGGTCTAGGGCAAAAGTACTGAAATACTAAACATAGTAATAGTGTTATTTTATGTTAAGTTGGAAGGTGGAAAGTAGTTTCATTTGAAATATATACTGCCAGAAAAATTTACCAAGCATCTGTTTCACTAGAGAAAAATGTCATTTTATTATATTGAAGCAGTAATTAATTGCTTATTTTTTTGCTGAAGATTTTGCTGTATAAAAAGGCTGGAATGCATTTCTGGGCTGATCCTCATACTCACTGTCATGCCATGTTAGCAGAATTATGATGTTATGTGGAAATAGTACCTTTTCTGAAACACATAAATTCATGAAATTGTATTAACCTAGATTTAAAAGCAGACTGGGTGTTTTGTTTGTGTTCTGGCCATCAGTGGTAACTTAATGGCACATTAGTTCCAAATGTAGTTCTGTTGTGCACAAGAAATAGAAAATATATTTTCACACATTTGTTCTACTTCAGAATTATGAGGCTTTGTATTCTAGCTAAGTATACCATATTTTTTTTTTTACTATTCTAAATATGCCCTTGCAATAGCTTAAGAATAAACATTATAGAGAGAAATTCAATCTTGATTACACAGGATGGAAATTACAATTTAAGGGTATTTAACAGCTTTAGAAGAGCTGTCCTCAGTATTGCATTGAGAAGTCATCGTTTTGCTTTTTTTAACTTTTCTCTGTAAAAAAACATTTTAGCAATTGTGTAGCTTGTGCACCAACTTTAGTCCTAGAGCATCTGCCAGCTTCACAGCTGTCTTCTCCTAATTCCAAAAACCTCTTCCAAAATTGGCTCTTGTCTTTGAATACTCAAACTAAAATATGGTTGCCTCTTCTAACCATATATTCAAAATGAGGAAGTTTTGTTTCAGTGAAATTATCTTCAAATAGTCCCTTTTGATTGATTCATTGAGTAAAAACAGTTGTGCCTTTTTAGAACACAAAGAGTAAAACTAAAAGAAAAGCAGTGCATTTGCTCTTGCCTAATTTTTTCTCAGCTAGTTTAAAAATAAAGACTAATATAGTCTTTATATATTAATATCATATTAATATCATCATACATATAATTAATATCAGCATACATATCAGCATACATATTAATATCCTCAAATTTTAGCTCAGGTCCTGAAGATATGGAAGCCAAAATTACTCCAGTTGTGATATTTTATATACTAGTGTATGAGGAAGGGGAGCATATACCTCGTGATATATATTTGAAAGGTTCATTCCTTTGACCTCTCTTGCATTTATCAGTTACTTACGCTGTTTTTTAGTGAGATATAAATGTTAAAATAAAAGATCTGATCCCATATGCTTAAGCAACTTGGGTGTTTGAAGTCCTCATTTAAGAGGTGTTCAGGTCCCGTGTGATTGTTTGAATGGACAGCAAACACACACTGGCACTAGTGGGCTGATGCAGACCCCCAGTATGATTTAGTTTTGTGTACTTGATTGTATCAGCTTCAAACTTGCAGGGCTGGTAGCACAGAAATGCTCATCAATACAGTATATTTTCCACTACATTGTCTATATTTTCCAAGACTTTGCAGTATTTATAAGCCAGCATGATGGTACCTTTCTTCTGTAGCATTAAGGTAAATAGGTTTCTCAGAGGTGTAAACTAGACATGGGAAACCTACTTCCAAGACAGGTCAGAGTTAGTAACCTAACTCCTCCTTCTGGTGGTCCTTTTTTTCTTAGGTCTCTTCAAATTTAATTTCTGATTTAAGGTTTTGGGGCTGACTGCCAGCATTAAATGAGCTTAGTTCTCATGATCATGTATATAAATTCAAATGCTGAAAAAATATTGAGTACACTTGATATTTAAAGCGATAGAAGTATGTAAATGTAGATTTAATTCTTCTCCCTGTTAGAAGATTCAATTTCATTTCCAGTTCTTCAATTGAAAATGTTGTTGTTAAGGATTTAAGTCCCATATGGAAAAAAGCCCCACGGAGTTGAGATTTTGAAATAAAGCAACTATAATTTCACTTTGATTTGAAATCAGTTTTCGTCAAGTAGCAGGAAAAAAACTGTAATGAAAAATTTAAACTGCCATTCAGAACTATATTTTATATTTCCTTCTGTAAAAAGTGATCATCAAAAGTATCTAAAATGTTTGCACATAAATTCTAATGAGTTCTACTGACAGCATTTTGGTAAATGAGTGCTTATGGAAGTACTTTGTATAAAGCCAGTAAAAATCAATGTCCACATACTTGAAGACTATATTTCCTAGGGCACTGAAGTTTGTGCTTTTCAAAGAAAAAATAACACAGTCAGTGCCAATGTTTAATGTAACTGATTAGTTTTCAGTATTCAACTACTTAATTTAAAACCAAATCAACAAGCTTTGCACAGCACTGTCCTTCAGGGAATGTTGTTTGCTTGATTAGAAACAACTGGGTTTGCCACAATGTGCTGGAATAAGTCAAAGAAGCTTGGAATGGAGAAAGTTGAATTACACTTTCCTGATTATCTCAAAAGCAATTTGTTATGTCTAATGTTTTGGAGAACAGAGATATTAGCACCTGTGGTTTAGGACACAGGATGAGAGAAATACGACTTGGAGTGTGATGATTTGAAAACTCTGAAGTGTCTAAAAGCAACTGTTCATGAACCTGGATTGTGGCAAAGGCTTGTCCTCTTTAACTGTATCCAATTTCTTGAAGCTAACAGCAAGTTTGTCTTTGGAGGGGGAAGAGTGAGCAAGTTCCTTAAACAAAGCAAAGCTCACTGTTAATGGTGTACTGGATACAAATTATTTGTGGTATCAAGTAAAATGGAATTACAGATTTGCAAAAAGTAACTTATCTTTTGCCTCAGTTTTCAGGAACAGATTTAAAATAGGAAGCAAAGACAGCTTTTAATTTTTTGATGAATCATTCAGCAGTGCATGCTGCCTGCCTGCTCCTAATATCTGCTAAAATACCGTAGTTCATCCCTCATAGACATTAATTGCTACACTTGGTAGCAACAGAAAGAAAGGGAAGTGGTGTTTGGATTAACAGCCCAAGAAAACCTGTTGAATTTCCCATCTCAGCACTTCATTTTCCTATTTTCTCAGCTGAGGTGTTGCAGCTGAGAACCAAATGCAGTGGCTTTTTCTTTTAAGGACAAGTGATGGATGGGGATATAGAGAGGCATGGGAGGAGCATCTGGCCCATGAACAGGAGTGATGGGACCATTGCCCAGGAATAAAAGCTGGTTTAAAAATGTACCTTTGCCCCAAAGCAGAGGTGAAGGAATTGCTACTTTGAGCCCTCCACAGAGAATGGCAGACAGGGAGAGAATGGGAAAGGGATGAATGACAGCAGTGACAAGTTTCCTAGACTGGACTGGCAGCACTCTTCACTCAAATAGGGCAGTCGTGAAACAGTAAACCAGAACACTGCCCCTTCTCTTGTTTATTCTCCATTTAGGTCATAAACATTAGAAGACAATAGAGCATTTCTCTCTGTGGTGACCTAAGTACCATGTAGGTCTCACTAAGAGCAGTAGGGTTGGCAGTGCAGGCTGGAGGGAAGGATGTCCCTTTTCTGGTGGGAGGTGGCAGGTCAGGCAGGAGGCCTGGCCATGGACACAACATGGGCTGCAAAACTTCAGGCTTGCTCTTTTTAATGTTACTCTGTGGTTTACTGAACACTTGTTCAGGTGCATCTTCTTGTGTATAAATGACTTAATTCACCAAAGAGCCAATTCCAAAGTCCGGTCTGATGGACAATTACCTTTACTTTTGTACATTCAAATCTCTGTTGGTATTTCTGTGAAAGAGGTACCTGTAGGAAATTTCAGATTAAATCTGTAAACAGTTTCCAGCCTGATAACAGTACAAAATAAATCAGTCTTTATAGCAAAACAGTTATTTTGAGGGAAACCTAGAAGGTGCTTACTGTGTGGCTAGAGGCTGGCTCACAGTCAGCATTAAATAAGGAAGACTGAATTGTTGAGACCTTTGTATTTTCAGAAATTGCATTTCCTGTCAGTAAAAATTCTTTTGGTTGTATCTGTCCATTTTATGTCAGAAGTAACTATTAATTTTTAATTGACAAGTGACAGCTTTTCCAAGACTGTGCAAAGTTAGCTTTTTGTCAAGATTTGACTGTATAATTGGGTGGTATGGCTGGATTTGGTTTAAAAATAAATCAGGAGAACTACTTGTATACTAAATATGGTCTATAATTAATCATATGATAATATACAATTAACTGTAATTAATGTGCTATGCAATTAATAATACTTTTTTTCCTTCAAATAAAAAACTCAGTGTTCCTTTCCCCTTAACTTCTTCGTACAGAGGTGCAGCATTTCTAGCACATCCTTGATGGTTGTTTACTCTTTGGTCTGTTTCTCCCAGACTAAATGTATGCTTCCTGAAATTGATTCTTGATATTATTTATAGTTAGAATATGTAAATAAGTTAAATGCATGTAAAACTGAACCTTTATTGTATATTTAAGGAAATGTAAGTTGTATTGCCAGTGACAGTTGGACATAAAAACCTATTTATAAGTAGTGGTGCTTCTGAGGATAGTGAATTGATGGATCAGGACACTGAAAAGCAGGATTCTTTGTAACCAACATCTGAGAGGTGATGTGCTTGCAGGGGATTTCCAGTGCTTGTTCACTGATATTTCTTCCTATCTTTCAACCCTTAGGAGTATGCTTTCCATAAAATTCAAAATTATGCAGAGAACTTAGAAGCCTCTAGTGTAATGTGTCAGTTTGTTTGCCAGGTAGTGTGGGGCATGAAGGTAAATTAGAGGTTTACTGGTGTTTAGTATTATGTATATTTGAAATGACTTATGCAGCACATTGAAAGATAAAATTGGTTTTGTCTGTTTGGAACATTATTGGTAAAGGGCTATACATTTACACGTGTAATTGGCTGAACTCCAAATTGCAGGCAGAATTTGCTTTGTCTTCCTTTAATTTGTGTGGTTTGGTTCTTCCTTCAGGTTTCCCTGTGTTGCAGGATGTAGGCAGAGACTGTGACAACTCACAGTGAATACATGCACAAATGATTTTAACTTTTTTCCTGTATGTATATTCACTGGGGGTGAGATTTCCTCCCATGGATAGTTCAAGCTATGGCAATAATTTTATATATGAGCCCTTGAACTGTGAATTGAAAACCCTGTGCTGGGTGCTTGCAGAAGGGAGTTTCTTCATCACTGGCTACATTTAAATAGGTGTCTGAAGATAATTTGTCTTCCACTGTAATGCTTAAATGTTTGTTTGTTTGTTTTCTTTTGTATAATTTGATCAGGGAGGGTATATAGACCTAAAAAAGAACAAGAGAAAATGTGTCTCCTTGTACTTGCAGATGTTTCCTTTCAGGTACCAAGTAAGCTGCCTGGGCAGGAATCTGCTCAGGGCTATTGGCAAACCCCCCAGTCAGTTGGTGGTTGTACCCCTCTGGCCTGGAAGCAGATGAAATTCCACATTTGTTTCAGGGCAACACCTCTCAGTGCAGACAAAGTTGCTAAAAACATCAGATATAGGCAAGCTAAGGAGACTTTGTGGCGGGAATCTGAGTCAGTTCAAAATTTACCTTCGTTATCTCTGGGGAAGGGTTTCCTATTCCCCGAAACTCCTCCTTGGTGCATTTCCTTCCCTGCTTGAGTGTGTGGACACAAAGAGACAACTAATTAAGAAGGCGAGACGATACCATTTCCATGCTAAATGTGGTTCCTCTGGGTCTCCTGTGACTAGAGGTGTGCTCTGAGCAAGCCGAGACTGGGCCATGCCGCGCGATGATCTCCCGCTGGTACTTTGACGTGGCTGAAGGAAAGTGTGCGCCCTTCTTTTACGGCGGCTGTGGTGGGAACCGGAACAACTTTGACTCAGAGGAATACTGCATGGCGGTCTGTGGCAGCATCAGTAAGTGCCCTCCACGGTGCCTGCCGTGCGGGGAGCGGGCCTGGGCTCACACTAACCCCAGCTGCAGTCTGTCCACATCTCTGCTCACCACTTGGGCCTTCTTGGCCTCTTGCTAACCCAGCATGGGTGACTTCTTGGCACTGTAGGTGGGCTATGTGTAGGGGGCTGAGAGCTTAACACCTCCTCAGGCAAGGCCTTCACATCTTCTCTCTGTTCTCTGTCAAAGCATACTGATGTTTCATGTGTCTCTGTGTGTGCACGTACAATGCATGTGCAGGAAAAAACATTAACTTTAGGGAAGCCTCAGGTAAGTTTAAAAATACCACATAGTTTTACAGTGCATTCTCTTGTATTTCTGACCTTTTTTTTTTCCAAAGCTAAAAAATATTAGAATGCATATTTCCTTTTTTTTTTTTTTTTTTTTTGCTTTGGTATTTTAGTTTGTTTGAATTCTTTGTGTGTGTTTGCAATGAAAAGGGGAGAAATTAAAAAATTTGATTTTTTACGTTTCCCAAGGGCTGTGATGCACATGTATGTGAATCACCTCCCACTTACTTTAACTCAACCATATGTTTTAATGACTGTTTTTGCTGAAAAAAGGTTGTTTGTGCTGTTTCAGAGTGGTGGCTTTCTCCACCATACACCATTAAAGCTGATAAATTAGGTGCTAGTTTTATCAGATGGGTTCTGTTTTGAGAGCCTCTTGTACACTCCCCTCCCAATCGGCCTTGCAAGCAGGTACTCCTGGGAGAGCATCAGCTGACATTTACATCTGACACATTAAAGAGTGAGTACACATCTTGCTGCTCTGCCTGTTCACAGGGCACAGAGGAGCAGAACACAAGCAGCATCTCAGGGCTCCTTTTAGTAAAATATTTTCCAAAATTGGCCTAGGAGCATTTTCAGTAAGTAGGTTAAAAGGTTAAGTAAGTTTTGAAAATGCACACAAACAAATGAAGAGCCCTAGCAAGGGTTACTATATGTGTCGTGGAGCAGAGGAGCTGATCGGTATTTTATTGGAGTAGAAGCAAAAGCAGTCCTGGAGGCAGGATTGCTGCACTGATACTCCAGCTGCATTTTATATCAGCGATTTCTAGAGCTGCTCATGGCAAAGCTCCAGGGAGGGGACATGCGGAAATCCGCCATGGTGGGAATGAGGAGGATACTTCATGATCATGTTGAAGTGATCAACTTCCGCAACAAGACAGAAGATGTGGTGAAGGGAGGTTGGAGTGAGGTCTAATGTATTTACATAATTACATTAATTAAGAACATTTTGAATCATTCTTCTGTTAGGTAAGATATTTCCAGAGATGCAAAACACGATATGTCTCTGATTTCATTCTCTCTTTGGAAGGATAAATTCTCTTCGGCTTAGGAGATTCTGCTCTGTCTAATTTAAGTTGTCTGGCTGGGTATTTTTATTCCTCAGATTCATTTCAATAGAACAGTGGCAAGACTATTACCATTTCCATGATTCTCTTGGTTTATTTTGGAATTCCAAATTTTTGGTCTAAGTAATTTTCTCTTTAAGGACAATGGAGTTAGGTTGAGTACTTGAGCTTGCTTGACTTCATTTGCGCAACTCAAACTGATTTTATATCTCCCATAGGGTTTTTTCCCTGGCTTTTTTTTTTTTTTTCAGTAGTTTCTCAAACAAGAGTTGAATCTATAAGGATACACTTTCCAAGCTATTTAAGTTATTTTTATTTTCAAGCTATTTTTATTCCTGTTTTTTAATGTTATGTCAGTGTATTCTATACCCTCATCTATACACCTGTTATTTCTGTTCCTGCAGTAACTTCATTTTCTTTCAGTTTCATGTACTGTTTCAGTCTCACCATGCTGTTTCTGCTTATGCTTCATATTTTTGCTGAATAAAAATTGTAATGAAAATAATTGGAAGTGCTGAATATAAGTTTCACCATTGAAATGATGTCTTATGTTTAGTACTGATCTAAATCTTGTTGCTGAAAGAGGTAGCACAGACACCACTCTCATCCCAGTCTCACAGAAGAAAAGAAAAACAGTGGAGAATAGTTTCCATCAAGGCCACTTCTCTCTTGTCATTTTTTGCCCCCATCACCCTTAATTTAGTCTTTCTATTTGATCTTTGTGCCTCCTCCTCCTCACTTCATTATTATTAATGTATTTATTCTATTCTTTATTTCTTTTCTCTCCAAAGTTCAGATTGTTGTTGCTCCATTGTGTCCTATTAAAACAAAACAAAAAAAAATCAAGCCTTTATTAGGCAGGAGGTAAGATGGATGCTAAAGCACATCTTTCCTTTGTTTAGCTATAGTTTGTTTTTCAGGATAAACTAGCTAGATTGTACAGAGTAATATGAAATAGTGGATAGCACTGGGTTTCTCTTACAGAGTGGGCAAAGGGTGAAAGTGTGGGATATGAGTCAGGTTTTCTGGTAATGAATTTGGACTGAACCAAAATGTGAGGATGTTCTGTTGTCACAAATACCCATATACTGCAAAATCTGAATACTAATATCCTGAACACTTTTTCTTAAAGAAAGAAGTTTTTAAAAACATGTTTTATTCTGCTTTCTTACTAAGTCTCTTTGCCTTGTTCTGGAAAGATGGGTCTGTCGTGTTGTGCAAAGCCTTAGACTGCCTCCATGTTCAGTGGATTTGACTGGTGCTGTGCAGTCTGACTGAAATGATTTAACTGTTTGGTAGGAGCTACTACTGTCACATTTTTTTTCATTTATCATCCAGCTCCACGGAAATTGATACATAATTGCCTTAGAAGTAGTGGGCTTTGAGGATGATGTTACCAATTCCTTCAGCCTGTCAGACCACATGCTCAGTCTCTACTGATTTTTGTTAAGAATGTTCAGTGTTGTCTGTGGTTTCTGTTCAATATAATGATTCAAACTTCTACTGTGTGACTGTTCATAATCTGTCAGGGGGTTAATTTGGATTTAATGGCCTCAGAATGTGTATATATTGACAAGAATATATCAATATTCAATATATCAAAGGAAAGATTTCTGTCTTATTATCACACTAAAAAGTAATTCATTGTACTAATTTTTTTACTTGTCTGTTAACTGTTGCATTTTAAACATCCTTAAAGCTATGGGAAATATATTTTTTTAAGTGAGTGCTGTTTTGAAATTACATTAATGTTTAATTCTTAACTTGGGGACTTAAAAGCTGGGAAAATCCATTCACTTAAATGTGCTTCATTTCTCAGACAGCTCTCCCAGCAGCTCCTGCAGCCATCAGAGCTGAGTGGAATTCATGACTGTCTTGGTTTGAGACAAGTTTAGGAGGAAACGTACTGTAATGAATGTCCCCTTCTAAGAAGGCAGGTTTCAGCACTCCCTCCCCCCCAGATACAAAAGGAATTTCTTGGATGGAAATGAAAACAACTATATATTTAAGAAGCAGAGTGCCCGCATGGCAATAACTTCAAATATTAAACCTCCTCAATGCAGAGAAAGCTGGTGGATTCAAAGTTCTTTTCTGTAGCTGGCTCGGCTCCTCCCGAGGTGTGAGGCTGGGATGCGACGTCCCCACAACCTCCCTGCCGGTCCATGGGGTCTGATGATCTGGTTCTTGGATCACAACTAAGCCAAATTGTTCCAGAAGAAGAAGAAGTAATTCTGGAGGATTTCAGTATGCCAGTAGGGGAAAATTTCTTGCCTCAGCTAACAGGCTAGCTAAAAGCAGGAAGGTGCTCCCTCGGCTCTGCAGCTGTGAGAAGGCGGGGGAGTGTGTGTGAACACAAACTGCACTGAAGATTTTGCCCGGCTTCTCTCCCCCCTCTCCGGGACCCAGCTTAAAGCTATGGGACCCATTTCTGGGCATAAAGCAGATATAGGGAAATACAGTATTATCATAAAATCACCCCAAGACAATGATGCCGTATTTTCATTTGTTCCTCATTCAAAGCAGGAGTGAGTTGTATTCAGGTGGCAGAGTCAGTTTTTGAAAATGTTGACATATCATTAAAATGACTTTTTATAAATAGGTGGGGTTTTTTAATGATAGTCTTGAATTTCTGTGGCTCACAACAGAGGGAACCAACAGGGTTCAGTGTTACCAGTTCCTTCCTTCCTTGCATAAACCCTGAAACTTAGTAGGAAGTTTAAATGTTGACACATGTGGTTTTATTTTTGGTCATTTTAGAGCACTATCCCAGGTTTCTGGGTGAATTTAGGTACTACAGTGTTTATTCTCTAGACTAAATTCTGTGAACTTCTAAACTTGCTAAATCTCATGGTGATTTTTAAGTTGCAGATTCTGTCCACTTTAATTTTTCTTTAGAGGTGTATTGCAAATAAAGATCTGTACTTTTACAGCAGCAGCTTACAGGATCATACTTCTATTGTCAGTCATTTCCTTTGTCCATTGTTGGCTTGTTTAGGATGTTGACATGTCTTTTAACATGTCATGTTACAAGAAGTAAAATGTTTTGGCAGCTAAACTTGGCATGCCAACATTCAGTGTCTAAGACATTAAAGAATTGTGACTTCTAATAACATCTATTCAAATTGTTAATTTTGACTACGACCTTTAGTTGTAGGATGCAAGTGACTACTTTCTGTTTCCACAGTTTCTTCAGCCATATAAATTTGCACTTTTATTTCACCTTTGAACCACACATTGTACTGGACCTTTTAATAAGTCAGTGGATGAAGTTTAGTATTCAAAAAGGAAATAATGCAAACGTTTTCATATCCAAGAGTAAGACTGCAACTAATTTCAAACACTTAAGAATTTTATTAATATAAGGTATTGTTGTAGGCAATGTTTACTGTAACTTGTTTTACTGGGTCTAACCACAGCATTTTTTATTTTGGTTCTTTTTCCTCTGTGGAACTTGATGACTCTTGTTTACAACCTTGGCAGAAGTCATGCTCAGGAAAATACTTCTGTCTTGGATTTGTTCTCATTTGATGCAACACGTGAAGAATTTAGCATTTTTTTCCCTCTCATAAATATTTAAACTTACGATAAGATGAAAGAGAATGACATTGCGGCAGAGTATTGCAAAGATGCTTGGGGAAGTTTTGCTTTGGGGACCTCCTCCCAGCCATGAAGTGCATCAAAGAACTCATAGAGGCGTGATCTGAGCCATTAATGGATGAATTTTGAATGGCTATCAGCAAGGCAAAATTGCCTTTTGTCAGGGTTGGTGAAAAGGAAGTTGCATTCAGAGAAGGTGTGATTGATAGGTTCTAGCTGTGCATGGGTAGGAAATGTATCTTGAAGTTCTTACACAGGAGGCTTTTTATATGAGAAAATTCAACTTAAACCTAGTTTAGATGGCAAGTATCACCTTTAATCACGGAATGGATCAGGAATAAAAGGAGTATGGTATGTTTTGTTGGGTGTTTTTTTTTTCTCTCCAAAGAGTCTCTGAGGGATTTCACTAAACTCTTCCAAGCTGCCTGTTGTTTGATGCCATACCAACTACTTAAATTCTAACATATTAAAGGAAAACAGAAGCAGTCTTTGCAAAGTAGGGGTTGGATATCACTGCACAGTGAGGGAACTGTTGCTCACTTTGCTTGAATTACCCTAGTAATTACTACCAGTGTCACAGCTATTTCCTAGTTATCCAACAGCAATGGCTGGCAATTAGTGCAAGCTTGCTAATTATTTCCAGCCTTTGTGAGGAGTTTTTTTGATCAAAGTTGGTACAAATAAAGTAACTGTCTGTGAAGCCAAACTGTCGCTAAGGGAAGACTTTGAGGTATTTCATTAGGTACTATGGGGTCCATAAGTGCTTTAAAATGGATTTGCATTCACACTTACATGTTACAATTCACCTTTTAAAAATAAACTTATGTACAAAGCATGTCACTTTGCAAAGGGCTTTTTGCTGGCTTATGGACCTTATTCATTGCCAGGCTTTTTTTTGTACTTGGATACAAGTACAAGTACTTGAATTTTTCTTTTGGCAGCAGTTTCTAACCTGTTTCAAGAAAATTATTTTGTTCACTCTGCAGAGCTTCTCCTGGTTTATAAAATGGGGCGAGGGAGTGGGAAGAAACCCTGATGTATTTCTATGTATTTGCTGTGTGTAACATGTTAATCTAAACCCTGTTTCTGTGTCTTCCTCTGAGGCTAAATAGATGGCTGTATTCCAATGGAAATTAGAACACATACTTCTTTATTAGTCCATCTACATTTTCCCATACTAAAGTAGAAATTCTGCTTTTCTTCTCCCTCCCCTCCCTCTCTCCACCTCCAAATTTTACATCAGTCCCTACCACAGCTGCTAGCACTCCTGATGCTGTTGACAAATATTTGGAGACACCTGGAGATGAGAATGAACATGCACATTTCCAGAAAGCCAAGGAGAGGCTTGAAGCTAAGCATCGTGAAAGAATGTCTCAGGTAAGGGGAGACTTCTTTATTCCTAAATGTGTGAGTTTGTTTGTCAAGTGATAAGTGATCCTTCATCTTCTTCTTTCCCAAGGCTTCATCCAGGTGCCCTGCCAATTTGCAATGCATAAGCACACCAGTTTACTGCCTTTCTGACTCCTATCTAAGAATTCAGCTGACTGACACATATCTGTGGTTGTCTCACCACTGCGATCATAAGTCGATACAGTTACTAGAAGAGTTTAAAAAACCTAAAAAATGTCTCTCATCTTTGTGGAAGAATGTTTTGTAAGATTATTCATGTTTCAAAGTAAAGAACTTGGCCACTGTATTAATTATCCTTCCCTTGGGGCAGCTGAGGGAGATGGTTTGTGTTGAGGTTTTCCATGTGTGCCCTGGGGTAATGTAAGATCACATCTGTTCATCTAATGGTCTTGAGCCTCAAGGTAACATGATATGCATCTAAAATCAAGAGGGAAAAATAGTGCTTTTGAACTGGAAATACAAACCAAATCAACTCTTTACCTTCCCTTCAACCAAACAGATTTGTGTAGCCTGAAACTGTACACGGGTTTTAATCCAGTGAGAGATGAGTTACCCACTCTCTCAGAAACAGGGTTTATAATGGCAATGCCAACAAAAAATGGTCACAGTTCTGCTTTAGTAACTGCAGAGAAAAAATTAAGAGGTTTAAAGAAATGCCTGTGATGCATACTTTCTGAGAATGAATCAACCACAAAAAATGAATGTAGTATAATTCAGATGCATTTCATATACCCATGTAGCTAATTTACTGTATTTTTTCATTATCCCCAATGGGATTTCTATGTGTCTATCTGTTACTGATAAATTAGCCTTTAGCTCTGTGCTAAAATGTTACTCCAAAATGAAAATAAAATTTTATTAATTAATATGAAATTAGGCTTTTAATGTAAGTCCCTGTCTGTTGGCACCATAGCTGTGCCTGGCACTTTTCTAATAAATTGGGCAGGGCATCATACCTGAAGCTCTCATCTGACTGGTGCAAACAACTTACTGAGAATGTGACATGTCATAGATAGGAAGATAGTCACTCCTCATCTGCCTGGGAAGTGTTGAAGCACAAATAACCGGTCTCCTCTTTAAACAGGGAAAATAGAGGCAATTTAATTGGCAGGCAATCTGGAGGATAAAAAAGGCACACAAAAAAAAGCCTGCCTAGCAGAGGAGAAACCCTGCCTTGGCTAGGCATCCAGAGGGTTGGTGGATAATACAGTCACAACCCCAACAGTCCTTCCCCTTGAAATAACCTTTTTGTAAAAAATGCTGTTGAGGTGGGTTTCCTGAAAGCAAAGGACAGTCAATGCAGATTTTCCTTGGCATAGTCTTCAGATTCTCACTGTTGTTCCATGTTTGTCCCCAAAATCCCGGTATGTAGATGTCAGGCTGAGTAATTAAGGGCAGTATTGTGGTGAACTGTGTATTTTCTGTTTTAACATGAGCATTTGGAGGACCCTCCCAACTGAAGGCTGTGGTTCAGAGGTTTGATTGAAGCTGGACCTGGTGTCCTCATTAGCACCTTCCGAACCATCCTTCCTATCAGCACTAATGAGAGCACAGGGGGTGAAGTGGGTGAGCTGCCCATCTCCTCCAATGTCAGTCCTCCAAAATCAAGTCAAAAAACCAGCTCTGGCCAATTCAGCAAATTAAGTTGGCCCTGGTAAGCAGCAGTATGATAGGTACCTTAAAAAAAAAATTTAATCATTAAGTTGCCTAAGCTGCTTATGAAATCACATCTTAAAGGACATACACAGAGCTTTCAAGATCAGAGTTTACTCGTAGAAGGGAAAGCTAATTTTTAGAAACTTAAGTTATGATTTGTACAGTATTGAAATAACCTCTCTGTGTTAACCTGTCAAATGTTTAAAAGCTCGTAGATACTATGGGCAAGTAGAAAAGCCAGATAGTTTGCCATTCTGTGTTTTCTCACATGAACATCTATGTCCAACACCACTAATTTCCTTTTCTGACAATTAATTTTAAAATTGCTTTTTACTTTTTCTTTAAAATCAGATATGTTCTTAATATAAACTTAAAATATATATGTAGCTGAAAATTAATCTGGAACTGTTACTTAGTAAGCCTTTGCTGTCAATGCTTTTCTTGATTAAAAAAAGGTAACAAGTGAGAGTCACTAGCCAAGTCTTCCAGCTGCACCAAACTTTATTTTTTTATTCAAAGTCCAGTTCTTTCAAAGCTGGAAAATGAAGGGTTCTAAAGAGCAGAAATGCCCATTTTTCTTCTATTAAAAAGAGGAAATAATCATCAGGTAATTTTTAAATTTTGATAAATGGTCATAATCTGTAATAGATTGGTTTGTTCACAAAACATATTTATTTCATTTAATAAAAAGGCTAGTTTTAAAATAATATTGGATTTGGTGCACACCATACTTTGCAACAGCCAATTAACTAATAAAAAAATCAGATGCATTCTAGTTGACATGAAAAATGTAAACATCTAAGGAGTAGGGAAGTTTATCACTGAAGTGAAGTATTTAAAAACATGTCATCGGGGAAAATGTAAATATTCTGCATATCTTCTTTCTGAGATTTCCCTTCATTTACCATGAAATTCTGACAACTCATGTTTCTTTTTTTCTTTTATGAAGATGTTCACATGAGCAGAGATGAAGATTCTGTCAGTAGTTATGTCACATCATAGTTCACAGCTCATGAAAGACTTTTGCTAGGAAAGTCTGTCTCTGTAATGACCTGTTTCACCTCTAGTTCACTCTTTTAATCCCTTGTGCTCTAAAGTGTCCATCCCTTTAGACTACAGATCATGAAAGTTTTTCTGCACCACACCTGAAGAAACAAGGCTTATATAGTTGCCTAGGAAGTACTGTAAGGAGAATTACGTTAACACAAAATTTTAAGCTTTTCCCAAGAATTATTAATACAGCCCCAAAGCAGGAAAACTGCATTCCCATGGAAACAGGGGTAGCTTTTCAGTGATGCATGCATAACCTTTAAATGTTTGCTGTTCTCCAAAAGATAACAGGGAGAGGTTATGTTAACTCATTGCGAGGTGCCGTGGTTCTTGGTTCTTGCTTTGGTACAATTCTCTCTTTTCCCTTTCTGTTTTCAGTTTAATACCTGTACAGCTCCCAGTGTTGTACTTGATATATATATTCAGTTCTTGGAGTGTTTCTACAACCCCTGTTTCTGGACAAATAGCTGGATTAGCATGAATTATGTGTTAATTTTTGATCTGCCCTACTCGGGCCAGTGATGCAATCCAAATAATTTAAAAGGTTTCATGGTGCCAAAAAAAGTGGCATGATCCAATTGGAATGAGTTGAAATTCACTCGTTTTGTCTGTAGGTAGAATTGGTTTTCTTTGTGTCTGAGATGTAAAAGGGTTTGTATGTTCACCCACGGAGATCTCCACTTCCCTTGCTTGAGGGCTGATTAATGGCTGTGTTCCTTCACAGCAGAGTTGTGAGAGCTTGGCAGTGTTCAGACACCCAAGTACTGTCTTTGTTTAATTTAGTAACAGGATCCTACCTTCATTAGATATTGTAACTGCCTTTTTTTCTAGAGATAAAAGGAGGAGAGGAATGTAAAAATATGACTCTTGCAGCTGTAGTGCTTGGCTGCTGCTAAGCCCTTGGGACAAGAGAGGAAAATAAGAAAGTCACACTCCTTGTTTTATTCATTAGGTCATGAGAGAGTGGGAAGAGGCAGAACGCCAAGCAAAGAACTTGCCAAAGGCTGACAAGAAAGCTGTTATCCAGGTAAAGGAAAATGCAACCACAACCTTACTGGTTGGGGTCCCAGTTAAGATGCAAGGGGTGCTGGGTGTGATGTAATTTTATAGTGTACTTTGCAGCCAGTCCCTGGAACAGTAGTGCAGGACATTGCTCCTGACTGCATGGAGAGGTAGAATTCCACTTGAATTTAGATTTGCCTTCAGTGAGAACTGAGAACTCGGTTCCCATGGGCTCCTATCAAAATTTAGGCCATGATAAACTAATACAAGCTGCAGGACCTAAGCTCAAAGCAGAGGTGGAAAATGTGATCTGAGGAAGGAATCACCATCAGTTTTATATGAAAAAAACCCTTAGCCAAAAATGATTTCATCCAAAATGTATTATAATTCAAAAATTCTGACAAGCCAGACACTCCTTGAATCCCACTGTCAGGTATTATTCAGTACTGCTGGAATGATTTCAGTGCACAACTATAGAAAGGAAACATTCAGAACCAGATTGGTTTGCACATTAGGTCCCGCAGCTTTGCTCTCTGTGCATTTTATTCAGTCAATCTTTTCCTTTACTGGAATAAGTTTGGGCTCAATTTTTCTTTTTGGTGGGCAGTTCACAAGAAATTATGGTGAGTCTGTTCAGGCTGGACATTTTTTTCTCCCCGTGCAGATTTCCTTATGAAGTTGTGTTGATGGCTCTCAATGGCAGGGGTGTACACTTGCCAAACTTTACCCTCCCCCAGGCGCAATTTCTGTGGTGCTGAACCTCTGTCTCAGGGCAAACGAAGGATTCACTGGTGGTTGTGCTGAACATGTCAAGAACATTTTTATTAGATTAATAAAATATGGCCAGGTGTTCCTGAATACAGGGCACTGCAGTTCCCACTGAAATCAGTAAAAGGTGTGTCTAGTTCAGAGTTTCTGGAAGCCAAACTACATTGACAATGGGGAAAGATTTTGGTGCTTTGCAGACAGAGGTGTTCATGTATGCTGGTCCATGCTCATGTCTTCTCTGTTTCTGTTGTGATTGGTGGTTTTTTCAGCATTTCCAGGAGAAAGTGGAATCACTGGAACAAGAAGCAGCAAATGAAAGACAGCAGCTTGTGGAGACTCATATGGCAAGAGTGGAAGCCATGCTGAATGACCGTCGACGCATTGCTTTGGAGAACTACATCACAGCCCTGCAGACTGTCCCACCCAGGGTGAGTGTGATACCACAAGCTTTGCCAGCTATGTCAAAATCATTGTAGTTGTCCTGGGGGAAATGCACATGTGCCCAGGTGCAGTCCAGCTTTGGAGCTGCAAGTGTGCTCACTGTGCAAGTGCTGCGACAGCAGTCAGATAGTTTGCACAAGCTCCCCATGTGCATACCCGTCAATGGAGAGATACATACATAAAGATACTTAAGTAAATCACATGGAAGTGATTTGATTGTCAGAAATTGTAGCTGTTGACAGACAGATCCTGCAGGAGGAGGATGAAGTGTCCCCCCAAGTGATGCACATTAGGATACTTCATCATGACAACATGGAGCTTAAAGATAGGATAGTTAGGATTTTTTGTTTTGTTTGTTGAACTGTTGAAGTGTTTGGTGAAGGATCTTGTTATGATTGTTGAATGGCATGAAGTTAGCACACTAGCAATTCGAAATTATCTGCCTTGGATGTGATGGCTGTTGTTGGGTGTAAACATGTACATTCAGAATGCAGACTGAATGGAATTTAATGACTCTATATCTCTGACACTGTTTTCAATACCACAATAGCTGGACAATGACCTCCAGAGGAAGAGAATTTGCAAAAAGACTGGGAGAAAGCCGTAAATTATTTTATATATATATCTCTGGCCTCTTAAACACTTCTTGATGGAAAAAACATTGTTACACTTCTGAGTCTTTTAGTGAATTTGACCTCACAGGGAGTTATACCAATATGGCTAACATGATTGAATTATATATTTTCAGTAAATTTCCTTCTGAGGAGAAAACTGCATATTTGATAACCATGGAAAAGTGATCATCATCTTAGTTCTTTATCATCGTCATCATTATTGAATTTTTCTCCACCCTGTCGTAAAAAACTCTCTTGCTTTTACCGTGTATGCCAAGTAAAAGTTAAAATCCTTTACTTAGATAAAAGTGTCATGGGGTAACTTCAGGATAGTTGTGTGAAGAGTTTCTGTGTATTTTGCAATATAGTAAGGTGTGGAAAATGAAGCTAGTCTATGTTAAATTGGTAGAGGATGCTATTTGGCCTGAGTGTGACTTGCACGTTATGACCACAGTGAGGGTAGTGAAAGGCTTGAACTCAGGAGACAGATTAGCGAGTTGTAAATTGGGATGCAGCTTCTTTTAGGAAACCGGAGTCTGTGGCTCAGAACTGAGGTGACGTGCGTACATGGACTGGCTTCAGGTCACGTTTGCTGTCTTGCGGTGTGGGTTTGGGTAGTTCATCAAAGGTAGGGTTTCACATTTGGCTTTGGAGTCAAACTTTCCTGCTTTGAAGTTGAGCCTTGTACACATGTAATCCTGTCTGAAAAGTACCCCAGTAAAATGATTTGATTTCGAGCTGTGTGTATGTCAGGTTGGCAGCTTGGTTCTTCCACTCCTTGTGGAAGGGTATGATGAGGACCACACAACAGCAGAAGGACTCTACAGCTGCCATAATGTGGAATGCAGAGGATACAAAGTGAACTTCAGCTGCAGAATTCTAAGGGGCAAAAATGCTAACAGTGACTTTGGGACCAGAAAAACTTGCATTTTGTGCTTGTGTTGCTTATAGTCAGCTCCCAGGGCATTTAAATTACTGATACATTTCCTGTGTTGGGGGAGAGCACCAGACCTGAAAGGTGACATGAGTCCAGTAATAGTAAGTTTTGAAAGTACTGTTTAAAAGACTGAAGTTCATCCTATGTTGAGTATATATCCTATATATGTCCTACAAAAACTAATAATTCTGAAAGGAGCAGGCAGCAAGCATCAGCAAACATCAGCTGAAGGTGCTACCAGACAGGGACTCATCTCAAAATAACAGGGTGAACAGTTTTAAAAATAATGTCTTTAAACAAGTCCTTGGTCAGTCTTGTAGATGGTCTTGTCTTTGCCTTAGCATTTTTTGGTTGTGTACTCTGTAGCTAATGACAGGTAAGGTGTTGAACTGCTGGTCAAGTGTGTGCCAAAGCACTTGAAAACACTGACCTTGAATTCAGCAGGAGGATTTGTCTGGTTGTATTAAGAAAGAGGGTGAAATCTGGGGAGTGATTGATGATAGCTGAACAACCTGATGAGCTAATCCAGTCCACTAACTGCTTTGCAGGATATGGAACCAGAAATCTGAATACACTGTGAATAGAAACTTTGGCTGCTAAGCCAAAGAGAAAATGGGATTAAAGGAAAATGCAGTTCTCTTACCCTAGCTGTATTTCGCTCTGGCAGTTCCCTAGTAAACGAAAAGTGCATTTGATGCAGTTGTGTTACCTTTGGGAGAGTAATTCTTAACCTTCCTGATAACTTTTAAAGTATTGTTAGAAAAGGTGTGGGAGTGGGGGGCTCTAGAGTTCTCAAATTACTTTTAAGAACCCTATTCACAGCCTGCTTCAAGCCATATGCGTTGTTCTTAGCATGTTTACTGCAAAAATAGATTCTCAATATTATAAGCAATGGAGTCTCTTTCTCTAAAGTTGTGAGAAAGAATTTGGATTTAAATTGAAAAAATGAATTAGACTTTTTTTATTGAAGTACTGCATACAGTTAGGAGGGTTAAAAAGGTCTGGGACTCCTTTGTGAATAGCTTTTGTATTGGATCAAAAACTGTAACTGCAGTTTTTTTTCATGTGTAACACAGATGATTGCCCAGTGCCAGAGGTGTGTACCTCTGAGTACCACTCAGGGCAGCAGGGGAGCAAGGGAGCACATAGAGATGAAATTGCATAGTTTCAAGGTCTACAAGAAAATAAATTTAAGCAAAAGCAAATATTTATACTCTTGTTCTGTTCCCAGAAGCACTGTCATGCAGGCTGCCCAGAAACTCAAAATTTGATCCTCATTCTTCATTTCTGATTCACCTTAGCTCTGCTGCTGTACTTTGCTGCCTTTGAAAATGGGGTGCAGCTGTTCAGTATTCAGTGTCAAAATACTGTATTGTTTCATCCTGCTTGATGGGCTTACTACAGGAAAGGATGATTAGTAGCAGCTGGAAGCAATATGCCTCTAGTTTTTAAAACAGTTGGAAATTTTCCCCTTCATTTTATATGTTAACTAGGGGAATTCAAATCCATCATTCTCTGTGAGCACATTGATTCTCTAATGTGCTTGTATTCCCTCTTTCATGAGCATGTCAAATTTTTGTGGATTTATGTCTCCCTTTTTAATCTTTGTTGGTAGAAGAGGCACATTATCTGTGGGAAGCTGGTGGTGGGTGACAAAGACAAGCAGAAAAGAAAATTGATGAAATAAAGTGTTTCAGGAGAGGGAAACAGGAAAACTTTGAAAGGTAATTAATTAACCTCTTTACTTTGTGCATAGATTAAAGTTAGCATATAATCCTTAAATTTAGTTTAAAATGCTTCTTTTCTAATTCAGCACTATTTTACTGAAAAAAAATTCTTGCTGAGAAGAGCAGGATCATTAAGATCAACCCTAGCATGTACGTTAATCCATCTGATTTTTTTGTCCATGTTTTCTTTTTCTTCAGAATTTACTGTGGTATCTTTTATGCTTGGGAGCAGTGTCTGTTCACAGAGAGAGCACAGCACAGGTTGAAACTAGTCAGGTTTGGCTGTTTGGACAGGGAAGAGGAATCTGCAGGGAGGCCCATGCTCAGTACCTCAGTTTTTGGGAAGCTCAGAGCATTTCCTGAGTCCAAGCAGGTTGCTGTGGAAATATGCAGTTGGAAGCAGGCCAAAATGTTGCTGCTGAATTGGTGAAAAAGATCCTCCTCTGCAGCAGGAAACAACAGTCCAGCTCTAATACTCCACCCTTTAGCTCTGCTCCTCCAAACCCATAAACTTACAGCTGTGGAATTCGTCACATATACTTAATTTTGAAGGCTTTTTGTGAAATAGTATGGATTTCGGCTCTGTTTTTATACAAACTCAGATTTTAAAAAATGTGGTCACCTAATTCCATTTTCCAGTGCCTTCTAAAGCTTTTATGTGAATAAATCCAGAGTATCTTGTTTTAAACCCTGGCAGGTTCATTGTATCTAGAATTAAGAGTTTTAAAATAGTGAGCAGAAACAAAATTTGTTTTAGTTTGTAAAAGTTCAGTAAGTTGAAATACTAAAAAACAAATAATGAGATTAAATCAAATAGTTTTCATTTTATTTGCCCCCTGGAGGAGTCCTCGAGAGGGGAGGCAAATATAAGTCTTGGGCACCATTACAGCTATGTGATTTTGATGTGTGAGATAACACGTTTTGTTACAAATTAGCAGAAATTATGAAGGCATCTTTAACTCCACAGGACATTTGTGTATGAAGATTTGTCTTGCCCATGAGTAAGTGTTGCATTCGTCCTGTCCAACTTCTCTTGAATGTTTCTTAAATGAGCTACTTCTTGATGAAACATGCCCTTCAAGTTAATAGTGTAGCAAGTGAAATATGTACTGAATGTGGTACACAAGGTATTCAGAATTGTGAATGAAAAGAAGCAGTTCTTGCACATTTCAAGAGCAGTAATTGGAAGGGACTGATGATTGATTTTTCTCTAAAGGCAAGATTAATTAGCAGAATACAGCATTGTGAAAGTTTCCTCTCTGTTTTAGAGTGAATTTTGATCAAAATGACAAGCCAGCTGAGAATTTCCCATGGAAGTTCCACAGCAAAAAGTGAGGATATTGTATTTTCAATACACAGAAGTGCTTTAATATGGTTTTTATGTGGTTTCTCTGTAAGTAAGTATTTTGGATTTCCACAAAGATATTTTTTTTTCATGAGGATAGATTTTAGTCATGCAAACTATACTTGATGTTTCCATTTTCCAATGCACTGTGTTGCAATGCTTGATCTGGCATAGCAAGCTACAACTTTCCCAGAGAGCATGGCAGGTCTGCTTAGGGCAAGGTGACTCTTTTGCCTTCCCATAGTCCTTTCGAACTTCCCTGTGCTCCTACTTGGGCTAGCTGGGCCCTGCAACACAGTGATGGAGAAAGAGGCAAGAAGGGACTCCCATGAGGGCCTCTGAGGACTTTATTTTTTCCATGTTGTTTAGGCGGTTCCCAGAGACAGAGAGACCTCCTGGTCTGGGAGCAGGGTGGGGTTTCTTAGGACCATGGGGCGGTACATGGGCGGAGTTAGGGTACAGGAGCCAATAGGGACAACCTGAGGGAGTGGCCAGGGCTAGGGGCAAGGGAAAAGGTGGGACTTGCAACACCACAGCACTGTTTCATCACTCCCTTAAAATCTGAAATAGCAGATTAGGATCAATATAGAGATCACAGTAGGGGGATGTCTGCATGTTTATACGTATTTATAGGTGTATGTTTATATGTAACTTGCTAGAAACTGGATTGTGGGCATTTTAGATCTCATATACAAGACCACAGAAAGAATCATCTTCCAAATAAGAGGCAAGGCACATTCTCTACAGTTCTAGGTAGAACATTAGTTCTTAAGGCACACTGTCACCCTAGGTAGTCTGTGTAGCCCACATACATTGTCTGTGAACCTGTCTACTTTATACCAAATGTATTAAATGCATGCAAGTCCCCATGTACTCAGGAAAGCTATTTAAAATAGTACTTTGACAACATTCTCCGGAATAAACAGGATTTCAAACTAATAGCTGTAAAATACCTGAAGACATGAGCACATCTGTTGGATAGTCACAATAGCTTGTAAGAAGGACTATGATCAATCTGTGCTTAGTTGTAGATAAAAAACAGATGTTTCAATCGGTGAGAAGGGGGAGCTTTAAAATGAGTTTGATGGGAGCAAACGGTGCTACAGTATGAGCTTAAAATAGCTGGTAGGTTCACATCTTACTAGGTGTGTCTTTTTTGCTGCATTTGCCTGAACAGTGAGCGTGTGCCATGAGACTGTGGATTTAAGCTTCTTGGCAGCCAGTCTAGAGTTTTGGACTGCACAGTAGCCGTATTATTCCTAACTAATCAGCATAGTTAATGAAATAAAATGTATTCAGAATTTGGTGCTGGATCCTGTTGCCTAGGGAGTCACTGGCCATTCTTGTCACTGCCTAAATGACAGTCACCAATGTCACCAGTAGTATCCTGGTTGCCTTCAGAGGAAGACCAAAACAACAAAAAAAAGGAAACAAGTCAACAAAACAGGTACAGATCACTGAAAATAGTGGAATTATTTCATGAGGCTTAGGTAGCCACTGGTAGCTGATCCAAGTCATTCTGTGAGATGTTTTTTACTAAGATAATTACAGGCATAAATATGCACAATTTTCCCTGGCAAAACACACAGCAGAATTTCAAGTGTTAGACCCAGAATTTTTTAAAGAAGTTTGTTGGTTGGTACATTATTTAAGAAGAGCAAGAGGTGCCAAGCTGGCCCAAAGATGTGTCAGCTGTTTGTTCCTCTGCTAATACAGTGTCCGAGCTGAGCCCTTGGGAACTTAATTTAGCTGATAATAGAACGGCTTTGATTTTAATTTAGTCTGAAGGTTCCTGCCTAAGGTTGAAGTAATAGATGGCTGTGGATATAATGGCTTCAGATATGGGGTCTGGGTGCATCTCCTCAGCCTGTGGTGCCTTTACCTACCTCTGTGCTTACCTAGACCATTCCTTGAGGCCCTTCTAGTCTACCATCACAGGAGTTCCTATCACTACTTGGTGTATTGGATTTGGGCATGAATCCTGCTGAAAATGTTACCAAAAATCAGTAAAAATGAAAACTCCTTAACACTAGTGGAGCATTAAGAAGCAAGCATTCTTTATTCAGCCAGATGCATGAGGGGATATCTCCTCCAGAACTGTGCATGCTGAGTATTGTTTAGATACTATATTTTACATACATATTCATAGGTTTTCCCAGAAGAAACGCATATGTGATAGTGATTTCCTTGAAATGTCGTAACTGGGCTGGTTGCTTTCCAGTTCTTCTTCCTACAGAATAAGCATTTTGCAATTCTGTAGGCCAGTGGTTTTTGAAGAATGAGCATTGTATTAACCCACCAGTTGCAAGCAGTTTTTAATCTGGCAATGGAAGTACTTCTGCAAAAAGTGCCTATATGTAAAGGGCTTTTAGTAGAATAATTTCACTCAATAATGACATTTAAAAGAAAATGGGTATGAAGTTGTTGTGGTTTGAAAGACAGGTG
>VXAC01008843.1:192320-208639 GCA_013399225.1 Rhipidura dahli | reverse complement strand
AAAATAAAATAAAATAAGAAAAAGCAGGCAGAACAAGCCCAGTCCTCTTACAAAAATAACAATAGGGTCCTGCTAAGGAGTAATTCCAGGTCTCCTGGACTAAATTGGAGCAGGTTCCCAGGAGCCAGCAGAGAAGAGGCAGAGTGCTGCAAGAGCCAGTCACACACCCTGCAGCTGGCAAAATAATAATAATAGTAATAATAATAATAATAATCAGCCATGTCCAATCAGCCCTAATATCCATCACCACCACCAGGTTCAGTGCAGGATTAAGAACTGGAACTGAATAAATATGCCTGTGATTTCCACTGTGCTTAGAGGCTGATAGGAAGTCCCAGTGGAGGGATGTTTTCAGCATGGATGCATTTTCCAAGCTGGGGCTGCTGTGGCTCTCTCCGGGCTGCACTCTCGACTCCTGACACCCTGAAATCCCAGAAGGGTTTGGGTGGGAAGGGACCTTAAAGATCAGCTGGTTCCACCCCCTGCCATGAACAGGGACACCTCCCACTATCCCAGGTTGCTCCAAGCTCCATCCAGCCTCACCTTGGACACTTCCAGGGGTCCAGGGGCAGCCACAGCTTCTCTGGGCACCCTGTGCCACGGCCTCCCCACCCTCAGAGGGAACACCCACCCCAAACCCAGATGAGGATTCATTCCTTGAGTTGGCCAAAATTCTGAGCTGAACCCACAAATCAGACCTTGTGCTGCTCTTTGTGGAGCAGCAGTAAATCCACGGCTGCTCAGGGCACCTTCTTGTCACCCAGTCCCTGCTGGGAGGACTTTCACCGTTAAGGGATGAGATCACAGAACTTCATGGAATGGCGGGGATGGGCACGGTGGGAATTCAGTGTTACTCCTCCATACACCTCTTTCTTTCCTCAATTTCCTGCTCCTTTTTATTCTTCCTTCTCTTTCCTTCCTCACTTTCCCGCTCCTTTTTATTCTTCCTCCTCTTTCCTTCCTCACTTTCCTGCTCCTGTTTATTCTTCCTCTCTTTCTTTGGTGGCACAGGGAGGAAGGCTTTGCCTCGGAGAAGGAACAGTGCAGACAAACCCATCAGCTCCAGCCAGGAGCAGCCGAGCCAGCAAGCTCCTGAAAGCAGCAGGGAGATGTCTGTTCCTTGGGGGAATCTCTGCATGAAGGGATGATGGGAGAGCCCCTCATCCCCCCCGCCCTCCCCGCCTCCCCGAATCCTCCGCGCTCTCGGCATCCCCTCTCCGCCTCCGCGCCAACTCTCCGGTTTCCGTGACAACGCTTGGCTCACACCAGCGTCTCCTTTGCATCGCTCACCCACCCCAGCACCACGCACAGCTCGTGGTGCCCCTGCACCCCACCTGGGGCTCAGCGGGTTCACCCCCAAACCAACACCCTCGGGCTGGGTGCTTGGAAGGAGCTCCGAACTGCAGTTGGGTCCTGGAGCGGGGATTATCCCTCTGGTGCTTGCAAGAGGTGGGTGCTGAGGGAGGTTGGGATGCAGGAAAGGCAAAGGGGGAAACCCTCAAGGTGCTCAGGGTCAGAGCTGATCGTGGAATCAAAGAATCCCAGAATGGTTTGGACTGGGAGGAACCCTAAAGCTCAACTTGTTCCACCCCCTGCCATGGGCAGGGACACTTTCCACTATTCCAGGTTGCTCCAAGCCCCATCCAGCCTGGCCTTGGACACTCCCAGGGATCCAGGGGCAGCCACAGCTTCTCTGGGAATTCCAGCCCAACCTGGAATTCCTTCTCAGTATCCCATCCATCCCTGCCCTCTGGCAGTGGGAAGCCATTCCCTGTGTCCTGTCCCTCCAGCCCTTGTCCCAGTTCCCTCTCCAGCTCTCCTGGAGCCCCTTTAGGCTCTGGAAGGGGCTCTGAGGTCTCCCTGGATCCTTCTCTTCTCCAGGTGAACACCCCCAGCTCTCCCAGCCTCATGCTGAGGTTACACCTCCACAGTAAATCTATGCTGGAGCCTGATCTCCATCCCTGAGACCTGGCCACACTCACACCATTAACCCTTCCCAGCCTCCTGAGAACAGTGGCTGCATCCCAACCACCTGCTGGGGATGGTCCCCAGCCCATGGCAACTCCTGAACTGAGCCAGGGATGGTTTGGGTAAGTCTGAGTTGGCCAGGGCTGGAAAGGGTCTGGGATGGTGGTGGAAATGTGAAGGTTCAACCCGAGCCCTTATGTCCCAATTTTGTTCCATTTCCCACTCACAACAATGACTCACCCAGCCCTGGCAGGGCCTGGGCCAACCTGAGTCCATCTGGCAGCGCTCTGAATTCATCCACGCCCCGGTGATGCCACATCGAGTGCCCAGAGCAGCAGCAGCGACTTCCAACAGCGACTGAAGCGAGAGGGTGACTCACAGAACCCTCTCAGCTGCTTGTCCTCTGCCCCAGGGGATGGACTCAAACACTGGTTATTTTGGTTATTTTGGCTGAACAGCCACCAAGGACGTGAATGCTCCTTGTAGAGACTGCTGGGAGTGTTTGCAGTGAGCGAGGGCTGTGCCCAGGAGAGCAGCCACAGGGTGGGATGATGAAATCACAGAATGTCCTGAGCTGGAAGGGACCCACCAGGATCATCCAGTCCAACTCCTGGCCCTGCACAGGCATCCCACCCTGTGCATCCCTGAGAGCGTTGTCCAAACTCTCCTGGAGCTCTGGCAGCCTTGGGGCTGTGCCCATTCCCTGGGGAGCTGTTCCAGTGTCCAGCACCCTCTGGGGAAAGAACCTTTCCCTGATATCCATCCCAACTCTCCAAAATAATCACAACTGGTTTAGTTGTGCTGATAATGGTTGGCAAACTTGGTATCTCTGTAACCTGGAGCACAGGAAAACGATCAGAGAAACATCCAAACTCTTGCAGGTCTTCTCCACATCCCTGTGCTGTTCCAAATTGTTCCACAATGTAAATCCCAAAAAGGGCCCAGGACCAGCTGCTCCACAGAGCCAACACTGACCAGAGAATTGTGGGACAGTCTGGGTTGGAAGGGACCTTTAAAGGTCATCCAGTCCCTGGAATGAGCAGGGACATCTCCAGCTAGATCAGATTGTCCAGCTGATAGGTTGTTCCTTTTGGTTCTAATCTCCCACCCTCACAAATATCACAGTGGGTAGAAAAGAGAAGGGAATGATGAGTTATTTTCCTCATTCCCATGAACTGGGGCAAACCTCATCTTGAGGCAAGATCCCTCTGCTTTCCAGGACTTAGGACTGGCCATTAGCAAGGAGGGTGTTCCATACACTGCTGCCTGCCCTGGCCCATGGAAAGGAACAGTGGAGGGGAAAACACAGCCCAGTGTGAACCTCAGACTATGGGACAGGGAGTTAATTACCCCTCCTAAAAAAAGAAAAAGGAAAAGGCATTGCACAGTCACTGCTGGGATTTGTTTTTATCGGTGACTAGAGAAAGGCAGCTCTGCTCACTGAAAGGCAGCTTTCTGTGGGGTGAGATGCTGCTGCTTCCAGCTGAAGTTCTTCCTGATGGGGCTTAAAGGTGATGGAAATGTTCTTTATGGGCAGCCAAATTCCCAGGAAGG
This sequence comes from Rhipidura dahli, assembly GCA_013399225.1. Taxonomy (NCBI): domain Eukaryota; kingdom Metazoa; phylum Chordata; class Aves; order Passeriformes; family Rhipiduridae; genus Rhipidura; species Rhipidura dahli. Next base: position 205,117 of record VXAC01008843.1, on the reverse strand, counting down.
GACTGGCAGGGGCAGCTCTTGGTTATCCTGTGGAGCTGTGTTTAAACTCTTGGGAACAGCGCCCACTCCAAGCTCGGGACTCGGTTTTGGGGGGGACTCTGGCACCAGCTGAATGTGGGGTTGTCCTCCTTGACATTGAGGAGCCAGCTGAGATTCCAGCTGCCAGAACAAAGGCTGAGGAGCTGTGTTTAACAGCATGAGGAGCCAGCTCTACATTACACACACACAGAGCACACGCTGAGCTGTCCCCAGCATTAAAATTTCATTACAAGGAGTGCACCAGGAATAACCATTATCAATTATATATTACACACGGCTTCAGTCTAAAAGAAATCTGATGGCTCGGGGGTTCTGCTGCGAGAAGGAGCCTCTCTTGCAGGGTTTGGAGCTGGTTGTGTGGTGGAGCTTTGTGATTCAGCACACGGCTCCTGCTCTCCCAGCCCCGTGTCCTTACGGTGGGAATATCCACCCCAGGATATTTGTCCCAGTTCCATGCAGGTCATGCTGGGTTATCAGGGAATCACAGAATGGTTTGGGTTGGAAGGGGGTTCCAGTCACACCTTCCACTGTCCCACCTTGCTCCAAGCCCTGTCCAACCCAGCCTTGAGCATTTCCAGGGATGAGGCAGCCACAGCTTCTCTGGGCAACTCTGTGGGATGACCAGGACAGGACAAGGATTGAGGATTGGATCTTGTGGCTTTTTGTAAAGAACTGGCTTTGCTGTCTGGATAATGCCACTGTGCCAGGAGCCCCTTAGGTAACTCACTTGGTCACCCGAGATGTCACCTACACCCATGGGCACCTCCAAAGGGGGCTGCTCCTGTGTGTCTTGGACACCTCTCATGGGTGGTGATGCCTTTTCCTGGTCTTAAAATCAAGAGTCAAACATGGTTAGAAGGGAAAAAAGGGATTTTACCTTGGTATTTAATTTAAGGATCCTTAGGGGCACCATGCCCATGTTGAATGCACCTCCATGCACACCCCAATGCCCCCCTAAAAGATCTGGTCTAACATTATAGGTGTTACTAATTAGCACATCTATCAAAGATTCCCCAGTGAGAGGCTCAAATGAGCCCCCCTCCCCTTCCCCTGGATGGTTCTATCTCCGTTTACAAAATGTGTTCTGGAGAGGCCCTTGGGCTCTGGGCACACTGATCCCTGACTAAGAAGCTTCTGAAATGTTCAGTCTCCCAGCTTGACAAACAAGTCCAAGAATGTGGGCAAAAAGCACCAAGAATGCAGAAATTGTAAAAAGGTGTAACGGGGGTATAAAATAAAAGACAAAAATCATCCTGGCATCAGTGGAATGACTGGAGGTGTCCCCACTGCTGACAGAAGGGTCTTTGGTGGCCTCAGTGTCTTCTTTCAGAGACTTTGGTCTAAGCACCAGACCTCACCCACATCCCAGAGCTGAGGTGTCCATGAACTTGTCCTGCATCCCTTCCCTCTGAAAGCAGGAACAGCCATCCTTTCAGCATCCACAGCACCCAAATCTCCTCTTTCCCCTGGTGCACCTCACCTGAGGGCTGAGCAGCTTTTAAAGACCAAACCCACAAACTCTCCCATTCTCAAGCTGCTCCTCATCCCCGCCCTGAGCAGCCCTGGCCCCATGAAAAACCCATTTGGTTCATGCTGAGGAGTAAATGCTGGCATTGTCTGAAGGTTTTCCTGTTGATTTATCCCCCTCCATGGAAGGCAGACACTGAACAGCCCCAGACACCCATCGATGACAATGACAGGGACACAATGACTAAGAAGCCATGGGGTGGAGGGAGGGGATCTTAAAGGGTGTTACAAGTCCTGACACTGATATTTCAATCCAATTAATGCCTCTGCAGTGCACCAAAGCACTGGATATTGTGGAAACATCAGCAGCTGGGTGGGTAACAGCCAGGCCAGGGGGTTCTACAGGATTTTGTCAGAGTTTTTGGGAGGAGATCCTCAGACAGACAGGGAAAGGACATGGGGGAACAGTTTTTAAACTAAAAGAGGAGAGGTTTAGATTAGGTCTTAGGAAGAAATTGTTCCCTGTGAGGGTGGGGAGGCCCCACAGGGTGCCCAGAGAAGCTGTGGCTGCCCCTGGATCCCTGGAAATGTCCAGGGCCAGGCTGGACATTGGGGCTTGGATCAACCAGGGATAGTGGGAGGTGTCCCTGCCCATGGCAGGGAATGGAATGAGATGGGCTTTAAGGTCCCTTCTCACCCAAACCATTCTGTGATAGAACTACAGTGGATCCCACATTTCTCTGCTGCCAACAAGCCCATGGCTGCACTTTGAAATCCTTATTTCCCTTTCCCATCCACTGGATTGTGCCTGAGAAAGTGATTTCTCAGGATGCAGATTAAAGCAGAACAGCAGAGAGCCTCCAGTGCAATTATGAAAAGGAAATCATAAAAAATAGTAATTAAAAGTCATATTTCTGCTGGGTAAATGCCTGGGCAGGGCTGGGAGTTGTTGGAAAGAAAGATACCTGAAATACAGAGGGTGCAGCAGAGGTGGGGATGGGACAGAAAGGCTTTGTCTGCACAGGTGAAGGGAGCAGGGACAGGGATTGCACCATTCCTGCTGTCACCTGTTGGCACAGCCCCCTTGCACAGCTCAATCCCACAAAACAGGCCTGTAGGATGCTGGGCTATGCTGTCACCTGCCTGGGACTCAGTTTCCTGCTGGATCAGCCAGGAATGATGAGTCCTCTGGTCCATGTGGATGGTGGGACACACAGCATTCCATGGTGGGTGCTGAGCTGGAGGTGGGGAAAAGCAAAGCAGTTTGGAGGGGCTGGAGGAGATTTCTCCCACTGAAATGGAAACTTGGGCAGAGTTTTATTTGGTTCAATCCTGAACTGAATGCATTTGACCTCCTGGAGTGGCAGTCAGGGCACAGCCTGAGGGCATCTCAGGTGGCATTTGGCACCTGGGGAAAAACAAGGGAAAAGCAACATCTCTATGTGTAAATTATCTCTGGGGTCCTGAGGTCTTGTCCTGGGGCTGCCCAAACTTCAAACACCCTCCCAGCTCCTGATCCAGCAAGGATTTGCACCTCAGGGATCCTGTACCTCCTGCACCCCTGTGGGACATGGGGTCGTGGGGTCCTCCTGGCCCTCCCAAGCCCTCTCAGACCTGGCCAAAGTGAGACCTCTGAGCAGAGTGGTTGGCAGGTGATTGCAGCCTCCACTCCTGGAAACTTGTACCATACTCCTGCCACGGATGTTCAGCCAGGAGAAGATGCCAGTGAGACAACTGGGATGAGACCTTCCCAGGAAAGTCTTCCTGCACCACCCATCAGCCCGTTTCTGCTGTGGGGACAGAGGTCCAGCCCCACAGGCAACAAATGAGATCCCAGCCAGGGTGAACCTTTCAGGAAACACTCAAGAAAAAAACCCCAAAGGCAAAACCCTAAAGCCTAGAGGGACTCTTTGCCTTCCTGCTGGTGAATCCCCAGTGGGGAGCAGGAATTGAACGGGAGAAAATCAGAATGGAGCAGCAGTAAGTGGAGATTGTAAACACGAGCCAGATTAAAAACATAATGGGTGTAAGCAGGCACCAGGGGAAAATGGGAGTGGGAGGGAATGGGGCTGGCAGAAAGGGCTGTGGGAAGATCCAGCAATCCCACTGCACCCAGGGAAGGGAAACAGATCCTCTGGATTAGGAGCTGGAAGTGCAATCACTGGGCTGGGTCATTCCCAGGAGCTCGGGGGACATTTGGGGGGACAAGGTGGAAGTTCAGGACCTCCACCATTGCCCCCCTTGCTGGGGCTTTGGGGCAGGCATGGGGTGCAGACTGCTGGAGGCTGTTTGAGGGGTGATAGGAATTCATGGATGTGAAGAAAGAAAAGGTTTCTCAGCCCTGTGTAAATGTCCCTGTGGCAAAGGGGAGGTGGAGTCACAGAAATCAGCCTCCTCAGGTGTGAAACTCAGAGGAAGCTCAGGCCAGCCCAGGATGAGCCTGGTGGCTGAAGACGTGGAGGACTGAGGCTCAAATCCCAGTTCTTGCAGGTTCCCAGGGTTCAAAACCTCCCTGCTTTTCCCATTTGTCCCCTAGAGTTTTCCTTTACATGCTCCAGCATGAAATCACACCTGGATCTCTCTCCCCACTGCAAGGCAGATAAGAAATCAAATTGCTCTGAGAGTAGAAGAGCAAAGCAAGGTTGGTTTCCAAGGGATGGTGGATTGTCCAGTGTCCAGTAGAGCACAAACTCCAAAGAAAGATTTACCCAAGACTGTGGCACTCAGAAAGCCTCTCCAATGAGTGGTTTGGCTGGAATTTAAGAGGGAATATGCTCCAGGGTTGCTCTTTCTTTCACTGAGGATACTGAGGTTCCTATTCTCTTTCCATGTGCCTGGTTGTGTGAAAGTTGTAGGATTAATCCTCCAAAAAGTCAGTATTAAAAGTTTAGAGGGGTCCACTGTCTGTCCCTATGTAGGTCTGGTTTCCTTAGGAAATTAATGTAAAGCAGTGGTGAAAGACTCACAAAACCAAACAGGAAAACTTTGGAAACAGAATTTTGCACCTCTCAGGCAAGGAGAAGCATTTAAAATTTCTCTGAGGTGAGGTTTGACTTGAAAATTTTCCTCCAGGCTCTAACACCTGAGGGAAAAAAATAATAATGATGGAAAAATGGAATCTCTACTTGCCTGGATTTAGAATCATGGAATGATAGAATCACTTAAGTTGGAAAAGACCTTTAAGATCATAATTTTATTTGCTTTCTGAGGGCCTGACGTGCATCTTGGAGAGCCTGAGATTGGCAATGCCTTAGTTGGAGCCAGTCCATTTCAGAGCATGGGGAAAAGAGCTGTTTGATCACACCAGTGCGAGCTACTGATGGGACAGGGACCCTGTCTGGTGGCTCAGCAACCACGTCCTGGTGCTGGTGACCCTCCCTGCTGTGCCCATCATCCCAACCCTTCTCTGAGAAACCCATGGAAAAGCTGCAGCACCACACAGAGCTCAGCTGAATCCACTTTTTGGACCTTCCCTGTGTGAGCCCAGCTCCTTGTGTCCTCCTATGAGAAAGGGCCCCATTCCCTGCATGGCTGCCCGTGGGAAGAGGTGCAGGATGCCACCTTGTCCCAGCAAGCACGTGTGTCACCATGGAACCAGAGAGTGGTTGGAAGGGAAGGTTAAAGATCATTTTATTCCAGCCCCTGACATGGGCAGGGACACCTCCCACTATCCCAGGGTGCTCCAAGCTCCATCCAGCCTCACCTTGGACACTTCCAGGGATCCAGGGGCAGCCACAGCTTCTCTGGGCACCCTGTGCCAGGGCCTCCCCACCCTCCCAGGGAACAATTCCATCCCAATATCTCATCTAACCCTACTCTCTGTCAGCCTGAAGCCATTCCCCCTTGTCCTGTGCACTCCACGTGTGAGTGCATCCATGGAAGTGTTCCAGAGGCTCCAAGGCAGCCCCTTCCACACAGATCCCTGCCCTGCACCACGCCGGGCATTGAGCAGCAGTAACGGGATCCTGATCCGTGGCTCATCCTCACGGATCTGACAATCCCTTGATCCCATTGATAAAAGCCCAGAGGGTTCAGGCTCCTGGCCAAATCCCTCCACTCCATTCATGGAAAAGAGGGACGGGGAGGGAAATGGGCTGGGCTCGGCTCCAGGGAACAGAAGCACGGGCGGATCTGGCCCTTGCACAGAGTGCTCCTATAGCCGTGGATGGAGGCCAGGGCCACGGGAAGGAGCCCCAGCCATCCCTGAACCACGAGGCTCCGGCCAGGAAACAGCAAGGCAGCAGAGTCCTGGGCCAGAAACTCACCTCGGGGGCAGGAAGAGGAGCAGACCCTTCAGGAAAGCCCCGTTCCTAGGAAAGGTCAGGTCCTTCTGGACAAACCCCTCCAGTGGCACCGTTAGCCCAAGCAGAGCAATTTTCCCAGCTGGATCTAGAGCTGAGCTCCAGCATCAGCAAGATGCTTCAGATGCATCAGCAGGACAGGTAAGGACGAGGCAGGGGCAGTCCCTGGGTGTTGTGGGATGCAAACATTCCTTGTGCAATCCCTCGGGCATCCACATCCTTTTGTGTGCCTTCCAGTGCTGGAAATTACTTACATTTCTCACAGCTTTTTCCTAATTGCTGCTGGAGATGGAAAGGCAGCCAGGGAGTTGAAACTGGGAGGTCTTTAAGGTCCCTCTCAACCCGAACCATTCTGTGGTTTGATGGGATACTGGACCATATCACACCCATGGGGACAGCAATCACAGGGGGAAAACCTGTAAATGGTAACCCCTAAGTTATTCCCTGATCACCAGAGTAGTAGTTCAGAGGGATCATTCCTGCTGGAGAGATTACTGGAATAAGCACCCTCCTAGAAATGGAATTTTTTTTTTTTTTGTCTGAACTGGTATTTTCCAGCAGGGAAATGAAGGTTTGCCTTGAGAAATTCCTAGACAGCTTTCTCTGGAGTTTTGTAGAATCATCAGGTCATTGAGGGTGGAAAAACCCTTTAGGATCATCAAGTCCAACCATTCCCCCAGCACTGCCAAGCCCACCACTGACCCATGTCCCCAAGTGCCACATCCACAGGGCTTTTAAATCCCTCCAGGGATGGGGAATCCACCCCTGCCCTGGCCAGGGAATGACTTGTGCCTCAGTGCAACCTGCTTGGAGAAAGGGTGAAGAGGCAGGAAAACCCTCAGTGGCTGTCAAGAGTCCGGCCAGGAGCTCTGAGAGCCAAGCCCAGCATATTTGAAGCCGTGGGGATAAGAATGGAGCCACAATCCTGTCTCAGAAGGCACAGGGAGGAGCCAGGCTGGGACAGGCTGGACACATCCCTCCCGTGTCCACTGATGGCATCTCCAGGTCTCGGGGATGACCTGCAGGGAGTGACAACCTGTCAAGGACAAAGAGACTCTTCAGCACAACCCCACCTTGACTCTGATCCCCAGCCAAGCCTCTTGTCAGAGAGAAGTGATGGCTGGTTTGCTTTCAAAGCTGCAGCAGTGGCTTAAGGCAGCGCAACGCCCAGCCCAGAGCTGGATTAGTCTCACTCCAGAGCTTTAAAGTCTGTAAAGGTTAAGAGCTGATTCCTGGAGGTGTCAACCACGCCATGGGGCTGTGCTGGGTGGGGAAGCAGACATGCTTTTAAATCAGCAAGCAAAGGGCAGATTTAGGGAGTTTAAGAAGAGCTTTCTGAAGAGAGAGATGTTGGGGAGCAGTGCCTGGGAGGGAAGGGGCTCAATCCCACCCCCTGCTCGGGGCTGATCGTTGATCCCACACAGAAGGCAGCGAGGTGAATTTGGAAAACAGGAGTCTGACACAAGGCAGCCATGCAGCAGCAAGGCCAAAACACCTGCAGAGACCCCAGCAAAGCCCGGGAGAGGGATGCCCACCATTCCCCCATCCCGTTGTTACCCCCGAGCCCCGCTGCGGAGCTCAGGGAAGCACCTCCTCGAGCACCGGAGCCTGAATCCACTGAGCTGGGAGGAAAATGAGCACTTTGGGTGCAGCATTCATTAGTCACGAGCTCCTGTGTGTGAGGGAAGGCGATCCCAGCGCTGTGCTCTTCCCACACCAGCAGTCCCATTGAGATCCAGAGCTACTCAAGCAGGGAGAAGTCAAGCGAAGTGAGGATGTGTGGGCAGCTCTTACAGTGCTTTTAAGGTAACATTGGAGGTTGCCATCCTTCTTTTTTTTTTTTTTCCCCCTCTTGAAATTCACTGAGCAATTTTCTCCCTCTTGTAATCTTTTTCTTTTAATTTTTTCCTTTTTTATTTTTTTTTTTTTTATTTTTTCCTTTTTTTTTTTTTTTTTTTTTTTTTTTTTTTTTGTAAAACCGAATCCACATTACGGAGAAAAATGGCAAGGAAGCGTAACTGTAGAGGAGGGGAGGGAATGCAGGGTAGGGAGAGGAGGCAGCTGTATTGACCATCTGCTATCCCACTAAAAACACCCACTTGAGTGTCTGTTTACAAATCAAGTTGCCCGTGTGAGTAGAAACAGAGGCACTTCTTCAGCAGGATCAGGAGATTGGTTGCCAGCACGCCGGGTTTATTAGGGACCAGGCTGGGTCTGGGTGAAAATGTGTGGTGGGAGAGGAACAAACCCAAAAGCTGTTCCCAACAAGGAAATACTGAGAGGCACAAGGCAGGAAAAAACAGTGCCTGAAAGGAGCTGCAAAGTGGGCCCACCCCTGAGCCAGCTGCCATCCCCTGAGGGACCCTGAGCTTTTCTGAATATGAGGTTTGTCTTTAAAAAAAGCCCCATTAAACATTCAGCTCCAGCTTTGGCTTCATTGTTTGCCAAGGACCACGTCACAGAGCCATAGAAGCACAGAATGTTTGGGGTTGGAAGGGACTTTAAAGATCATCTCATTTCAACCCCTGTCAACACCTTCCACTATCCCAGACTGCTCCAAGCCCTGTCCAGCCTGGCCTTGGACCCTTCCAGGGATCCAGGGGCAGCCACAGCTTCTCTGGGCACCCTGTGCCAGGGCCTCCCCACCCTCACAGGGAAAAATTTCTTCCTAATATCCCATCTAAATCTATTATCTTTTGGTTTAAAACAAAGATCCCCGTCATCCTGTCACTAACTGCCTGTGCAAAAAGTCCCTCTCCATATTTTTTTATAAGCCCTCTTTAAGGTCTGGATGCCCAGAGTGACTGATGAAGTAAATTCCAGGTGAGACCAACACCTTTTCCCTTCCTCCCCCTTTGGACAGTGCTATATCCTCGCTGCAGATGAGCCTGAGCACCTATCAGACAGCATTGTTTGGAATTCCACATCTGTCTGACGTGGAAATGTTAAACAGAAAGCTGCCAGACACTTTTCCAGGGGTGGGTTTAATTCCAGCAGGGATGATGAAGCATCCTGACCCCTCAGATGCCAGGTCAGTGCTCACAAGTGCCCAGTGATGCAAACAAAGCTTCAAAGACTCACTGATTCCTGCTTCCATCACCTCCACTGCTGCAAGAGCAGGTGCAGGAGGATCAATTGCATTTTGGGAATCTGCACACACAGCTGAGGCTGCCTCTGTTCCAGGGGCCCTGAGCTTCTGACATGGCCACATCTCAGGTGATGCCCTTCAGAGAACCTCAGCTGCGTCTCCAGGGGCCTCCTTTCCATCCCATTCCACCCTAAAAAGGGGTTGGGGGGCAACAGGAGTTTTAGAAACCCAGCAACAGTGTCCTGAAGGCAACTGGAGGAAACAGCTTTCTCTGATTGTGGAATTCATGGGATAGGACTTCAGGAACGGGGAATAGTGCAGGGAGAGTTGGCTTAAGACTTTACTGCAGTCAGCTCTCCCAAATTCAGTTTCTGGGATCCTATAAAATCAGAAGCCAGGTGTTTGCTGTGTTGGAAACTCATCCAGCATAGTCCAAGAGCCCCAGGAGAAGGAAATTTCAGGTGCCAGACATCAGCCAAGGAACCTCTGAAGGGATTCCCCTGATTTCTTCCAGCTTGGCCACTGCTGGGCACAGGTGGCATCACGAGGGAATGAGAGCATGGAATCACAGGATTGATAAAGTTGGAAAAGACCTCTGAGATCCAAGTCCAAGATCCACCACTAAACCATTTCCCCAAGTGCCACATCCACACAGCTTTTAAATCCCTCCAGGGATGGGGACTCCACCACTGCCCTGAGCAGCTGTTTCAATGCCTGACCACCCTTTCAGTGAAGATTTTTTTCCCAGTATCCCATCTAAACCTCCCCTGGCACAACTTGAGGCTGTTTCCTCTTCAATCTGAGCGTTTCCACACTTGTGGATCAACGAGTGGCCGTGACATTGGTGCCCAGGGCAACCACAACTGCTGTAAATCAAAGCTGCCCCACCAAGGTCGCTCAATTTGTGTTTCTTTACATCCATGGAGAGCCTGGCTTGTATTCCAGCTCAGGCATGAGCAGATTTCCAAGTGGGACTGTAAAAACAGTGGTGGGGATGGTGCCTTGAGAGGCCTCCTAGAAACAGAGCCCAGACAGGAGGAAAGGGAATAAAGGTGGGGATTTATTGGAAAGGCCTCCAAAGGCACCCCTGGGGAGCCAGAGGTGCTGCCCAGATGGGCCCCGAGATGGACCCTGAGAGGCCACGAGTTCTTCCCACTTTTCTAGGTTTGGTTCATTTGCATCTCAGGGTTGATTCTCCAATTAAAGCTGCAGTTAATGATGGAATTGCCCTCAGCTTGTCCCCCTCAGAGGCTCTTTGGTTGATCCTTTTTGGGCCCAGTTTGGGCTGGGTGTCCTTGGAGAGCAGCCCCGGAGAGGCTTTGTTGTGTGTGCCCAGCACAGAGAGCAGCACTGAACAGGGAACAGGCAACTCCAGAGTTACACACTGGGCACTGCAGGGCTTGGAAAATAGAAAAGTTAAAACCTGAGGCATCAGGGCCACTCAGAAATGTTAAGGCAGATGGCACAGCTCCATCCCGACTCCTGCCTGCAGGAGCCCTGGCAAACTCCTCGGGAGCCGTGGCTGACCTGTCTGCAGCCACTGCCCATTCCAGGCCATGCAAAATCCCGGCCACGTGCCAGGGACCTTCTCCCTGACCAACAGGGAGCCCTGCACACCTCTTGAGGGAAGCCCTGCCAGCCTTTCCCCCCCTCATGCTGCCCTGTCCAGTAGTTTTCTCTCTCTGAGGAGCCCAAGGAAGAAGACTCCATGCAAGCACAGCAATTTTTCAGCTCTGACAGCAGCAGACAGGCAGCCAGGCCTCTCCTGCAGCCCATGGTCAGCTGGCAAGGCTGCATGAGAGCCAGATCCAGGCAGCTGCCAGCCCTTCATCCCCTGCAGGAGCTGGTGTTGCCCATGCCTTTGAAGGGCTGCAGGTCACCAGGGAGGCAACAGAGCAGGCACTGCTGATCAGCTGCTAATGCTCATTCCAAAGATGAAAACATTTAACACCAAATCAGATCTTAGAGGACAGGAATTCTTTTTTTTTTTTTTTTTTTTTTTAATTTTCTTCCCTTTTAATTCTCTCCTTTATCTCCCAGGCCTTGATAGTGTCAGGAAGTGACTGATGAGTACGGTGTTGAGTTGCCTCTGGTTAAATCCAACACCGCTTCAAGCAGCGAGTTGCTGGCTGGGAGCAGTTCAGGAGTGACGTGGAGCGAGGGAATAAAAACTCCTCTTTGATGGGAGGAGGGAGCCAGGCTCCTGGACTGATGGAGAGAGGGAGAAAATATCCCTGTGTCCTGTTCATCCCTGTCGTGTGGCACACACAGGAAGGGTGCAGACGATTTAGGGGATGCTCTGAGGTTGGTGCAGGACAGGAGAGGATGATCACAGGGACAGAAACTCACAGAAGTGGCAGCAGCCTCCACTCCGAGGGGAGAGGGCATCCTGTGCTTTGTCTCCTCACTGAGATACACCCAAAAAAACCCCCAATGCCTCCTGCCAGGGTGAAGCTCCATGGCCTCTCTCTCTGCAGGAAGAAATCAGTGGAAATGTGAGCCCAGGGACTCGTTTTGCTCAGCAGCAGCTGCCTCTCAGAGGGTTGCTCAGCCACTGAAGCAGCCCCATCCAGTTGTGCTTCCAGGTGCACACCCCGCTGCAAACCATTCCCATTATGCTGAGCAGCCTTTCCCGTGGCTCACAGATGTCCCAAATCTGAGCTGAGTTTCCTTCAAGGTCAGCTCCTGCCTCTGCTCCCACCAGGTGAAGTTTTTCTGGAAAGCTGGGGAACTCCTCCTGCTCCACTTTGTGCCATTTTGCATTAAAATCAAAGTCACTTGGAGCAGCAAAGCTCTGCTCTTTATTCATTCAGCAGGGCTGCTCATCCCCCTCATGCAGATGAGCACCAAATTCATCCTGGGAGCGTCCAGGGATCCCCAACTTAAAAGGCCCATTCTGGTTAGAAGAGAAAGCTGGAGAGTTTGAAGAATGTGTTGATTTTATTTTATTTATTTATTTGTTCAACCCATCAGGGGTGAGCCAGGCTCCCTGTAGTGAAGGCTGCATCTCTCTGGCTGTGGCCCTGGGGGATGGAACACATCACCTTGGTGGCCAGGTGGAGTTCCCAGCATGGCTCTGAAGCCACACAGCAGCTGTGGTGTTGTCTCTGGGATATTTAATGTCCCTTGGAGCCCAAACACTTCTCCTCCCAAGTCCCTCCCCAGCTTTTTCCATGCTGTGCAAAGTTGCTGTGCTGCCCCATAATTCAAACATTCACGAGATGCTCCAAGTGGGGTCACAAACCCAAACTCCCTTCAATCAAGGTTGGATCCCAAACTGCTCTGCTGGGTCAGACTCATCGATTTTCTGGCTCCAACAGTGGTCAGTAACAGATTCCCAAGGAAAGGATAACAGCTGGGATGAGAATTTCCCACAACTCTCCCATCTCCAGCAGTTTCCACATTTGGTACTGCCAGGGAAGGGAATGGAGCTGGGGAAGGGGCTGGAGCCCCAGGAGAGGCTGAGGGAGCTGGGAAAGGGGCTCAGCCTGGAGAAAAGGAGGCTCAGGGGGGACCTTGTGGCTCTGCACAGCTCCCTGACAGGAGGGGGCAGCCGGGGGGGGGTCAGGCTCTGCTCGCAGGGAACAAGGGACAGGAGGAGAGGGAACGGCCTCAAGTTGCACCAGGGGAGGTTTAAATTGGATATTGGGAACCATTTCTTCATGGAAAGGGTTGTCAAACCCTAGAACAGCTGCTCAGGGCAGTGCTGGAGTCGCCATCCCAGGAGGGATTGAAAAGCTGTGTGGATGTGGCACCTGGGGACACTTGTGGCACTTGGGGGTCAGTGGTGTCCTGGGCAGTGCTGGGAATGGTTGGACTTAGTGATCTTAAAGGTTGTTTCCAACCTAAATAATTCTATGATTCCATCTCCAGAGACGGACAGTTGGTTTTGTTTTTTTTGG
>VXAC01008843.1:170008-189770 GCA_013399225.1 Rhipidura dahli | reverse complement strand
TGCAGAACGACCCATTTTGCTCGGGGTCTTTCCAAAATGATGATGTTAATGTCCTTAATGCCAAGAGATTTAGATGTTTAGTGAGGATTTGGCTTTGTAGGATAAAATCACAGAATGGAAGGGACACTCAAGGATCATCAAGCCCTACTCCTGGCCCTGCACAGGACAACTCTAACTCCATGTTTTCCTGGAAGTCTGAATCCATGCCAGCCTGCCTGGAAGAGGGGGGCGAGCAGAGGGGAGTGCACCCAGGGGGAAAATGACTGCCCAGATATCACAAACTTCCTCAATTTAAAAGATTCAAGGGATGAATTATTTCCACGTGGAAAGGAACACACCACTGGCACAATCTGACCAGCGACACTGAAAAGCTTTGTTTCCTGCTGTGTTTAAATGAAGATGGGTGTCCTCCTGAAACCCCCTTCTTGGGCTTGGCTGAGGGATCTCAAAGTGGCTCTTTCTCACTGCAAACCTCAGAGCTTGGTATCCTTCCACAGGTATCCCAGAATCACAGAAACTTGCCTGGTTGGACAAGTCCTCCAAGATCCAAGTCCAACCATTCCTTCAGCACCACCACATTCACCATTAAACCCTGTCCCCAAGTACCACATCCACGCGATTTTGAACATTCCCAAGGGATGGTGATTGCACCATTGCTCCAGGCAGTTCCAATGCCTCTGCACCCTTTCAGTGAAGATTTTTTTCCCCCTAATATCCAATCTCTGGATCTCAGGCTCCTCCCAACCCCCTGAGGGTGGCTAGGAACTGTTCAAGCTGGCCTGGGTCAAGTTTAAGTGCTTTGACTTCGCTGTGTTCCTTCCCACAAATTAATGCTGTGTACGGATGATCCACTGCTTGTTCTACAAGGTTCCAAGCAGAACCCATGGCAGGGGGTGGAATGAGATGGGCTTTAAGGTCCCTCCCAACCCAAACCATTCCATGATTCCATGATTTCTCTGGATCCTTCATCACACAACTTCTGGTTCACATCCTTGGTGGCTCTGCAGCGAGAGCTTCCCCTGTGCGGGTGCTCCAACTCTGCTCCCGTGCCCTGGCTCCTCAGCACATCTGAAAGGCTCCCAGTCAATCCTAAGGGGACATTTATCATTACAGCTTTCATATTTGTATTTTTAGCCTCCTTGAAGGCTTCCCAAGGATAGCCAGAGGAGGGATCCTATTTTAGGCACACGAAGCTGATGAAAAAAACCCACCAAATTAGCACTTAGTGCATTTAGCGGACTGGCAAGTGTTTGATCTGATCCTCAGGTTGGAAAGGGTTGGATTTCCTTGTGCAGAAGCCAGACAGAAGCATCTCCTCCTCCCAAATCAAATTTCAGCCTCCAGCACCACCCCCTCCATCACGGGCTGCGGTTTCGGGGGATGTTTCCAAGAGCTGGAAGCACGTGCCCGCCCTGCGCTGGGTGATCCCACACGGGGCAACGTGGAAATTGCACAAACACATTCCCTGAACTCTGAGGTGCTAGAAAAGCTCCAGTCCATCCTGGCAAAACATCAGGAATCCAAAGGTGCAAGGAGCTCAGGGACAGACAAACAGCCCGTGCAGGAAGGCGCCGGGTGCTTTCCGCACGCGATATTTTCCTGGTGGGGAAGCGCTGTCAGCCCTGAAGTGCTGGGGAAAGCAAAAGCAGGGGGGAAGTGTCTCCAGAGACAGCCAGGAAATCGGGCATGGAGTTGTTTCTGAAGCAGAGGGCACTGCCCTGTGAGTGTTGCAAAGCCATCGACTCCTGATGATGGGATGGATCCCCCCCCATCCAAGCTCCTTCAAAAGCTGCTGCAAATTTCTGTGTTTTCCCCCAACCCAGCTGAGACAGAGGGAGGGTTATAAGCCAAGGGACTGGAGGAGATCATTTCTTTGGTGTTTCATTTTGGGGGTCAGTCTCTTCTCCCAAGTAACAAGAGACAGGACAAGACAAAATGGCCTCGGGTTGAGCCAGGGGAGGTTTATGTTAGGTATTTGGAACAATTTTGTCACAGAAAAGGTTGTCAACACTGGCACAGCTGCCCAGGGCAGTGGTAGAATCACCACCTCTGGAGGGATTTTAAAGAACTGTGGATGTGGTGCTTGGGGACAGGGAACAGGGAATGGCTCTGTTGGCAGAGAGTGGTGGATCTGCCTCAGGAGGAGAACCCAGGAAGGAAATGATCATATGGGTTGGTATAGAATTATAGAATTGTTTAGGTTGGAAAAATCCTCCAAGATCCAGTCCAACTGTTAACCCAGCACTGCTGTCCTGGTGTGGTTTTGGCCATTCCAGGGTGTGATTTAAAAAAGCTGTTTGACTCCTGGGTTCATCAGTTTTGACCCTTGGCATCAACCAATGCCAGGTTTCCTTGCCATGACCCAACCCAGGGACACCTCGACCCCCAGGGTCAAGACACAGAGGTCTCCTTGCTGGTGGCTTCCAGGTGCTGCCCCAAACTCCTACTATGCCCCCAGCTGATGAATTTGGGATAATTTGGAAACAGATCACAGAGTCATGGAAAAGTTTGGGTGGAAAGGGGACTTTAAAGGTCACCTAGCCCAACCCCCTCCTCTGGACCTGCCTCTGGACTCTGCCCAGTCCAGCCTGGGCAGAACACCAGGAACACCAGTGCCAGGAACACCAGGAACAGGGGCCATGCTCCAGCAAGGTCTCCCAGATTGGATGGGATCAAGCTGGTCTAGGGACACTCCTGATCCCCTCTCCATCCTCCCCTGCCAGGCTACATTTTCCACCTTGTGACCAGTCCACATTTGGGTTTTCCTTTGTGTTTCCTGCTGTTTCTAAGTCAAGCCCCTGCACCTTGTCAGGAATAACCTCAGTGAGTCCATCAAGTCCATGTGCCCAACTCCACCTTCTCCACACCTTGCTCCTCAAAGCCAGCCAGGCTTACCCAGCATCTCCCTGCTCCCCTCTCTACACCCAGGTCATGGCAGCCCCAAGGCCAGTTCTGGAGCCTTGTGGGGGCCAGCAGAAATGATTCCATTAATGTGAATTCCCAATAAATCATGTCTTTGTGCAATACCTGCCATCTCTAACCAGTCATTCCAACTCATTTTGCAATACAAGTGCTTTTTGCAGCACAGCATGTGCCAGCTCCTGCAAGAAGATCCCAAAGAGCAAAAGGAGCAGCAGAAGCCCCTGGGAAAGCACCTGGTTTCAGCATCTCTCCTGAGATGAGGCATGTGCTGGTGATTCCACTCTAGAGGAGGGCTGGAACCTCCTGCTCTTTGTTCCATGTGAGTCAGAAGTTGTGCAACTCCTCTGCATTTCCACTTCTCTCTCCTGGTGAAGCCGTGCTCATCCTCAGCTCCTGGAGCACATGGACTTCTCAGGAAAAAAAATATATTTCCCAAGCAAAGATTCTTAGGAAAATGAGATACTTGATGAAAAGCTATCCCTTCTCCTTCCCTCCCAATTATTTTTTAAGTACTCCAGGCATGAAATAAAATATTTTTATTAAAATGTCGGCAGGCAAACAAAAAAAATCTGACGAGATATTCCACAGTAAAGCCAAAATCATCTCCGGAAAATGACTCAAGCAGAAGAGTTAACCCCCAGCCTGTAATTTCTTTCCCAGGGAGACAGCAAATCCTCTCGAGTTCTCTGTACAGAGGGACTCCTGTAAAGTCTGGCATTATCTGATTTTATTGTTTTCAGAGTAATAACAGCCCTTCTCCAATGCTGGGGATGGGATTTGTCCTTATAAAATGACCTTTTTGTAGGCTACAAGTAGTGAGAAAAGGACAAACTAGCAGAAAACAGCCAAGATCTGTGGCTTTCTGCTGGTGGAAAGTCAGGTTTTATCCACCCTCGGCTCTGAGCCACTCCAGAGACAAGTGAGTGGTGATCTCTGTTATCCCTTGAGACCTGCCATTTCCAGAGCTCCTGGAAACCACGTCCACAACGTGGTTTTGCTTTTCCTGCAGAGGTTGAGCAGTTCCTCCTCACTCTTTGGAGAAGAATGAATCCTTTCCCTCGCTAGACCTCTACCAGTTTTCCTACAGATGCCCACACCCTTCCCACTCTTGTCATGACATCATTCCCTCTCCTGAAATCACACCCATCCTGTCCAGAAACAACGTTTTTTCTTCAAAGGCAGAAGGAATCATGATAGGCTGGAACATCAAAGTGTTCCTGTTTGGGTTAATCCACCCAAAGTCTTTCAAATCCTTAACAGTCCCAACCAGAACATCAGTGAGAAATTTTATTTGTCATTGCCCCGGTGGGATTTTATCTCTTCTGGTAAACTGCTTCTTCATCTGTGTTAAGAAAAGTCCTGGGAGCAACTCTCTGTCTGTTTGAAAGGCCTGGAAGCAAAGGAAAATGGGCAAATACTGAAAGAGGAAGGATGAATTGCTTCCCTGGGTAAGTCAGAGCAGGCTGGTCTGCACAAAACCCACCCCTCTGCACAGAGATGAAGTGAGGAACTGGTGTGAGTCTTCATCACCAGCAAGAAAAAAAATCGTACTTCCTTTTCAAACCCACATTTTCAAGGGAGCTACGAGGAGAGGGAATGAGTCAGATGACAGAAACTGAGCTAGAAAGCATGAAGACCATCCCAAGCAAACCATCTGGGCTTGAAATGTCAGGCAGAACCTTCCTGGAGGAATCAATCAGAGCAGTCTTTCTCCCAGCGTGCACATGAGTGAGCCAGTACCTCAATTACAGCCCTGTGTTCCACTGCACATTGACCTTAAGAGGTCAGTGCTTTATAGGAAGGAGATTAATTCAATTAACACACCCAAGGGGCTTCCAGCCAGGCTCAAACCTGACCTGCTGACAGCGGGCATCAGGAGTAGCACAGGGCACTGCAGTTCAAATGTCCCTCTTCCCCTGCTTTCCATCTGCAGCCAAGGAACAGGGACATCAGTGATGCCACGAAGGTGGTGTTTGTTTGAAAAACATCCCAGTGGTTTGGGGTTTTTTTGCAGTTTTAAAGGCAAGAAACACTGGTTGATGTTCTCAGCTTAACCCGAGGCACCAAGAACAGCCGGAGCACATTGAGTCCCTGATAGGATCTGACCTTGTTCATGAAATTGGGCCAAACTGGGAAAATTGTGACCAGCAACCTGGTATCCTAAAATCCTGGAATGGTTTGGATTGGAAAGAACCTTAAAGATCATCTCATTCCACTCCCTGCCATGGTCAGGGACACCTTCCACTGTCCCAGGTTGCTCCAAGCCCCATCCAACCTGGACTTGGACTCTTTCAAGGATCCAAGGGCAGCCACAGCTTCTCTGGGCACCCTGTGCCAGGACCTCCCCACCCTCACAGAGGGGAATTTCTTCCTAAAATCTCACCTAAAACTCCCCTCTGACAGTTTGAAGCCATTCCCCCTTGTTCTGTCACTCTCTGCCCATGTAAAAAGTCTCTCCCTCTTTTTTAGAAGCCCCTCTAGGTACTGAGTTGAGGTGTCCCCACAGCCTTCTCTTCCCAAGCTGCTCTGCCATCAGCTATCCCAGGTTTTCCTCTTGGCTGTGTGAATTCCATCACTTCTTCTGGGAAGAGGTGGGGAGGCCTTGCAGCCATGGGGAAACACAAACAAGGTCCCTTGAGCACCAGAGCATCTGCACAAGGGACACTTTCTCCCCCATCCTGTCAGGGGGTGACTTTTGGAGGAAGCAGTGTTAATCCTCACCTGGAATACCAAATTCCACCTCATTCTGATCCAAGTTTTTTTTTAAAAATCCCCAAGTCTGTGTGCAGGTGTGTTCCTCTTCTCAAGACAAGAATCACAGAATTGTGGAATTGTTTAGGTCAGAAAAGACCTTTAAGGTCATCAAGTCCAACCATCAACTCCACACCCCCACCGTGTCCTCCAGTGTCATATCCACAAGTTTTTTGAACACTTCCAGCCATGGTGACTCCACCACTTCCCTGAGCAGCCTGTTCAGTGCTTGGCAACCTCTTCTGTGAAATAAATTTTTCCTAATATCCAATCTAAACCTCCCCTGAGGGACAGAGTCCAACTGGCAGCTCCAGTAGTTTTGAAACACCAGCGATGCCACCAGCTCTGTCAAACCACTGGCTGAGTCCCACTTCTCCTCCAGGCAAGACATGGATAATGCTGCATCCTTGGACAGGATTTGGTGGCTTTAGTGGTGTTCACGTGAGTGACATCAACACCCTGTGCCTTCACCTTTGCACAGCAACCCACTGGCTGTGCAGCAAAACTGAACGAGAAGGAGGTGGCAGAGATCCCAGGAAGCACTGAGGGAACTCAGGGAGAGTGGGAATTGCCGAGGTGAGCTGAATGCCCAGAGGGATGGGCAGAAGGGGTTAAAAACAAGAAAGCTCTAAAAACTGGGGGGTGGTTCCCTTTGCTTTTGCTCTGAGGATGGCAAGAGAGCACGCCTGGAGAAGCAGGGGCACCGACAGCTCTCCTCCTTCTCCAGGGTATCGCAGAGCTGAGGGGAAAAAAAAAAAAAAGAAAGAAGAGGAGAAAAACCATCCAGCGACCTCACTGAAATTAGAAACTTAACAATGAACACGCTCCACATACAACTTGCCCGTCTCGGTCGTCATGGAGACGGCTACAAATCTGTGTCAGCTGCAATCCGCTCTCCAGTCCCGAAAATTTAAACGAAGGAAAGGAGGGAGCGCGGGCTGGGAGGCGGGAAGAGGGAATTCCTCTGCTCTGCCTGGCTTTGATGTGCATCACGTTTAAAGGCACAGGGCATTATCTGAGCCCGATGCCGGAATGAAGCGGCGGCCGTGGAGCAGCTGATGTGTGCTGGCCTCGTTCACCTCCAGCAGAGCATCTCCCCAGCCTCCAGGACAGCATCTCCCCAAATTCCAGGACAGCATCTCCCCAAATTCCTGCAGAGCATCTCCCCAAATTCCTGCAGAGCATCTCCCCAGCCTCCAGGACAGCATCTCCCCAAATTCCTGCAGAGCATCTCCCCAAATTCCTGCAGAGCATCTCCCCAGCCTCCAGGACAGCATCTCCCCAAATTCCTGCAGAGCATCTCCCCAAATTCCAGCAGAGCATCCCCCCGGCCTCCACAGGGGCTGTGTGGAAACATCTTGGAGCCCAGGATGAACCCAACCCCACGGCACTCCCAGCAGGATACAGAGCATCAGCATCACCCTGCAGGCAGCAAGATAAGGCAGCATCCCAGAGGGGATGGAAGGACTGGGATGGGAGCTGGGAAAGGAGTATTTCTGAGGGTCAGTAAAGGTGTTCAGTGGGAAGACACCCAGTGAGGAGGTTGGTGGTGTCTTCAGGGCAGAAAGGGCAGAGTCAGCCAGGAATTCCTGCTGCTGGCATGGCAGGAGGGGAGATGAAGCAGGAAGGAGAAGGATGGGACCAGAAACTTGTTTGTCCAGGGTTTAGAGGTCACAGCTGGGATTTGGGGCATGAACACCCTCCAGGTTACATGACTACACAGAAAAAATCATGGAAAATGGCCTTTTCAGCTTGGGAAGAGCAAAACCAGGGGATAAAGGATGGCAAAGGTTGGAGGGGAGCACAGTGGGTCGCTGGTCCAACCCCCAAGCTCCAGCAGGGCCATCCCGGGGCAGAGGGCACAGGATTGCAGATGGTTCTGGAATATCTGGAGATTCCACACCCTCTCTGTGCAGCCTGCTCCAGTGCTCAGTCACTGCACAGGGAAATTCTTCCTGAAGGGAGTGAAGAAGAGACACTCCCCAGACCTTTCTGAGAATTTTTCCCCCATCTTGGCAACTCAGCCCCCACCTCTGACAATTCCTAAGATTTGGGTCAATTTTTGTGTGACTGGAGGGAGTTATTGGCCAGAAATTCAGGAAAACCAAGCAACAGCAGCCTAATTTCCTCCTGCACTCACTTCCTGCTCCACAAAGTCCCCACTGATACTAAAGGGAGATTTTGGACGGGTAAGGTGGAGAAGTGAGGAGTGAACCAACAGGAGAAGACTCTTG
The DNA here is from genome assembly GCA_013399225.1 of Rhipidura dahli. NCBI lineage: Eukaryota > Metazoa > Chordata > Aves > Passeriformes > Rhipiduridae > Rhipidura > Rhipidura dahli. Next base: position 181,863 of record VXAC01008843.1, on the reverse strand, counting down.
GAAAACTGTCCCTTGGGCATGGATACAAAACAGAAACACACCTCACAGTAACTGCAGTAACAGAGAGCAGAAATTCCAAATTCATTAATCATTTCCATGGAATAAGCCTTATCCCAACAGGGGTGCAGCTGCCTTGCTCACTGTGATGCACTGCCCAATGCATTACCACCAGATTAAGATCTAAAATGTGCATGGAGGATTTGTTGAAATGGTCTAAATGGTCTCATTTGCTGCAAAGCAAAGCAATTAATTAGAGATACGTTCCCAGCCAGGTATGTTTTTAATGCTATCTAGAGAATTCGGCTCTCAAAAAAAAAAAAAAAAAGGAAAAAAAAAAAAAGGGATAGAAAGAAAAGTTTAAAATTAGTTAGATACATAAATTAAACATATCAGTGTAACTCCTGTTTCTAGAGCACAGAGATTCTGCTTTTCCTTGCGGAGAAAAACCCCTCAGAAGGCATTTTTGCTGCATCTTGGATTTCCCCCATCAGTGAAGAGCAGCTGAAACCAGAAGTTAGACTGGAAGGAGGGAATGAACAGGAGCACTTGTTGAACAGAGCTCCATCCACACCCCACCCTGACTCATTAGCCAGGCTCATCTCCTCGTTATGTGCACTGCAGTAACTCCCCAATTAATTCATTCGTATTTGCAGAGCCATCGAAAGAGGCAAAGCATTAAATATGGATGCTAAATAAAAGGGAATAAAGAGCAGGCACCACTTGGCTCTGCAGCTTCCCAGGCCCCATCAGTGGGGACGTTCCCTCCCTGCCCGGAGCAGAATCCTTAACCAAGGCCCATAAGTGTGTTATTAATTTTTCAGCAGCATCTAGCAGACATAATGAAGACACAGTTACTCTGGGCACGAGGACTCCCCCCAGAAGAGCTTTAAAATCTCCAGCCTTGTGGCTGGAAGGGTCAGGGCTGCTCTGCCTCCCAGCCAGAGCATGGGTCAGGCACAGAGCAGTGGCTCCTTTGCAGCCAGGAGTGCTCCTGATGCTCATTTTTGTGTTCCCAGGACACCTTCCCCTATCCCAAGTTGCTCCAAACCCCATCCAACCCAGCCTTTGACACTTCCAGGCATCCAGAGGCAGCCAAAGCTTCTCTGGAAATCCTGTTCCAGGGTCTCCCCACTGCTACAGGGAACAATTCCTTCCCAATATCCCATCTAAATCTCCTCTCAGTCTAAGCCATTCCCCCTCATCCTGTCACATCTCTGCACATCCTCCATGGCACCCAAGATCCCAGCTGAAAGCAGGCACTGGTGACCAGCAGGACCATACAGAGCTCCTCTTCCTCGATGAAGGCTCTTTGCAAACAGTTGTTTCTACATCACGACATCCACATTCTGATCCCACTGGCACAGGTTAAAGAGAAAGAATAATCCTGTCTTCAGTAAAAGCCTGAGCACAGAATTTAAGGGCTTTCCAGTGGCTCTCAGGCAACAGAGGACACCCCTGCTCTGAGCATAGTGGTGGAGATGGCCTCTTTCACAGAATCCCAGAATTATTTAGGTTGGAAAAGACCTCTCAGACCACGGAGTCCAACCTGTGACTGATCCCCACCTCGTCACCAGCCCAGAGTGACACCTCCAGTCCTTCCCTGGACACCTCCAAGGATGGGGACTCCAAACCTCCCTGCACAGCCCCTTCTGAGGCCTGACCACCCTTTCCATGAAGAAATTCCTCCTGATGTCCAACCTGCACTTCCCCTGGTGCAGACTGAGGCTGTGAGGACACAGAATAAGGTGGAGATGCACCTGAGAGCTGGACACCTCTTGGAAAGGATGTGATCCCAGCCTTTCATTTTGTAACTCACAGGGAGTTTCAGCCTTGCATTGGCTGTACCTCTAATGAGGAAACAGCAGTAGATGGGTCAAGACACCTTAAATCCAGACAGAGAAGTCACCTCCATTCTTTGTGGATGGTTATTGCCCACAGCAGCCCAGAGCTGGGTGCAGCAAATGTTTGGATCCTCAGGGAGGGAGAACCTTCCCAGTATGGGGACAGTGCCTGAGGGGATTGGAGGGAATTTGAGGGGGAGTTTTGAGAGCCCACACAGGGAAAAACAAGGTTTAAAGGCCAATATCTTGGTCAACTCATCATTTTATATTTGCAAACCAGAACAGGGAATGGAATCTCCACGCTGGATCTTCTAATTAGGGGCAGCTCCAATCTCTGCTCTCTGTGACCAGGACCAGGACGTGGATGGAGCTGTCAGGGGAGGGTTGGGCTGGATATGAGAGCTGTGGGTTGGCTTCCAGAGAAGGCATCATCTTCCTGAAACCCATCCCCAAAGAGCCTCTGGATTCCCAAACTGATCCTTGCACCTCCCACTCACATCACCCACTGCTGTTCCATCACTTGTGGTGAGTGGGGGGAAGAACTCAACACCAAATCTTCTTTGCACGTCCCCCCCCTGGGCTGCAGGTGCTGAGGGGACAGGTGTGTAATCTGTGCACTCAGCTGCTGTGTTCCCTCCGTGTAGGATTACATCAATTATCCCTATTTTTAGGCTCGAGGGCACAGCCCTGTAGACCACAACAGAGGCACAATGACTCCCAAAGAAAAGGTATTAACATATCTTTATATTCCAGCCTTTGTTAAGCTCCATGAGGGATCCATCAAGAACCAGAAGCCTACCAATTTCCAAAGCCTGGAGTATTTCCAGGAGTCAGTTCTGCTCCAACTCAGCTGGTTTTTTCCCCCCTCCTTCGTTTTCTTTCCTTGTTCTCCGCTATCCGTGGGAGTTCATTTGCCTCAGAGTGCCTTGTACTTGGTTGAGCTTGTGCCATTATTATCCTCCCTGCAGAAATCTTTGTACAGGAGGTTTAAAACACCGTTTCTTCACTTGGGGCCTCATCCCCATTGCAGCCAGCAGCCAGAAAACTCAACACCTTTTCTCTCTGATTGAGCCAATCCCTGCCAATCTCACCTCAAGACTTCATAGAATCACTGAAGGGTTTGGGTTGGAAGGGACCTCAAAGATCATCCACTTCCCAAGGGCAGGGACACCTTCCACTATCCCAGGCTGCTCCAAGCCCTGTCCAAGCTGTCTTTGAAGCTTTCTTGCCCCAAAACTCCTTGTGCACATAGAATTTTTTAAGACATTATAACTCATTTGCACAAGTGCTGTGGATTCTGTGCTGGACACCTCACAGAGGTGATGCACAAGCATCCAGCAGAGCTGGAAAACCTCTGAGAGATGCTCTGGACTCTTCACACCCTCCTTTTGGTCACCACACCACAGGGTTTGGGAGTGTGGCAAGGTGGGTTATGCAATGAACTTCCCACAGCCGGGTGCCAAGGTCACAAGGAGCTTTCTCGTGCCTCCACCTCTCCTCCACGGCATCATTTAGCTTCTCAAGGGTGAGAAGCAAACAAAAGGGGCTTTTGAGCCCTTCCACCACCTGTCTGTCCTGGCCTTGTTTGCCCAGCCTGTGTGACAGGGCAGCTGCCAGCAGAGAGGGAACAGCAGCTGGTACAGAGCTGGCACTTCCAGAGATTTTGGGCATCCACCCCCCAAAGGAGGCTGGGGACGGTGATGATGCCTTGAGAGGCCTCCTAGAAACAGAGACCAGACAGGAGTAAAGGGAATAAAGGTGGGGATTGATTGGAAAGGCCTCCAAAGGTACCCCTGGGGAGCCAGAGGTGCTGCCCAGATGGGCCCCGAGATGGACCCTGAGAGGCCACGAGTTCTTCCCACTTTTCTGGGTTTGGTTCATTTGCATCTCAGGGTTGATTCTCCAATTAAAGCTGCAGTTAATGATGGAATTGCCCTCAGCTTGCCCCCCCTCAGAGGCTCTTTGGTTGATCCTTTTTGGGCCCAGTTTGGGCTGGGTGTCCTTGGAGAGCAGCCCCGGAGAGGCTTTGCTGTGTGTGCCCAGCACAGAGAGCAGCACTGAACAGGGAACAGGCAACTCCAGAGTTACACACTGGGCACTGCAGGGCTTGGAAAATATAAAAGTTAAACCCTAAGGCATCAGTGACAGGCCCTGAGCACCATAGATATTGTTATTCCCATTTGGAGGCCAGCTGTGAAGTGGGACAGAGGAGCAGGAAGGTTGTGGCTGGAATTGGTCTGGGATACCTGGCCCAGGATGGGAGGAGAGAATTTTTGCCAGTCCCTCTCTCTACTAAAGGTGTGCTCACCCACAGAGGCATCACCTAATGAAGGTTTCACCTAATGGAGTTTTAATTTAGGACTCTGCTTGACGGAACCCAGGCCTGTGGGTTTGAAGTAAAATAAGGTTCCCTAGGCTGCAAGGCAGTGGTTGTCCAATATCCACCTCTGGGCTTTGGAACTCCACAAACAAGGAAATGGAAAATGGGTGGCACAAACCACAGCCAGGGTCAACAAATAGGAATTCTTCAATGCTTCAAAGTGTCCACCTAAAATGTGGAAGGGATGTTGAGATGTAGCACACATTTCATGTATCATATCCATTTAAAATAAATCTTATTATTTAAGAGAAGGCAAATGTATCCCTGTGACGGAAAACAGTTTATTTAAGAATAATCATGGAATTACAGAATGGTTTGGGTTGGAAAAGGACCTTATAAATCATTTAGTTCCAAACCCCTGCCATGGGCAGGGACACCTTCCACCAGCCCAGGCTGCTCCAAGCCCTGTCCAGCCTGGCCTTGGACACTTCCAGGGATCCAGGGGCAGCCACAGCTTCTCTGGGCATCCTGTGCCAGGGCCTCACCACCCTCACAGCCAGGAATTCCTTCCCAATATCCCATCCATCCCTGCCCTCTGGCACTGGGAAGCCATTCCCTGTGTCCTGTCCCTCCATCCCTTGTCGCAAGTCCCTCTCCAGCTCTCCTGGAGCCCCTTTAGGCTCTGCAAGGGGCTCTGAGGTCTCCCTGGATCCTTCTCTTCTCCAGGTGAGCCCCCCCAGCTCTCCCAGCCGGGCTGAGCTCTGCCCTGACACAGGAGAGAAGCAGCTCTGGGGGTGGATGAAGCCACACACGAGGCTGTGGAATCACAACATCTCCTGAGTTACGTGAGCCTGAGCACGGATAAACCACCAAGGCACACTTAAAAGGGCCCTGACAGACCTTCCCCTCCTACCTCCACACCCTGCAGACAGAGTTATTTAACACAGCTACAGAAATAGCACCCAGACTGCCCTGCTGTGCCAGACAGAGCACAAACATCTGGCAGGCAACAGATCTTGTCCCCAAAAAATGTAGCAGGAGGTTAGTGGGTAGCTCAGTCCTAGATCCATATGTCCCAGGACCCGAGGAAGTATTTTATCCTCTATTCAATGCTAATTCTCCCAGGAATGTGGGAAAAAACCAGGAGGGCAGGAATTTCCAGCTGGGGAAAGCACAATGCCCAGCCTTGGCTTTTTGTACCCAGATGTGAAGAACCACACGCCGTACCCGAGCGTCACGAGTGGCACCGTCAGAGGGGAAATTCATTTTAAATAAAAATGCAAAGCAGCCCTCAGAGCGGAAACAATCCCCAGCGTGAAAGGAAAGCGGAGGCTGCGCCGTCGCTCAGCTGTCTCTGCGCTCACAGCTCCTTCGGAATTCAGTGTTGGTACAAAAACACACTCCCACCTGGGACTCGCTTCCCCCACGTCTCTGCCTTGCTGGGAGGCTCCCAAAACCCTGGAGAGCCTGCACAGGTAACTCTCTCTCTCTCTCGTGGTTTTCATGGGATGTTCCTGGCTTTGCACTGAAAACCTCATTGCTCTGCCATCTAAATCCATCATGGAGCCATGGGATGGCTTGAGATGAAAAGGACTTTATGATCATTTTGTTTCAAACCCCTGCTTTGGGCAGGGACACCTTCCACTAGCCCAGGTTGCTCCAAGCTCTGTCCAACCTGGCCTCAAACACCTCCAGGGGTGGGGCAGCCACAGCTCCTCTGGGCATGGATGATGTTTTGTGGATGGGGTTTCACCAAAGCCAGCAGACCTAATTCCCAGCCCACCAAAACACGGGGATGCACATCCAAGCCTCCTCTCCAGGCTCCCACTGCAGCTGATGGAGAAATCTTCAGGCAGCCAGCGGAGGCTGCAGTGGCTTTTCCCTGGAGCAGCCTCCCACGTGCAGGCGTAGGAGGAGCTGAACACAATCCCAGCCTGGCCGAGCCTCTTCCCTATCCTCACTCGACCCCTCGATCCACACACAGCTCCTGCTCTGGGACGTCTCCTCAGCTGCTCCCTGGCCTGCCTGTGCCGTGGGGATGTCTCGTTTGGGGCTGCAGCACCTGCTGGGATCACAGCAGGACAGAGGCGTGGATGGCGTGCTGGTGGTGAGGGCAGCCGGGGGCTCTTCACGGGTGAGGGGATTTCCTCATGGAGAACAAGTGTTGGGTGCAGGGCAGGGATGGGGATGAACACCTGAGCACAGCAGCTCTCCTTGCAGCAAAAGCAGCGGGACCAGCGAGGGTGGGAGCGAGTCCGTGCTGGATTCCCACGGGGTTTCGCTGAGTGATGGCTCTCAAATTGCATTAAAGAATGAGATGGTCCCCAGAGGCCTCAGAACCAGGGAATCCTGGAAGTGAAGGCACCACAGGGACCAAAATCCACCTGGCAGCTCGCTGGCAGCTGCACTTGCTCCAGCACTGGCCCTGGGGCACAGTCTGGGAACTCCTGAAAACTCAGCTGGAGGCTGGGAAATCCAAACAGAATCCAACAGCTCATCCAGCACTGCTGGAAAGGGGCTCAGCCTGGAGAAAAGGAGGCTTAGGGGGGACCTTGTGGCTCTGCACAACTCCCTGACAGGAGGGGGCAGCCGGGGGGGGTCAGGCTCTGGTCAAAGGGAACAGGGACAGGAGGAGAGAAAATGGCCTCAGGCTGTGCCTGGGGATGTTTTAATTGGATATTAGGAAAAAATTCATCATGGAAAGGGTTGTCCAGCCCTGGCACAGCTACCCAGGGCAGGGGTGGAGTCCCCATCCCTGGGGGGATTTAAAAGCCCTGTGGATGTGGCACTTGGGGACACAGGTCAGAGGTGGCCTTGGCAGTGCTCGGGATGGCTGGACTGGATGATCTTGGAGGGCTTTTCCAGCCTTAAGAATTCCCTGGTTCTGTGCTGTGACAAAGGAGCCTCAGGTGTTTCCAAGCTGTGAGGAGCACTTTGGAGCTCTCCTCCAGGAGCTGAGCATCCCAACTCTCTGCTCTCAGCAGCAAGAGCCCACGTTGGTTTTTCTCAGCAGTTTCAGGTCCCACACCCCCTCATGTCTTTATCTGCTTGGCTGGATCTGTGGAACTGGGATTCAAAGTGGCTGCACAAGGTGGCACCAGGAACTTATCCCTCCTGCCACCCTGGCCAGTAGTGCTGAGTGTCTTAGAAGCCTTTGAGGATTTCACCCCAGGAATTGGTGTTTATTTATTTATTTGAAAAAGCCTGGTTTTTTCAGGTGGGCAGAAATCTTCCTGCCCACACACAAAGAAATAGAGATACAGGACACTCTGAAACCTGCTGCTCCTGGGGATTTCTCCCCAGGTTTGGGTTTTTCTTTTTGAAAATAAAAAGCACTTTTTTTTTTGTGGCCACAGAACCCCACAGTGGGGCTGTTCCTGCATCAAAGGAAGATTCGTGTAATAATCACAGCTGGAGTCTGCAAAGCAACTTATTTCTCATAGAACCATAGAATGGTTTGGGTTGGAAGGGACATTAAAGATCATCCCGTCCCACCCCCTGCCATGGGCAGGGACACCTTCCACTGTCCCAGGTTGCTCCAAGCCCCATCCAACCTGGCCTTGGGCACTTCCAGGGATCCAGGAGCAGCCACAGCTGCTCTGGGCAACCTGTACCAGGGCCTCCCCACCTTCACAGGGAGGAGGTTCTTCCTAATATCTAATTTAAATCATTTCATACAGAAGATCCAGCCTGACCCCAGTGTCTCTGTGTGCTTCCACAACTGCTGTGATTCCCACACAGAGCCTGGAACACGCTGGATTTCTGTAGCAATCCAACTGGGCAGCTCCAAATGTCACAGGTGCTCACAGAGGGAACGGCTGCACCTTGAAAGCATCTGAGTAACTAGGAGAGTCATTCACTTCAGAGAAGAGGATGGTATTTAAGCTACAGATGGAGAAAAATTATGTCAAGAGCACGGTTCAAACCACTGCACTTTAAATAACCTCCTCCAGGCAGCTTTGGTAAACACAATGCCATAAAGGAGCCCTTGTGCTGCCCACGGAGAGCTCTGAAGGCAGCAAATGACAGTGGAGGGTCACAGGGATTCCTCTCGTGAAGGGAGCTGCTCAGAGGGAACACAGCCTGACTGCTACTCCTGACCCAGGAAAACATTGCTGGAAAGGGAGGAATCCTCCCCACAGCAACCTGGGACAGTGGAAGGTGTCCCTGCCTGGGCAGGGGGTTGCACTGGATGGTCTTTAGGGTTCCTCCCAACCCAGACCATTCTGTGGCTCTCTGAATCGAGGCTCAGGTCTCACATAAAATGTGCAATAAACCTCTAAGCCATGCTGAACTCTCCCCTCCTCTCAGCCCCTCTGTTTCTCTTCCCCTGCAGGCCAGGAGCTCTGCAAACAGAATCCCAGAACGCTTTGGGTTGGAAGGGGCCTTAAATCTCACCCAGTCCCACCCTCTGCCACAGGCAGGGACATCTTCCAGTGTCCCAGGCTGCTCCGAGCCCTGTCTAACATGACCTGGGACACTTCCAGGGAACCAGGGGCAGCCACAGCTTCTCTGTGCCAGGGCAGACCTGGATGCCCTCCCTGGCTCCCTTAAAGCCTCACCTCAGCCTCGTTAGCTGCAGCACATCATCATCATTTTAATTGCCCAACCTCGAGTGCTTGTAATGCCTTTATTAGATTGCACTCGTCCCCCAGTGCCAGGCATGGCCTGGTTTAACAGCTCCAGTGCTGCATTTATGAGCACAGCCTCTTTCATTACTGTCTGCAGGTAATTCCTCTTGATCCAAAACTTCCTGTGGCTTGGACTGATAGCCAGGAAGGGAGACAAGGGAAAACATCCAGGCAGGTTAAAGCCCCCAGGTAGGGAGCTTAGAGCACTCCTGCCCTGTCCTGGAAGCAGCCAGCAGGACTATGGGAGACTCAGACACAACTCAGCCTGCAGCAACAACTCTCACCTGCCCTGCTCTCAGCAAACCAGACCCCAAATTGAGGTGAACTGAGCTGCCTGATGGTGTTGAACAGCCTCCCTGGCTCCCCTGAGCCTCACCTGTGCAGCAAATGTTTGGATCCTCAGGGAGGGAGAACCTTCCTGGTGTGGGGATGGTGCCTGAGGGGATTGGAGGGAATTTGAGGGGGAGTTTTGAGAGCCCACACAGGGAAAAACAAGGTTTAAAGGCCAATATCTCGGTCAACTCATCATTTTATACTTGCAAAACAGAACAGGGAATGGAATCTCCACGCTGGATCTTCCACTTCTATTTAGGGGCAGCTCCAATCTCTGCTCTCTGTCACCAGGACCAGGACCAGAACATGGATGGAGCTGTCAGGGGAGGGTTGGGCTGGATATGAGGGAAAATGTCCTTCCCTGGAGGGTGTTTGGGCACCGAGAAGGCTCCCCAGGGACCTTGGGGCAACCTGGAATAGTGGAAGGTGGCCCTGCCCACGGCAGGGGGTGGAATGAGAGGAGCTCTAAGGTCTCTCCCCACTCAAACCATTCTGGGATCCTAGAGGAGCATCCCAGATTTTCAAGGCACTGCAACCTCAGCATCTTCAGCAAGTGAAGCAAGCACCACAGGCAGTGCCTATTTTAGCCCAGATTATTCAGTTTCAATACTTTTCAACACCGGTTTTCTTTCTTTTTAATTGCAACTCCACCTTTGGGATTAGTGATTTTATTTTATGATGGGATATTAAGAGTAGGCAGCCAGCCCTTTTTTTTTTTTTTCCTTTTTTTGTCCAAGCCAGTATTCAGAAGGAATAGATTAAATCATTAAATACACAAGCACAGGAAACACAGGAAACTCTCAGCCATTATCCTATGAAGACAATGCCAATGCAAACACTGTAATAAAATATTCTTCACTGAAATCAACACTAATTTTCCGAGGCAATCAAATCCATGCCTGTGATCCCTCCTCCCAGGGAAAACAGCCAGCACAGCTAAATTCAGATCTCTGTGGCTCCATGCTTAAATTTGGCTCAGACACGCTGCAAATCAATGACTCCAGAAAGGTTTTCTAAGGAAAAAATTCCCAGTGGGCAAAGTTTGCTCCAGCCCACAGCAGCTCTCCTGACACAGCAGCTGAGAGCCTGGGGCTGCATCGATCCCGGAATCCAGGAAGGCTGAAGCTTCCAGTCACCAACTTGTTGAGGCCACCAGTGCTGGGACACAGCTCCTGTGTCCAAGGGGACAGTCCCCAAGGACAGCTCGGCCATGAGGACACCCCCAGAGGATGATGCTGCACCAGCAGCTCTGAAACAGCACCGAGTGCCTCCCAACCTCCTTCCTCACCCACCAGCAGCGGGCAGGAGGATGGCCTGGTCTGGTCAGAACCTGCCAGCTCAAGAGGAGGAGGAAGAGGAAGAGGACAGGACATGTGACAGGGAATATTTCAGGTTGGAAAGGAGCTTTAAGGGCCTTCCAATCCCCTGCAGTGAGTGATGACATCTTCAACCAGATGAGGCTGCTCAGAGCCCCATCCAACCTATTCCTGAATGTTTTTAAGGATGGGGGAACCAGAACTTCCTTCCCCAGCTGTAGGAAATTTGTGGATTGCCCAGGCCCAGGGCTGTGCTCGTGTTCCACACAACACCCAGAAAACACAATTTTCTTGTCTCCAGGAAGTGTTAGTCCTCTCTTTGATGTCCCTGAACTCTTACATGGTAAAAGGAAGAATAAATGTTCCACTGAGGTAGTTTAAGGTGGGTGCAAAACCCTCCATGGTTTCTTTAAGGATCATGAAGCACTTTGGCCTCAACATAAAGTTCTAAAACCATGGGAAAATAACAATCATAGAAGATCATCCAGTCCAAACATCCCCCAGCACTGCCACTGCCCCATGTCCCCAAGTGCCACATCCACACAGCTTTTAAAACCATCCAGGGATGGGGACTCCACCACTGCCCTGGGCAGCTGAGCCAGGGCTGGACAACCCTTTCCATGAAGAAATTGTTCCAAATATCCATCCTGACCCTCCCCAGGTATAACTTGAGGCCGTTCCCTCTCATCCTGTCCCTGTTCCCTGCGAGCAGAGCCCGATCCCCTGGCAGCCCCCTTCTGTCAGGGAGCTGTGCAGAGCCACAAGGTCCCCCCTGAGCCTCCTTTTCTCCAGGCTGAGCCCCTTTCCCAGTTCCCTCAGCCTCTCCTGGGGCTCCAGCCCCTTCCCCAGCTCCGTTCCCTTCCCTGGACACGCTCCAGCCCCTCCAGGTCTCTCCTGTCAGGAGGGTCCCAGAGCTGCCCCCAGCACTGGAGCTGCCCCAGCACAGGGACAGGCACTGCCCTGGCCCTGCTGGCCACACTTTTCCTGGTACAACCCAGTGGCCATCGGCCTTTTTGGCCACCTGGGCACACCTGGCCCTTGTTCAGCTGCCTGTTGTCAATGGCATGGAAGTTCCAGCCACACCAGACCAGCTTTGGAGCCCCTGCCCTGCTTTTAAAACACCCCCAGCCCTGTCCCAGCCTGTCCCCCCCAGTCCTGCAGAGCAGTGACAGTGACAGTCCCTTGGCCAGGCGGCCAAAGCTGCGTCACCAGGCTCAGAATCAGCCCAGCACCAAACTGACAGAGGCTGAATCACTCCTGCTTCCCACATCCACAGCCCAGGATCAATTCACCTCTGCCATGGCTCCTCCTGTGAATCACTTAAGAGGGGTAACAGTGAAACAACTTCATAGGAAGCAGTTTTAAAATTGCCCTGCTCTGCATAAGACGAGTTTGCCACAGAGAAGGGGGGGGG
>VXAC01008843.1:119026-167579 GCA_013399225.1 Rhipidura dahli | reverse complement strand
AAAAAAAAAAAAAAAAAAAAATCCACTCCTTCCCACATTAAATGAAACAGATTGATTCAAGCACTGGAAAATCTCACCACCCATAAAAACCTTTCAGACCTAAAAAACAAAAAGAGAAAAAATGAAAAATAATGAAATTAAATAAACAGTAATGCTCAAGTATTAACTAAACCATTCTCAATCAATTAAAGTTTAAATGGTGCAATAAAAAGAAGATGTTCAGGGATCCCTGATGGGGAGGGGGAGTTCATCCCACCAAAAGTTCAGTGTCTGAGGTGGGTACACAGTCAAAGCTGGAGCCAAGAGGACAGGATTTCTAGGAGAGGACACACAGCAGTGTCAGTGACTGAGAGGGAGCCAAGACCAGCAGCTCTGACTGGGCACCTCACTTGAAATCATTGAATCATTAAAGTTGGAAAAATCTTTCAAGGCATTGAGTTCCCCCAGCTCTGCCAAGGCCACCACTGCCCCACATCCCCAAGTGCCACATCCACGTGGCTTTTAAATCCCTCCAGGGATGGGGATTCCACCATGGGCAGCTGTACCAGTGCCTGAGCATCCTTTTGGTGAAGGAATGGATCAATGAAGTTGGCTGGAATAAAAATTCCCAGCAGTGTAAATTAACCATTCCAAAACCTTTAAGAAAATAAGCGTACAGGGGGAGTGCCAACAGATTGGTAACCACACCTTAAACTGGGACAGGAACTGGGATTTCTAGCTTGGGATGAGATCCTTCCATGCTCAGTGCATCATCTGTGCTGCTAAAAGGATGCTGGCAACTACTAAACCCAGTGCTCCAGGAGAAACAGTCTACTTTGAGGTGTAAATCAGCTCTTACACTGCCATCTACGAATGATTCTGCTGGATAAAAAGCACAAGAAATTAAGTACAAAAAGGCTCAATCACCTCAAATAACGATTAGCCATAAGTGGAGATGTTACACCACAGACATGTCTCTGCTTTGTTAAATATTAATTTAAATGGACACATTTTAAAAGACATATAATAGGGATAAGCACTTTTTGTTAGAGGAGAGCAACTCCTGTTAGTGAGTAAGAAAGGAACAGCTCAGAGGAGAGCAGGACAAAGGATTTCATGCAAGAACAGTCCAAGGATAAGAAAAATATATGGCACAGTGACCTGGTACAATTAGGTGCATATACACATATGCATTCAGGGCAGCTTTTCTAAATTCATTCCTTCAAATACTGAATTGCAAGCTGAGTAAGAGAATACAACTGCTGATCTGCAGCTCTGTGAGATCACTCAGCTTCACAAGATGACTCCAGTATGGAGTAACACTGAGCTAAAACACACATGGAGCTGAAACCAGCCCAGCTTTGGCTGCGACTCGAGGCAGCGTCAGCGGCTGCCACTGCAAAATGTGCAGAGAGCTCTCTCCAAGCTTCACACACACCCCCTAAATAAATCCTGTGCCAAAACACAGCAAATACTCTCTGTCACAGACCAAGCTGTAAAGCTGTTTGGCTTTTTTTTTTTCTTTGCTTCCTTCAGTTCCAGCTTGAGGCGTGCTCGGCAATGCTCTGACACAGGAAATATTCTGCCTTGTTTCCTCCACTGGGGATATTATGATATTATTATATATATAAATATATATCATAAATTATCTGGTGATCATTTACTGAGAAATTTGGTACATTTGCCAATTATCTGTCTTACACAGAACTTTATTCCATTCTTAGTCATGGAATCACAGAAAAACACAAAATTATAGAACCATGGAATGGTTTGGGTGGGAAAGGACAATAAAGATCATCCAGTGCCATCCCCTGCCATGGGCACGGACACCTCCCACTAACCCAGGATGCTCCAAGCCTTGTCCAACCTGGCCTTGGACACTTCCAGGGGCAGCCACAACTTCTCATGCAGTTTTTGGCTCGGTAAAATGCTGTCTGACGTCCCCACTGCTCCCAAAGCACTTTTGGGGGGTATTACGGGATACCCAGGACTGTTTGCTGGAGGAAACCCCACAGAAAAGGAAGGAGAAGCTTTGCAAAGCAGCAGAAGTTGTGTCTGAAGACAAAACCAGGAGTGACAGTACAACAGAAGCCTTTCTTTGACTCTTTACCATTCTGTTGGGAGTTTTCCAGGATGCTGGTCTCCTACAGCTCCTTCTATGATGGAATCAGGTGATGTCAAAATAACCCAAATTCTGCCTGAATGCTTCGTTCCCTTGGGTTTAAGCTAAAAACAAAGACACACGTGGATGATTATGGAATGGAAAACACAGGAAACTGAAAGTAACACTTTTTTTGCAGGATTCTGAATTATCATGAACAGTGAAGATAAATAAAAAAATAAACAAAGGACAAAAATGCTTTCTCCTAAATGATGGGCACAATGTATAGACAGTAAACATTTAACACTGGAATAAAGAGATGAAAATAACAGGCAAAAAACCACATTATGGTTGCAACAGATGATAGAAACGAACAAAAAATCTGCTTCCAGGAACCGAAACCACGCTGCCACAGTGTATTCCTGCTTTTTTTCACCACTCACCCAGCTGCAATTAGCATCACCTCAGCCACAACCAGCAGATCTGGGGAGGGAGGGGGATTATTAGGGGCTTCTTTGTCATCCTGAATTACCTGCCCTGTGTGTGTGTGCATAAACAAGCACCGGCTTAAACATTCAAAGGAATTTGCCTCCAAGAAAAGTCATCTTTATTGTCATTGTCCCCAATTTCACGGCCAAAGCAGCAACACAGCCCAGCTGTGTGTCAGCACAGCCCCCAGTCTGAGGAATCCACACTGACACGACAAGAACTAATCCTATTATTTCCTCAACGGCATCTGAATAGGCATTTTCCAAGTCCTGCTTCTCATTGTAAGTTTAACCCGTGTGTTAATTCTCTTACTGAGATCTCAAGCTGCTTTCTCTAGAATCAGGGATTTAGGGGAATCAAATCCCTTCTATTCAATTTGCTACTTAAGAGACAAACCTTTCAAAATTAAACTTGCAGGCTGTTTGCCTTAAAAACATTGCTTCTCTTTTCAAGGAAAGTATCTCTAAAACCCGTTTTAAGCACAGAGAAAAGAAGTTTTTAGCACATCTCAAGTTTAAACCTTGGAGTGGCTTCCTTGAAGTAAAAACCAGGAGGGCAGAAATTCACTGGGGGAAAGGTTTTCAGTTTATTTTAATACCAACTAGATGAGTGAACAACCAAGCAGTGCTTTGTTTAAGTAAATTATTTCCTCTTATTGTGATTGTCCTCCAGTACACCACAATCACTGAATGGTTTGGGTTGGAAGGGACCTTAAAGGTCATTTTGTTCCAACACCCTGCCAAGGGCAAGGACACCTTCCACTGTCCCAGGCTGTTCCAAATGCCATCCAATCTGGCCTTGAACAATTCCAGGGATGGGGCAGCCACAGCTTCTCAGGGCAATATTCAAAGATGACCAAGTTGGGAAAGACTTGGGCAAAACCCAACTCCTTGCAGACACTTCCTGTGGCTGAAAAAATTCTTGAGCACATTGTGCTCAGGGAAGTTTTCCTTTCTGTAATCGAATATTAAGATATGAAAACAAACATCTCCCTCTACAAACACACACAGAGACACTTTCTGAGCTTTCCAGCAAAGCCACAACAACAGATTTGCTGTGGGTCCGCAGGAACTTATAGGTAATGTGTTAAATATTGATTGAAAATAAATCCAAATAATTAGGCTTAAATTTTAATACCCGTGTACGTTTCCCTGTAATTCATCACGAGCGGCATTTTCTGAGGTTCCACAAGAGGCTCTGGGTTTAGTTTTAATTATGCATTTATTACATAATTCACCAAATTCGGTAATGTGCAGTGAGTCTCGCAGCCATTGAAGTGAATAACGAGATTTATCAGCCCAGTTTGTCACACAACAAACAGGATTCAAAGCCTTATAAAGGCGGGTGATGAAAGATACATGGAGGGAGGGAAGAACCAGCAGCAGCTTTATTTCCATGTAATAATGCTAATAATATGCAAATAATTCCCCATCTTAATGAATACTTCAGATGAATGCCACGCTCCAAGCGGGGATGGCACAGGGAGAGAGGGAACTCAGCTGCTGGGAGTGTTCAAAGCTCTTTGGAAGTCACAGCTGTGGGTACCACTGAGCTTCCTTTCTCCCCTCGGAGGGTGTCAGGCACTGGAGCAGCTCCCCAGGGAATGGGCACAGCCCCAAGGCTGCCAGAGCTCTGGGAGTGTTTGGACAATGCTCTCAGGGATGCACAGGATGGGATTGTTGGGGTGTCTGAGCAGGACCAGGAGATGGATCAAGGATCCTGATGCATCCCCCTGAACT
Source organism: Rhipidura dahli (assembly GCA_013399225.1). Classification (NCBI taxonomy): domain Eukaryota; kingdom Metazoa; phylum Chordata; class Aves; order Passeriformes; family Rhipiduridae; genus Rhipidura; species Rhipidura dahli. Next base: position 163,271 of record VXAC01008843.1, on the reverse strand, counting down.
CAGGATATTCTGTGATTCCATGGTCCTCACACACCAGGAGGTGACACTGTCACATGGCAGAAGGCACCTAAGCTCCTCAAGCTCCTCACATCCTGTTTTTAGACAGTGACAGTCACATCGACAAGGTGGGTGATTTTCAAAATGGGCAGGGATGCACACATGGCCCTGGAAGGATCTCCCTCCATCCAGAGTCTGGAGCACACACAACATTTTATACATCCAAATCCCCAGGGGTCTGGAACTTGGCTCTCTGAAATACTTCTGGTGAGTTTCAAAGCTGCAGTTACAAGTTTCTCCTGAATCCCTCCAATTATTAGAAGAATCTTATTGTCCTTCAGCAAATATTTTAATGAATTTTTTAACCATTCCCATTTTGCAAACTTATTCCCTTTCAGCAGGAATCACCTCCCCTGGGACACTGGGCATGTGCTCAGGAGCCAGTGGTACCAGGTATTTGCCATGCTGTTCTTTTCCCTTTTTGTTTTATCCTCAAACATCTTCTGGGAACTTGAATATTTCAGACTCACAACCTCCTCACAAAGCCAAAGCTTTTCCCTTCCCACGTTCTCACTTGAAACCCACTTTTTTCGGTCCTCCTTAGACATGGCTTTCATTCAGCTTCCCACATCCACACATCCTCTGGCATTTCCAGTCTCTCTCCTCTCTCAACAACGTGTTACGAGAAACAGGAACCTTTGGAGTGTCTCCTCCCTCTGCAAGAAGGTCCCCCTGAGCCTCCTTTTCTCCAGGCTGAGCACCCCCAGCTCCTTTAGCCATCGCTAATATGACTTAAATTTCTAGGCCCAGGATTCCCATTGAAGAAAAAGGCTTAAAATGCCACAAAAGTTCCCCCTGATGCCGAATGGGGGGTGCTGGATCCTCCTCTACGCTCATCCCTGGGGGTAGGACAGTGGGAACCTCCCCCTTCTCAGGCAGCAGGGGATCTGCACAGAACAGAGCCCTGTAAAAGGCACACAAACCCTGCACCAATTCTCTGCAATCCCCCCTGGGCCCCAGACCAGCTGAGTGTGACACAAGCCCTGGGACACCAGGCTTCGTTAGGTCTGGCACTCACAGCGCTGCTCCTGGGGAAATCCCAACTGGAAGGCAACAAAATCGCCCCCTCTGGAATCTGCAGCTCCAATGGTATCAACAGGATTTGACTGTGAAATCACAGGCCTTGAAATATTTTGCTTGTTTTGACCTCAGACACGGAGGGAATTCAGCTGCTTCCACTGTGAGGTGGGACCAGCAGAGAGAGAATTTTTTTGACGTCTGATCCAGTACCAGCAGAGCTCGTTGCTCACCGAGAGCAGAGACACACTCTGAGCTGAAAAATCAACTCAATCCTCACCTCTGCTTAAAGGATGCCCTCAGACACCAGATTACAGTGGGCTGTGACCAGGTATTTACTGCAAAATATCAAAGCTGCTGCAGGAGAGAGGAAACCCTGAGCCAGAAAAGACACAGAGACTGTGCTGCACCCACTGAAAGGCAGCATTCCCAAAAGAAAAAAGTTTTCAGTTTGACTCGTTTGTCCTCATGACCTGGACAGCAACGATTACAGAACCATCATGGAATGGTTTGGGTTGGAAGGGACCCTGAAGATCACAGCATTCCACCCCCTGCCATGCCCAGGGACACCTTCTCCTATCCCATGTTGCTCCAAGCCCCGTCCAACCTGGCCTTGGACACTGCCAGGGATCCAGGGGCAGCCACAGCTTCTCTGGGCACCCTGTGCCAGGGCCTCCCCACCCTCACAGCCAGAAATTCCTTCCCAATATCCCATCCATCCCTGCCCTCTGGCAGTGGGAAGCCAGTCCCTGTGTCCTGTCTCTCCATCCCTTGTCCCCAGTCCCTCTCCAGCTCTCCTGGAGCCCCTTTAGGCTCTGGAAGGGGCTCTGAGCTCTCCCCAGAGCCTTCTCTTCTCCAGGCTGGTCATTCCCAGTGCTCCCAGCCTGGCTCCAGAGCAAAGGTCTAGGAAGACACCATGTGAGACCAAAACTGGACAAATTACACTTCACTGTTCTTTCCCCAACAGGCAACACAAGAGTGAAGATGAAATACTCTTCCCCCTCTGAAACATTCTGCTCCAGTAAAAAACACAGCACTGCCAAGTAGGGCACTGTGAAATCATTCAGACTCCAAGCAATATCACAAATTTCCAGTAACCCACACAGCCTTTAATTCTTCTCCAAGTAATTTCTGAGTACATCCAAGCACACAAAGGAAAACAAGCAGGGAAAGAACGAGAGAGAGACTTTTTACACGGGCTGGTGAGTGACAGGACAAAGGGGAAGACAGAAAGGACATTAGGAGGGGACATTATGAGGACATTAGGAGGAAACTGTTCCCTGTGAGGGTGGGGAGGCCCTGGCACAGGGTGCCCAGAGAAGCTGGGGATGCCCCTGGATCCCTGGGAGTGTCCAAGGCCAGGTTGGATGGGGCTTGGAGCAGCCTGGGACAGTGGGAGGTGTCCCTGCCCATGGCAGGAGTGGAAGTCCCGCAGCAGAACTGTTTCAACCTGTTCATTGATTATAGAATCTAAATAAAACAAAGGAAGATGGACAAACAAGCAACTGGAGCAGCACATCTGAGCTCCCAGGTGGGGAAACATCACTTAATAAAGGAATTTTGTGGGCAGCAGCACCAGGGCTGGAAACCTTCATTCCGCCCTCTACAATCAGCACTTGCAGCACTTTGTTGACACAACAGAACATGGCTCAATTTCAAGCACCGTTGAGGTTGAGTAATTTCAAACATCTTTTAATGATTGTAGAGAGTCCAGAGGGAAGGTGGTCGAAAAGATCTCCAAGGCAGCCACGTGGAAATAGATACAAACCCCTTCAAATCATTACAGTGCCAGGCAGGAGGCAGGAACGGAGACAGAGGAGGCAAAAGGGGAAAGGTGAGGATCCACACTTCCAGCTACACTGCTTAAAGCATTTATTTATATCCAGTGGCTCCATTAAAAGTTCACAGTGTGCCTTGGGGACCAGTTACAGACCAATTCCATTGACACAGATTGGTGCTTCAGAAGTGAAATTTTAAGTGGAATCTGTGCTCCTATTTCTTCTCATGGCATGACCACTCCTTTTAGGGGGAGGTCATCCCCCCGTTCTCTTCTAGGTACCAAAATTGTGCAAGAGGAATCAGCTAAGACATTAATACAGCTGTAAGCAACTGGAATATTGTACACTAGGGCATGGGTTCTTTCAAGGAAAATCTGGGAATTATTGCTGATAAACCTGAGTTGAGAACAATGACAGGGAAAACTCATCTACAGAGCTTCCCCTAAACTCATGAGGTCAAGGGAGAGCCCTTTGAAATTCTAAATTAAGTTTAAAAAGGACAAAATTAGCTGCTTGCTGTTGGTATGAGAGAATTTTTAGAGCGGGATCCAGCAGCAGTATCCCAGCAAGGAATTCCAGGATAACAAACAGTAAATACAAACCAGCAGCTGGCATTTGTTTCATTTTTTTGGTCACGCATATTATGAGGATTCAGAATAAAGAAATCTGTCTGGAGAACAGCGAGGGCAACACAGCTCTTCAGGATGCCCTGTTAGAACAGGAATGCTCCACGAATGTGCCTGTCAATGCCACCCACTCAGCACTCCCTCTCCAGTTTGTGTCCCTGAAATGATGCCAGGGAAAACAGGAATGCACCTCCTGCAACAGGACAACACTCTGGGGTTGGAGCATCCCCGGCTAAAAACTGCTTGAGTCCTGCTGGCAGCTCTGGTTTCCTGCTGACCTCGTAACTCCGTGCACAGGCCGGATTATCCACTGCTCCAGAGGCTGGAGAGTTTAAATCTGGCAGCAGGGGAAAACAACCAGGGCCACAAATGGCCCAGAAACCCTGAGACAAAGTGCAGAGGTGATGGATGCAGAGTGCTCTGCCTTCCTCTGCCTGAGCACAAAGTCTCTTCTGCTTCCTGAAGCTTTTCAGGAGTGCTCAGCAGGGACAGCGCTCTTGGAGGTTAAAACAGTTGGAATGTTCATGAAGAGGTGCCCACAGCACTCCTGTCACATCTGGAATCGTGGAATGGTTTGGATAGGAAGGGACCTTAAAGCTCATCCAGTCCCACCCCCTGCCATGGGCAGGGACACCTCCCCCTGTCCCAAGTTGCTCCAAGCCCCATCCAACCTGGCCTTGGACACTTGCAGGAATCCAGGGGCATCCCCAGCTTCTCTGGGCACCCTGTGCCAGGGCCTCCCCCCCCTCACAGGGAAGAGTTTCTCCCTAAAATCTCCAATCTAAATCTACTTTCTTTCAGTTTAAGTCATTCCCCCTTGTCCTGTCCCTCCATCCCTTGTCCCAGGTCCCTCTCCAGCTCTCCTGGAGTCCCTTTGGGTGCTGGAAGGGGCTTTGAGGTCTCTCCAGATCCTTCTCTTCCAGACTGAACACCCCCAGCGCTCCCAGCCTGGCTCCATGGAGATGAGTCCATCTTTATGTTGAAAACAAACATGGGCAGGACTGTCAGATTTGCTTCCCCCTGAGCCACGGGACAGCTGCTGTGCAGCTCTGCCTCCTTCCAGCAGATCCTGCTGCCTCCACTGCTTCTGAGCACTTCTGGCAGCAACACTTCTAGAGGAAATCCAAGTTAAATTCTTCCTGTTTGTTTGCTTTCTTCAGATTATTCAGCCCCTTGCACAGATCCACACAGCTGCCCCCAAACTGCACCAGGACGGTTTAAATTCTCCCTTAAGTTTTATGAGAATTCCACAGGTGAAGAATGAAAAAAACCTTTTCTCACATCACCTCAGAGAGGAGAGAAAGCCTCGGAGGCACCAGCACCTGCTGAAACTGCTCCTTCTAAGCCTGTCCTGATACCTGAAAACCTGAAACCTTTTCCTGAAAAAGATTTTCCTCAGTGAGTGCAGCAGGAGCTGCTGCACCGAGCCCTGAATAATCTGCCATTTGCTCCTACCCAGCAGAGGTAAGGAGTAAATGAGCACCTCTGTGGCCCTGTCACAGATGCCACAGGATCTTCCAGACAGACAGACTCTAAGTGCTGCCCTGCTGGGACACTGCACTCCACGTCACCGGCACATTAAGGGGATCATGATCCCAGCATTAGCTGCGGGAACACTCCCAATAAATAGCTATTTTTTCAGCTTGATTTCTCCACCTTCCATCACTTCACATCTCGATGAAGATTCTTCCTGTGAGCAGACTCATCACTGCCCAGCTAACTCTGCCCATCCGGCCCAGACACCACATTTGTTCACGCAAGGCAGTGGCATATGGATTTTTCCTTTAAAAAATGAGGAGTGTCAGCATTTTCCTATCGCTCTTCTGGAGCAAAAGTGATCTTAACTCCCCCCTCTTAAAACCTGGAGCACATTTCATGAGAGCTCCACTTTGTCAGGGCACGGTGAGGCCACGGATCAGTCTGGCAGGTGGAAAAAGGACATTTAAATGTGTTTTTAGGGTCGCCAGAGGAGGATCCCTCAGACATTGGGGTTTTTCAGCAGCTCTCTACTGCCTGAATGCAAAGCAGTCTCAGCTGAATTTCACTAATTCCTTCAAAGGCTCTCTTACACTCATCTGCACAGATTATGCAGTAAATACGCTTTAAGAAAGCACTCTCTAACCCCAACAAGGCTATTCAAAAAATAAGGCTTAACCAGCTGACCTCTGATTATCTTCAGCAGTTCACCCATCTGTCTCCACAAATTCCAGCCTCAAAGCAATGCTTCCTTTAGGTGTCCGAACTGGATGTTAATAATTACAGTGCTCTTCAATGAAATGGTGACATGAAAGCGTCCAAACTGTCCCCAAATAAAGCTCAGTAAGGGCTGTGAACACTTAAAACCCTCTTGAAAGTCACCGTGTCCCAGGCACAGGACACTGAAGCAGCATTTCTGCTCTCAAGTGACACATCAGCACCACCCCAATCAGGATCTGAGCCCCTGTCTCACACTCAGACAAGATCAGCCCACGTGAGATGAGCCCAAGTCCTTAAAATGTTAATTAACTCCCACACAGTGGCTTTGGGAAGAAACCTTTCCAGTGGCTCTGCCTTTTGTAGTGACAGTGTTTACAAAATTTGGGAGTTGTGAAGAAAACTGGGATTGCTCAATGGCAGCTTTCGTGAAGTGCAGCAGCCTGCAAAATAAGTGACATTTGCTACTAAAAATTAATGAATTATTAGCTTACTGCTGGCACCATGCTCCAGCTCCTTTACGGCCTTCTTCTCCCTGGACACCTCTGTAACCATTCCAGATGAGCTGCAGGAGACACAGCATCCATCAGGAAACTGAAGGGCTATCTCAAACCTCCTGGGGTATCACAAACTTGAATTTTGCCCTTCTGCCTCTGGTTATTTTTATGTCTCACCCACCTTTAATTGCAGCCAGGAGCTCACTCTGCCACCAATCACAGGATGACACAATGGTTTGGGTTGGATGGGACCTTAAAGCCCATCCAGTGTCACCCCCTGCCATGCCACCTTCCACTGTCCCAGGCTGCTCCAAGCCCTGTCCAACCTGGCCTTGGACACTTCCAGGGATGCAGGGGCAGCCACAGCTTCTCCAGGCAGCCTGTGCCAGGCTCTGATGGCTATGGACTCAGCAATTTCAGCAGCTCCAAGCTTCTAAAAGTGGTATTTGACCCTTTCCAGCCTGGAATTCAGCCTCTTCAACATCCAGTATAGACACTGTAAGCAGTCTTTGAATGTGAAAGGTTTCCACTGAGTGCAAATTACAAGTTAGGTCTCTTCAGGTCCAAGCCTGCCTCACAATGCATTTGAAATCAGCCAGAGAGATCCTGATCCTGGCAGGGCTTGGAGATTGTTTTGATTACAAAAGAGAAAAAAAAAATGCACAAATAGATCACAAAAAATATAGGGGATGATGGAACTTTCAAATGGATGAAGCTTTGCTAGAGAGAGGGGAAAAATCCCAGGAAGAGGAAACCAGGGAGCAGCAGTTTGGGACACAAAAGACCTGCAAGAGGCCGATTACGACCTTGATTAACAATCCCTGCTCAGGGCTGGAGCAACAGGAGGAGCAGTGGGCAAAGCCAGCCCTGGCAAGAGGTGAAGGAAGGCAGGAGCTGCCATCCAGGAGAGCTGAGCTACAGGGACTCTTCACACCTCCCTTATCCACGAGGGAAGAGCACAAAGCGCTTCCCATGGCGATGATCTTGGCTCAGGAGTGAGACAGAGCTTTGAGAGAGGAGGAAGAGCCCACACTCAATTCCCCTGCCTTAACGAGCCTAGGAATAGATGAATATTTTATCACCTTTCACCCTGAATATCTGGAGGGTTTTTCATTTCAGGAGAAAAGGAGAATGCAAACTCACAGCAACGCACAGTGGGGCATCCAGCTGGTTCAGAAAGAGATGTGGACCTGGTCTTGCACCTCCTTAAATTCCAGTGGTGCAGCTGGACCAAGGATACAGCCAAGCTCATGAGATGCCACCTCTGTGCCTGAGGCCACCAAAAGAGGGGCACTGGGTGCACTTGCAAGCTGGCTTTATGCAACAAAATTCTCTGCTCATACTCATCATGTGTCCTTCTGTAAAAAGACACTCTAAGAAGTGTAGGTTTAGATGGGATATTATGAAAAAATTCTGTCCTGTTAAAGTGGGGAGGCCCTGGCACAGGGTGCCCAGAGAAGCTGTGGCTGCCCCTGGATCCCTGGAAGTGTCCAAGGCCAGGCTGGATGGGGTTTGGAGCAACCTGGGATAGCAGAAAGTTCCCTGGCCATGGCAGGGGGTGGAATGAGATGAGTTTTAAGGCCCCCTCCAACCCAAACCATTCTGTGATTCTGTGATTCTGTGATATAACAGAGCAAATTCTCTCCCTTCATCTCGAATTAAATCTAAGCATAAAGCAAAAGCGGCTGCATTTGTGTAGTGATACATGAAAGTGTCTGCAAAGCATTTTAGGATCCTTCAGGAAAAATGCTAAATATCTGTTCTCTAATTCAATGAATGTTAATATATTCATCACAGATTTCGACTCTTCAATTGCACAGGAGAAAAACAAGAAAATTGGTGCTTGTTGCAATGTTACGATGCCAAGGGATGGAAGCGGTCCAGGGCCTCGGAATATTCAAGTTTTCTGTGGGATGCAGGGAAATCCCCCAACAGAACACATGCAGAGCCTGTGTGCTGTGGGATGAGGAGTGAGGCCACACTCAGGCACGCTGGCTCTGACCTCCAAATCCACCATACGAGATGTTGTTTTACCTTTATGTGGTTGCCAAAATCAAACCCAGAGCTGCCTCTGTCCTCGCACAGAGGGCCCTGGTCCTGCTTGCCAGGCAGCACCGGGTGAATCATTCTCCTCGCTCATTTTTCACTTCTAAAAAGCTGTACCTGAGGTGCCTCCGTGCACCAGCAGCTCTTGCCTGACCCGACCTCGTGAGGACAGGGCTGCAGACCTCAAAGGGAGAGCACTTGCCCTCCTTTTCCCAGGCACGCCATTCACTGCTACTCCAAAGTATTTCTGTTCAGCTCGGAGCAGCTCTGAGGTAACTGCCCTCCTTTGTTTAGGCTCCTCAGCCAGAGATCCCACTGCTTTTGCAGTGTGCTCCAACATAAAGACTCCCAGCAATACCATGCATTTCAGGGGCTCGGGCTATTTTAGCATGTGCTGAATTAAGGGAGTGTTTGTAACGTGCTCACCTAAATGATCGGTGCTCACACACCTCCTGCTTTTACAGCTGGGTGGAAAAAATAAATCCCTGCTGCGGTGTATCCACACTGGGCCCAAAAGCACCCAAAAGTTCTGCCGTTCATCTGCTCCCCCAGCACCTGGGTTTTTTAGTGACCCTTTAAACAAGTCCTTTCAGAGGGCTGGGGCTCCTCTGTGACAGACTGGGAGAGCTGGGGGTGTTCACCTGGAGAAGAGAAGGATCCAGGGAAACGTCAGAGCCCCTTCCAGAGCCTAAAGGGGCTCCAGGAGAGCTGGAGAGAGACTTGGGACAAGGGGGAATGTTTTTTTAAGCTGAAAGGGGGCAGGATTAGATGGGATACTGGGAAGGAATCCTTTGCTGTGAGGGTGGGGAGGCCCTGGCACAGGTTGCCCAGAGAAGCTGTGGCTGCCCCTGCATCCCTGGAAGTGTCCAAGGCCAGGTTGGACACTGGGGCTTGGATCAACCTGGGATAGTGGAAGGTGTCCCTGCCCATGGCAGGGGGTTGGAATGAGATGACCTTTAAGGTCCCTTCCAACCCCAACCACTCTGTGCTTCTGTGACTTTTGACCCCAGCCCTGTTACAAAGCTCCTCCTGCTTTGTCTCCCAGTAATCCCTCTCATCCTGACGGCTGCAGCACTGGAGTGCCTTCACAGGAGGGGCAGGAGAAACACCTCCAAGTGAGAGTGTTACTCCCCAGCAGTGGAGCACCCTCTCCTCCAGCCTGGAGCCCCAGCAACCTTTCTGTTCTCCTGATTTCCAACAATATCCTCCCCCTGCTGTGCTTTTAAAGGCCCGACCTGAAAATCAGCCCTTAAAACAACCGTCAGCAGTTTTTAAAGCCCGCTGAGCTGAGCACTGGAAGGAGGAGGGGAACCAACTGGCCTTGCAGGCAAACTCCAGTTCAGCTCCACTCAGCCACAGAAATTGAAATATTAAAATAATTAATGGGTGCACAGCAGTAAACCCCAGAGCTGGCAGGTCACAGGGTGGGCAAAGCACAGGGTGTGCTGAGCTGACAGGGGCTTGGAACAACCTGGGACAGTGGAAGGTATCCCTGCCCATGGCAGGGGGTTGAACGAAATGAGCTTTAAGGTCTCTTCCAACCCAAACCAGTCTGTGATTTCAAGAAATACAGCAGGGTTACAACACTTTTAACATCTGGTTACTTTTTGATGTTATTCTCAGAAAATGTTTGCAAAATGGCCATTCAGCATCTCATCTTGATTATCTCAATGCCATCAAATCCATACAGAGTTTGCCTCATAGTAAATGCAGAGTATAATATTTAGGCATTTTGGAGTTTCAAGGCTGGAAAACCATTTCAATCTTAAGAGCCTCAAGAAGCAATAAATCATAACAGCTCAGACAGGAGTTGTTTTTGACTCAGTATTACCGAGGTAAATTACTTGTAGCATTACAGAAGAGTAATTCTATGTGTGAGAAACGAGCAGCAGCACTTTGGTGATAAGGTTAGAGGGATATTCGTGCTAAAGAGGAAATTTAAGCTCCATTTCAGCGCAGACTCGCTGCAGCCGTAACTCTGGAGCCGTCAGCGGCGTCTCCTGCCTTTCTCCAGGGACCGACTCAGTATCACTCTCACATCCTTCTCTGGAGTGATGAGAACACATTATAGGCTGATAAAAGGCAATCCATGGTATTTCTTACAGGTCTCCAAAGATCAGCAATTTATTAAAAAGCGCTTTTCAGGAACCGGGCAAAACCAAAACGTTCTTCATCAACACCTCACAGTGAATCCATCTTCCCTTAAATAAATTCCTAGCTCTGGCAATACAAACTCGCTCTTCCCTAATTGCTGCTGTTCCACATTTGCAAATTCCAAGTGGTGATGCCTCTCTGCTTGTCAGCAGAGATTTATCAAGCCTGCTTCGTGTCCAAAGGTCACACAAGTAAATCCGAGTGTGTTCTGAGCAGGAATCCCTCTCTCTGCTCCTGAGCTGTCCCACCCGCAGCAGTGCACACTCTCAGGGTGACACAATGCAGAATACAACGGCTTAAATAATTAAAAAACCAAAACTGTAATTATCAAAAGAAAGAACAAAGCAGCTCTGAGACACAACAAGCTTTGCTTTGCTTTATCCTCCCATGGCTTATTCGCAACAGGTCTCTGCTGTGAATTACCAGCAATGAAGGGATGCTCCGGGGGTTGGTTAAAGGCTACCTCATCTCCAGCTGTTCATCTGTCATCAAAACACAAAGAAACCACCAGAAAATTGAAGGTCTGATTCTCACTTCCCACTTAAAACCACCCTGGCAGTGTAAACATGAGAATAAATTATACTCCTCCAACAGCAGCATAAATGAGCTGTAGTGGAAAGGCTGATCCAGCTGAAGATTTCGAGTTAAGAACGAAAGCAAACCCCAGTACAGATGTTTTGTAGTCTCGTGCCTTGTGCAAATGCTGCTTTCAGCGTGTGCTGGAGCTGCTCAGCTCTCCTCTGAACAGCACCTGGCAACTGCACTGTCACGTCAGACACTAAAACCAGGCATGGAAATGCCCAATAAATGAAACATCCAAAATTTTCTTTTACTGTGTCTGCACCTTTTGCTGGTACCAAAATCTCTCTCCAGCCCACCTGCTGCCATGGAGCTCTCTGAATCATCCCTACAGCTGAGAACAGCTTAAGCCAAGCCCCTGTGCATGAAATCAGGGGAAAAAATCAGTTAAATCAGCCAAGTCAAGTGGAATAACCAGGCGAGGAACTGCTCCTCACAGGAGTATCCTTATCCATCGCGGGTCACACGGCTGGAATTCAGGTCTGTTTTTCCCTTGGCTTCCCAAGGCATTCTGCAGTGAATGACACCTTCAGCTCTCTGCACTGAAAGCGGTCACCACCCAAAACTTCACCCCTGGTAGCTCAGTGTCACCTCCAGAAGCCCAGCAAGGAGGGGCTGCCAGGAATGCAGGACACCAGGGCAGGAGAAGCCTGGCACAAGCCCTGGTGTGTTCCCAAAGGTGTTGGCTTCAGGACACGGCTGACCCTGACTTCAGTGTTAATAACATTTTTCCATATTGTCACTCTTTTAAACAAATAAGACTAAAACTGGAAGATGTCCCTGCGTGGCTCAGACACAGCCTGCCCGGACAGGAGGGCGAGGTCAAGTAACCCTGTGATTTATTGACTCTGGGATATCTGAGTCACAGAATCACAAAATCATGGAATCACAGAGCCTGCCTGGAAAAGACCTCTGAGATCACCAGGTCCAACCAGCAGCCCAGCACCAGCACCATGTTCACCACTAAACCATGTCCTCAACTGCCACATCTTCACATGTTTTAAACACTTCCAGGGATGGTGACATGGACAGCCTGCTCTGAAAATCACAGTTATCCAACCTCACAGTCCATAAAACCTTGTTCTCCTTTCTCCTCCCAAAATTTGAGCGATTCTGCTTCACCACTGAGACTCCAGAATGTATCACCTGAGCCTGTTATAATGCAGTGAAAGCAGAAAAAAATATCAAAATATACACATCCCAGGCTGATGCTTCCAAACTGGGTTGGGTGAGGTCAGAATATTTTGGTGTAGAACGATCTGAGCAGCTCATTTTTCTAAATTACACTGCGGTGCCGAAAGCGAGCGGCGCTCGGTGTTTTGCTCAAAGCCTAATTTAATTTTACTCTGCCTCAGAAAAAGAAAACAGCACATTAATCCCAAATCCTGTAAACACAGAGTTGTAAACACTCCCCAGCACTCTCCCCACCCATGCTGAGGAGGGCTGGCCTGTTTTCCAAGCCTGTGTGAAAGCAGATGGCAGCCACCTAATTCGGATTCGGTGCAATCTGTTGCTAGCGGGGAAGAAGAAAAAAAAAAAATACTTGACTGCCTTTCCTTACAAATGTAAAACCTGGGAAGTTCAACCCACTGCGTAGCTTTGTGAGATGTTTGGTAACAGTTTTGCCAACAGAGCCAGCTCTGCTCAGGGAGACCACATGCTTCTTGTTCTCAGCCTGAACTCCGCAGTGAAAAATCCCCTCGGATCATTTTGGGAAGGGGGAATTGTCTACGGGCTCAGTTCTTACTCTGGTCTTGCACCCTGCACATGCACTGCTCGTGACAACATCATGATACACAGAGACACCTTATCTACCTCATTTCTTATCACAACAAGAAAGATCTTATTGAAAATATAAATATATAACAGCATTTGTAAACGCTTTTTGTCTCAAAACACCTCATGCTGGCCAATCACCTCTGGTTCAGAGAAGTTCTTTGTGAGGCACAAAACTGGATGTTTTGCATCCAGTCAGCAAAGAGGGTCAGGTCACTTCCCTCTTGTGGTTGGGCTTCTGTTTAAAGAGCCTGAGATGCTGGTGGCTTCCCTTGTGCTGGAAAAGGAACAGAGCTGGGGAAGGGGCTGGAGCACCAGGAGCAGCTGAGGGAGCTGGGAAAGGGGCTCAGCCTGGAGCAAAGGAAGCTCAGGGGGGACCTTGTGGCTCTGCACAGCTCCCTGACAGGAGGGGGCAGCCGGGGGAACTCTTACTTTCCCTACACATGCCCAGAAATCTGTTCAAGAGGACTCACCCCACGATTCCTTCAGGGGTCAAAACGGAGCTGACTGCCCTGTAGTTCCTTGGATTATCCTTGTGTAGTCTTAGGAAGAAGGGGGTAATATTTTACCTTTTCCCATCATCTCCATGGATTTTCAGAGTGGCCTTGCTTTGACACCAGCCACCTCTCAGCACCCTGTGGAACCCATCAGGTCTCATGGACTTGCAGATGACCCCTGGCCCAACCCTTATCCCCCTGCTGATGTTTCTCTGTGTCTCAAACCCCTTTGCTCATGGCAGAGGCCAAAGCACATGAGTAGAGCATCATGGAACCATTCAGGCTGGAAAAACCCTCCAAGACTATCAAATCCAACCATTTCCCCAGCAGTGCCAAGCCCACCACTGACCCATGTCCCCAAGTGCCACATCCACACAACCTTTAAAAACATCTTGCTGTTCTTGCAAGCATCAACCCTAGGTGAGTTCTGGCTTTCTTAACACAAACCCAACATGCCTGGATGATGTTTTAACCTCCTTGTAGCCAGACTCTGCTTCTGCCTCCTGAATATTGCTTTTTTTTTTGCATACTGAATGCAAAATGAACCCACTGCCTTGTTCTGCCTATAGCAGAGGTCATAGCACGATGCCTCAAAGTGAAAAACCTCTTCGACCCTGCTCAAAACTCAGGGCTTTGACAGTTCTTCTCTCCAAGCATGAAGAACTGGATAATGCTGCCAGTGATTAGTTAAACCCCTTCACAGCAGCCTGTAAATAACCCTGGCTTGACACAAATGCCAGTGGTCACAAAGCTTCAGAGTCCTTCCTCAGAGCTGGACGATTTTATGTGACTGGGTTTCTCTGTGCAGGAATGAATCTGAGACGTTGATTCTATGTGATACAATCAGGATGTTTTAGTTCCTGGAGAGAAGTTGACACTTCTCCTCCTACCCACAGCTAGAGACTTGAGAAGCGTGACACAGATTTCCTACAAACTTACAAATGTTTGCTGCGCTGTTTCAGCAGCCTCAGAGTGCCTCAACTGCATTTTATTAAACACAAAAAATAAAAATCGCTAAGTGCTGAAGTTACAACATTTCTGTCACCCCTGATGCTTATAAACATTAAATGAAGCTTCCAATGAGCACGTTCATGCTGTCACCAGCCTTGCTTTGGTTTTTGTCTCCTGAGGAGAAATGCAGCTGTGAATTCCCACAGCCAAGGGTAACAGCAGAACCTGGACATCAGCTGGTGAGTTGGGCTGAGCTGGGAACTTTACTGGATAAATGGAAGATGCACCAACACACAAGACTAGAAAGCTCTACTGGTCCTTCTTTCTCTTCATAGAACTATTTACCTCAATTCCTGCAATTTTTTGCCCTGATCTCAGTCCAAATGATGCTTTTCAATACTTTGGCCTAAAAACTCCTCCTATTATTGCTCCCATCAATTCTTTACCTGAATGACATCGGGGACGAGGTGATATGGGAACACTTTTCAGTCTAATTGATGCATTTCCTTGAGGCATTAATCCATCAGATAAACAAACTGAAAGGGGGGAGGTTTGGATTAGATACTGTAGGAAGGAATTCCTCCCTGTGAGGGTGCTGAGGGTGCTGAGGCCCTGGCACAGGGTGCCCAGAGAAGCTGTGGCTGTCCCTGGATCCCTGGAAGTGTCCAAGCCAGGCTGGATGGGACTTGGAGCAACCTGGGATAGTGGAAGGTGTCCCTGCCTGTGATTCTACAATTTTAGACCAGTCATTGACCTTGGAAGGGGCAAAAACTCTTCAGGAGATGGCAAAGGGACCAGTCCATTCCTTCCACTTCCCTCTGTGGAGGAAAATCACCAAACACTGCCCTGCAGCCTGCAAGAGGGGCTGGAGGAATTTGTTCCTGACTTGCTCCTGTGCTAAGGCACAAAATGCTTTTTAACACATTTGGAATCATCAAATCACATCAAGACTTCTCCCCTGCAGCTTCAAAAAGCCCCAAGGCTGCCAGAGCTCAAGGGGTGTTTGGACAATGCCCTCAGGCGCTGGGTTGGATTGTTGGGGCACCTGTTTAGGGCCAGGAATTGGACTCCTGGTGAGTCCCTTGCAGTTGAGGACATTTTGTGACTCCTCTGAGTGAGCAGAGTGAGAACATCAAAAGCAATGCAAGGTTTGGTATTTCCCACCTGCTCTGCCCTGGAACTGCTGCTGTGGCTGAACATCACCCAAATCTGCTGTGCTTACAAAGCAGCTCAATTGCATCCTGGCCTTTCTTGCTGCTGCCTGCCCCAGGCTGGGAACTCTGGGGGCAGGACAGCTGGCACAGATGGGAAATGCCAACACTGAATGAAGGAAGGCTGGTCCCAGGTGATGCTACTCCTGTGCCAAACTTCACCCTGGCAAAACCGCTCTGGAGAGTCTGCAGTGAGACCAGCACTGAGCCAGGGTCTGCCTTCTCCTCTGGAGATGGTCTGGCTGCTTCCCTTGGGTTCTAAGTCACCACTTCAGGGTTGTCACGAGATGCTGGACCAATGTCCACCCTCAGGGTCCATCTGAGCGCTTCAGTTCAGTCCCTGGCAAAACAATCCTGTACTAAACCCAGCCCAACCCTGTCACACCCTGGGCTTTGAATTATGTGCTGGCTCTTGACCCATCAGGTTCTCTCTCAGATGGTGGCAAGACCAGGGGCTGAGTTTTAGTGCCCTGGAGCCAAGAGAGAGACTCTCCTCTGTCTTTAACTGTAATTTCACAGAATCCATCTCCCCAGAAGTATTCCTGCTCACTTTAAAGGTTACAGACGTGGTTTCACAAGATTTATTTTCATGAAAGGAGACTTTTATCCTCCTTTTTATAAATCATCTGATCTCCCAGTATACTTCAGCTGGGATATTAATTGTAAAACCCACACGTACCCAGGCAGAATAATGTTAAACAGGGAATGCTCAAGAACTGGAGAATCATATGTGGGATACAGGATGCTCAGTGCAAGGGCAATCCAGCATCCTGCTGGGAACAGAAGATAGGCACATGCAAGCACCTTCCACTAATCATGTGAAAAAAACTTTGGGAAAGATGAATAAATCCAAGGGATAATTAGGAAGGGACCGTTTTTGAGAAGTGAACTGTGTGAAATGTGGAGAAAGATGTCAGCACTTCGTTTAAACACCTCCTCCAACAAAGCCTTCCACTTTCAGCCTCTGCCACATGGTGTAGATCAGTTCTCAAACATTTGAAAGCAGAGTGGAGCTCTCCAGTTTTACATCACTTCCAGTATATTGATCCCAAGCATGCAGAAATCATAATTATTATGGGTTTTGGAAACAGCTGCTTTGTTGCAACTCGGACAGAAAATACATGTCAGTGAGAAGTAGGTGAGATATTCTTGCACCTACTTGGCCTAAATAGTAACAAGTCTGTGTCTATAGCAAAATGGGGAAGACCAGAGCTGTCTAATAAGAATGAAATTCACTGCCTCAGAATGAAGTTTTGGGCAGATCTTAATGCTGTGAAAATTACATTTGTTTCAGCAATCAAATCTCCCTCTCATTACTTCACAGCTTTCAGGCTTCCGATAAAATTGACGTGATCACTTTCAACAGGAAAGTTTGGATTTCAGAGCAGCCAATCTTGTCCTCTGTTTCTGTAGCACTTTACACTCATCCTTTATACAAACAGATTTTTTTTCTACATAAATACTCCTTTCTAGAAAAAAACCTTCAAAATAGTTCCAACGTCCAGGTAATTAAGAATACAAGCAGAGTGAAAGACACAGAAAGAGCTTCTAAAGGGACAAAACCTCTTCCTTTTTCACTTAAGATGACCAGGATTCCTAATTATTTCTGTCTGTGTAAGAGCTTGTCCTCAGCATTGTGACACAGAGCATTATGTGTCTCTCTGAACCCTCTCATTCCCACCTGGCTGTCCCCACCTGCCCGCAGTTCTCCCCTCTCCAGCACGGGTCAGGGATGGGACAGCCCAGGCTGTGACTTGTCCTGCTGAATTCTGGCCTCCAGAAGCCGTTCTTGGTGATAAAATTGATTTATAGAATATCTTCTCCCCGTGGTGAGAACAACCTGCCTGTTGTAAAGTCCTGTCCCACCACCAGACAGCTCTGACACAAATCACCCGCTGCAGCAACTGAGGCAGGAAAAACTCTGCACAGAATCATGGAATGGGCTGGGTTGGAAGGAGACTTGGAAGATCTCTGTGTCCAACCCCTCTGCCATGGGCAGGGACATAAACTTGCTCAGGGCTCTGTCCAATCTGACCTTGAATTTTTCGAGGGATCCAGTGTTTCACCACCCTCATCATAAAAAATACCTTCCTTATATCTCCTCTCCTTCTGTCTGTAACTCTTCTGACTCCCAAGTCTTCTCTGCACAAACTCCTCTTCCCTGGGATTCTCTCACTCCTCCAGGAGTTATCCTTTCCTCTGTGCTTGCAGACCTACTCCTGCACTGCTCAAAACCCGGCTGGCTGAAAAGACAGCCAAAAAAAAAACCCCACCAAACCCTAAAACAAAAGAACCTAAAGCTTATACGCCTGGAATTTCCTCTTAACACCTCTTCAAGCATTCACTGTTCATTGAGCCTTTCATTTCCTTCTCAAATAACCTCCCACTGAGTTAAACCAACACAATCGAACTCCGTAACCAGGCCAACACACGGAACTCCCACAGATCCAGGGAACACGTGGAGATCCATCACACCCCTTCCCGTAGTGCCGGGAGGCTGAGCTGCAGGAGGAAAACCAGAGCCCTGGGATCAGACGATGGCATCACCTCTCCCAAAGATTCCCTTGCAAAAGAGGAATGGCCTTGGAGATGGACAGAGATAGGAGCAGAGGGGTGATGAACTTGGTGAAAAATAATCACAGAATCATTTGGGTTGGAAAAGAACTCCCAAGATCACAGAGTCCAACCTCTGACCAATCCCCACCTTGTCGACTGGAATAACTGGTGTGTCCTGGTCAACTCACAGATGGACTCTCACAAAACACGTGGGAGTTTTTATTCCATGGGACCTGTAACAGGATTTTCTCCCCGCTCTGTTTTCAGGGACTCAGCAACCATTTGTGATCTGAAAAATCTGCACTGAAAACTCTGCCTGAAACGGGTGAGATTCAGGAGTTACCACAAGGACAGGCTCTGTGTCTCCTGCACACACATAAAACACCACAGTAAGCACCAAATAATTTCACAGAACCACGGAATGGTTTGGATAGGAAGGGACCTTCAAGCCCATCCCATTTCAACCCCTGTCATGGGTTCCACTATCCCAGGTTGCCCCAAGCCCTGTCCAACCTGGCCTCAGACACTTCCAGGGATCCAGGGACAGCCACAGCTTCTCTGGGCAACCTTTGCCAGTGTTTCCTCACCCTCAAAGGAAAAAATTCCTTCCTAATATTCAATCTGAATCTAAAATTCAGAAGAGCTTAATTACCCAGTGATTTATGCTGTGCTTTTTCATGATTCAAACGCTCTGATTTCATAATTCAGGATATCAAGAAAAGAAGCTAAAGATCACTAAGGAAAACACTAATCATGTTTTCTCCAAAGTTTTTTAAGGAGTAGCATAAATATTATATTATTAAAGAAATAGCTCTATTTCTTCTTAGCCACCCCACTGTGCCAAATTTGAGGAGAACTCAATAAAACTGGCACACTTTAGACATGTTTTTATTTTTCTTGACCACAATACCCTCTTCTTCTGGCTTCTCTGCCACAGTACAGACACTTTCAGGACTTTCCCATTCCAGCTCTCTCTCTGCCCCAAATCTTGGGCTCAGCTCTGTCACATCTCATTCCCCACGCTTCAACTAGTGGTTCCTTCACTGTTTACCTCCACAGGAACACAGTACCTTCCAAGTGCTTATTTTAAGCAGCTCAGAAGCTGTTCAGATCCATGGAGAACAGCAAATCAACTCTCTGCCAACCCCTGCTTCAGTTTCTCCACCAAACTGGGGCATCCTTAGGATCTGTGAAGGGAGCACTGCAGATCCCACCTCCTCCTCTTGGCCTCCATCCTCCTCCTCTACTTCTGGCTTTCTTTAAAGCTCACACTGCCAAAAAGGACACCTCTATGATGAGAAAAGAGTCCTCTTTCCTCTCCTGCAGTCTTCAGGGGGGGCAAAAGCGAAACACGAACAATTTTTGTTTCCTTCTAGTGAGAATTCCCTGCTATTACACGCGGAGCAGAAAAACCAAAAAGTTGGAGAAAGCTGGATGTGCCTGAGGAACAGATACTGCCTCTGTGGGAGGGATGTGATGTGAGCCTGCTCCCTTCCCACAGGGATGTTCAGCACTTTCCTGAGGGATCACAGACACCCTGAGTCACCCTGTGGCAATCAACGCCATCCCCTTAAAACACAACCACCAGACTCTTTTCTCCCAGCACAGCAACCCAAATGGAAAAGCAGGGACCAGAGAATCAATTGTGGAATTATAGAAGGGTTTGGATTGGAAAGGACCTTTACAGATCCTCTCATTCCATCCCCTGCATGGGCAGGGACACCTTCCACTAGCCCAGGTTGCTCCAAGCCTCATCCAACCTGGCCTTGGACACTTCCAGGGATCCAGGGGCAGCCACAGCTTCTCTGGGCAATCTGTGCCAGGGCCTCCCACCCTCAAAGGGAGATTTTTTTCCTAATATCCATTCTAAACCTACTCTCTTTTATTTTCAAACCATTCCCCCTTGTCCTGTCCCTCCAGGCCGTGGTAAACAGCCTCCATCTTTCTTGTGGGGTCCCCTCAGGTACTGAGGGGTCAATAAGATCACCCCAGACCCTTCTCTTCTCCAGAATGAACAATTCCAATCCTCTCATCCCATCCTTGTGGGAGAGGTGTTCCATCCCTTCAGGATTTATCTCCAGGTGTAACTCCTCTGCAGGTTTCCTGCTTTCCTCACACTGATGACTCAGGTTTGAACTTTTCTATTTTCCAAGCCCTGCAGTGCCCAGTGTGTAACTCTGGAGTTTCCTGTTCCCTGTTCAGTGCTGCTCTCTGTGCTGGGCACACACAACAAAGCCTCTCCGGGGCTGCTCTCCAAGGACACCCAGCCCAAACTGGGCCCAAAAAGCATCAACCAAAGAGCCTCTGAGGGGGGCAAGCTGAGGGCAATTCCATCATTAACTGCAGCTTTAATTGGAGAATCAACCCTGAGATGCAAATGAACCAAAGCTATAAAAGTGGGAAGAACTCGTGGCCTCTCAGGGTCCATCTCGGGGCCCATCTGGGCAGCACCTCTGGCTCCCCAGGGGTACCTTTGGAGGCCTTTCCAATAAATCCCCATCTTTATTCCCTTCCTCCTGTCTGGTCTCTGCTTCTAGGAGGCCTCTTAAGTCATCAGCACCCCACATATCCACTGTGGATTATAAATGAAAAACCACTAAATCCAAGATAAACCAGTGATGACAAGGCCCAGCTCTACAGGAATAACAAATTCCTCTTCTGGCTGCAAGGTCAGCACATCTACAGGCTCTGGACTCTGCCAAGACAACACATGGATATCACAGGGACCCTGACACAGCCTGACGGAGACGCTTTCCTTACATCCTCTGCCAGGTCTTCTGTGTGCCAAAATATTCAACCACCTCCATCCCCATCCCTGGGAAAACATCCCTAGCTCTGCCTTTCCCTCAACTATGGACGAGGTCAATATGCAGGACAGAAAGCAGCAGCTCAGGTGACGCCAACCAGCCCAGGTGCTTTTTATTTCAATTTTCCCATGCTCTGGAGTGGTACCTGATGGCTGCTGAGCCAAACCTGCAGAGCCTGGCATTAGGAGCTGCATTTGTGCTTCCTCAGAAAGCCAGCAGTTAATGGCATTCAGGCTGCCTCCAGAATCATGAAAATATCTTTATTAAGCATGTCAGGAGACGCAGCAAAATGCTGTGTCGAACAATTGGCCGTAGCAATGCTACTCAGCTCTGCAAAGCGAGTCTGGATCACATCTGATGTGCTACATAAAATATATGTCAGCATTTTCCTGGCAATAAGAATGGAGCACTCGCTGAAAAAACCTTAACACGCTGCAAATAAAATATTTGGAAGTGTGGTCACTGCAGAGCTTAACACACTCAGCTGGAGACTCACATGTCTCAATCGCCTTAGAGGAGTGCTGAATAAGCCCAACTTTTTTAGGTATATTTAGACACAGTGTTGAGTCTGAGGGCTTCTTATGTATTTCAGGTATAAAAGACATTTTTATTTAGCTCTATCTGTGCTTTCCTGCATATAGGCATATGACCTGAGGGGGGGAAAAAAAGGAGATGAAAGCAAGAAAGTAAGGAAGGAGGCACAGGCAATGAAGTTTTTTTATGAGGCTTGAAAACTGTTGTGATTAGTCATGAAGGAAATCAGAAATATTTAAAAAGAGGTAAATAATAAAATACGTTGAGTTGTAAGGGATCCATTAGGATCATAGAGTCCAACTCCTGGCCCTGCACAGACAGCCCAACAATCCCACCCTGAGGCCGACAGTGCTATCCCAAAACTTCTTCGAGCCGTGACCATTCCCTGGGGAGCCTGTTCCATGCCCAACCACCTTCTGGGGGAAGAACCTTTTCCTAATATCCAACCTAAACCTCCCTTGGATGATCTTGTAAGGACAGGAGGGAAAGCACTAAATGGAGGAAATTAAAACAAAAGCAGAAACAAGCAAAAAATCCAAACAAAATGGACAAAAAAAAATTTCAACAAACAGAGAACTGACTTTTAAAGGGGTTTCAGTACTGCCTGGGATCTTAAAAGAGTACCAGGAGCTAGGAAAGTACCCTCAGAGATTATTAAACATGTAATTTCTGCCGGGTTTTTGTGATTGTGAACAAAAATCCATTTCGTGATTTTGTGATTATGAGTAAAAACCCATCTGGGCAGAACAAAAATACAGGAACAAAATTCAACTTCACCTGAAAAGTCCCACACAGGCACTGACTGAACACCGGTTCAGATTAAATGCAGCATTCCTCACAAGTGAGGAAACTCCAAGACTTCCCAACTTTTCACACTGCAATATCCCAGGATCATCACTTGCTCAGGGCTGGAGCACTTGGAAAAGGAAGGGCTGTGCACTGTGATGCTCTGAGAGGAGCAGGACTGGGCTGGTGGCTGTGCTGTGCTTCAGGTACCTTTGAAGAGACTGACACCAGCAGAAACAAAGCACTTTGCCTTCCTGTGAGTGCAGTCATCCCAGGAGAGCACTTCTGAAAGGTTTAGGAAGCCTTTTGATTAGAAGGGAAATTGGAAATCCTAGCTACAGATCCCAGCACATAATAGGCCAAAGCCTGCTGTCACCAAAACTACTCATTTCATTTATTTTTTTTTTCACAGCTCTACCAGAAAACGAGTCACACAGAAAACAAGATTAAGGGGAAGGAAGAACAGAGAGGGCTGCGAGTGTGGTCCCCCCATCACCTCCACGGATGATCCCTGCTCCAGGTAATTCCAGCTTTGTCCAAACCTACCACAGAGAAAGCCCTGTGTTCACCTATTTAATCTGTGATTTCTCTTTAGAGACTACATGGCTGGGTGCTGATTTTGATGCATCTTGACACCTAACAAGGTTCCTGATCATACAAGCAGTGCAAGGTGCCTTTCCCACCCTTTCCAGCCCTCATTTTTCCTTGAAAATCTGCAGCAGACAAGGACTTAGACCTAAGCCCAGCAGCTTAAATCAGTCATTGTCCCACTGAAGGACGATGCTCACACACATTTGGTGGTGGAGGGGGTTAAACATCACCAACATTCCTTTGCTACTGCTATAAGAAAAAGGAAAAAGCCCCAAATAATTAGAAACTGGGCCAGTGTGGAGCCAGAATTGAGTGGCTGATCCCTCTCCCCAGCTCCTGTCTGCAGGGATTTGCAGCAGGGGACACAGGACCCACCCCACAAGGATGCTGGGCCGTCCTTGTGCACAGCAGAGAGTGGATTCCAAACCTGGCTGTGGCATCGTGGGACCTGCCAGGCCAGGTGAGGACAGCAGTGGGTTCCAGAGGCAGAGAAAAAAGGCTGGAGGAGGAGGCAAAGCTTTACAGGAGCAGGAAGCTGGGCAGATCTGGCAGGCCCACTGCAAAGGCAGATTTGCTTTTCTTAGATGATTTAGGGTCTCCCCGTAAATCTTCCTTGGCCCTGCCTTGTCTAAGGCTGGCCCTGCCAGAGACACTAATTTTCCCTGCCCCATCTGTTTGGATTTGCTTACTTCCTAATTTACCCAACGCCTAGCTCCATGGTGGCTAAGCATTTTAATCACAGTGATTAACACACTGAGCAAGAACAAAACAAAAATGGTTAATCAAAGGCTATTAGCAGCGTTTGAATGTCTAGACGCCGTTTTACACATGAATGCTGGTTAACGATCATCTCCCCGGAACGTTCCCTGATTCATTCCTTCCCCTGCCAGCTCCGAGGGTTTGCCACCACCCCGGCAAAGGTTTTGACCCATTTGGCACCAGGAGAACACAACACTCTCCTGCAGGAAACCCTGAGGCTTTTCAGGCTGCCTGAAGTGCTTTGTGCCACCAGCAAACTCCAGCAGGAGGAAATCCTCAGCTCCATCCCTCACCCAGTGGCATGGAGACAAAACCTAACAACGCTCGGAACTCCCCGTGCATCCAACATGAGGAGGATCCTTCCCAAATCGAGGAGGAAATGCCAAGCAATGTCATTTTTAAGTGCACAAGGTCTTAACCAGCGTTTGTCACACTCAGGTATTATTTATGCACAAACACACAGAGTTGGGGATTAATAAAAGCCTGGGCTTGCTCCTAAAACCCTGGGTGTTGAACTTCCCACCCCAAAATGACTCCCTAAAAACAGAGCCAGTGCCCAGCTGGGATTGAGAACTCCTGTGGGTGAAGGAATGTCTGTTCCCAAAAAGCCTCTGGCTCAAGGATTGCTCACAGGGACACACAAGGAGAGGAAGGGATGCCCTAATATCTGGACAAAGCATTAATTTAGGAAGCCCAAAGCTCTAAGAATGAATTCCGTGGGCAGGGAAAGTGTCTTATCTGTGTTTGTAAAGCCCTGTGTAAATGAACAGCCTTGCACAAACAGGATTTAAAACAAAAATACAAGTGCAGCAACAGGGTTTATGGCTTTAAATACATCTCCAGTGGTTTGGGCTGTGAGCACGGTGATGAATGGTTTATTTACGAGGCACGGCAGCTTCAAGTAAAGCAGAACTGTAGGTTTGGTGGGGTTTTTTTATTGTTAATACAAATAAAAGCAACCAAAATGGTTGGCTGCTTTCAATTCTGCTGTCTTCAGCTGGTCCTTCTGTCATTGAGCTTTTTCTGAGGCCCCTTTGGCCCATGTGAGTTTCATTTTTCTTATAAAATAAGGCCCCACAGCTGCAGTACTGGGCCCTGGGCAGGTTCTGGTTTCAAAAGGCTCCAGTAAAAGCTGAGGGCTGGGTGAATCACAGAACTATTAAGGTTGGAAAAGATCTGTAAGGTCATTGATTCCAACAGTTAACTGATAACCAGGAAAAGCTAGAAATGCTGCAATCCCATACCAGCACACACACCTTCATCTCCCTTGGGATTACAAAGGTTTATTTGGTGTTAAACTGGAAGGAAATGAAATGAGCAGCACAAGGAACTAGCCTTATTCTACTTGGGTTTTTACCTCCCTTTTCCAACCAATCACCAATCCAGGGATATTATCATTTTAGCTCAATCTTTCCTTCCTTCAAAATGTTATGTTTATAGCAAAATAGCAGTTTTGGGGGGTTATTTCTGATTAAACACCAATCCAAAGTCTCAGGGCTGTGCAACAGAAGAGACATCTCAAGATGGACCTCAATCAGCTCAGTCAAACCACGTCTCCAGTCACTTAAGTCCCTTAAAATAGCATTACTGGCCACAGGAAGCAATAACCACACAGAATCTGCACATTAGTGATTTAAAAAGCCTGCCTGGTAGATCCTGACATTGACCATCCCAGCTTTCCACCAGTTCCACTCCACTGTTGACTGTTGATTTATAATTTACTATCCAGGTGTCTCTGGGACAACTTAATACACTGTGATAGTCTCTCATCTCTTCCCTGCTAATGAAGGCAATAAATAACTACAGTAAGCATTCCAATCAATATTACACTCTGCTCACATCCCGGAGAACACAAGGTCTGTGGCCTGCAATCCTGCTGGAGATGGAAAGTCTCCCTGGGATCTGCTCAGTGCTCAGGCAAAGTGGGTGGATTAGCAGCACAGGGCTGGGGTCTGTGTGCTCCAAAGGGCTGGGAAGGCACCTGCAGCTCACGGATTCACATTTCAGGTGAGATGCAGGAATGACTTTAAACTAGAAGTGGGGAGGTTTAAATTAGATGATAGGAAAAAAGTCTTCCCTGTGAGGGTGGGGAGGCCCTGGCACAGGGTGCCCAGAGAAGCTGTGGCTGCCCCTGGATCCCTGGGAGTGTCCAAGGCCAGGCTGGACAGGGCTTGGAGTAGCCTGGGCAAGTGGAAGGTGTCCCTGCCCAGGGCAGAGGGTGGAATGGGATGATCTTTAAGATCCCTTCCAACCCAAACCACTCCATGATTGCATGAACAGACATCCAAGTTTTATGCACTGAGTAACCTCTGGGAACAATCCTAAAGATCCATTTTAATGTGATGGGAAACTGCCATCAACTGCATGACATGAACAGGTTGCAGCTACCTGGAATTTTCCTTCCTACAATGCAGAATCCCAGGAAACTCTCATGATCTTGAATTCAGCTGCTTTTTCCTTCTGTCTTCTGCTCTTACACCTTCAGGAGAACTTCACACAAGAGTTCCTGCTGCCTCCTGCTGAAGCAATGACATTCCTCAATTCATCCACCAGCTCTTTACTTTCTCCCTGAGCTCTCCTGCACTGCAATGAGCCAAACCACGTCATCCAGAGGCTGCAATCAGACATGAGCTGTTCTCTTTAAACCATCCCCTCTGAGATCAGTCATTACTATATCCCTTGCTACCCTCCCAGGAAATATTTAGTCAACTTATCTCATTGCAATGCCCACTCTCCCCTCGCAGTGCTTGGCCCCTTTCAGGATTTTTCTCCAAATCCTGCTGTACACCTCAGAGCCCCGGGATCACAACCTGCTGCAGAGAAATCTGTGGGGACCAATTCTCTCCAGAGCCTCTGGGGAGTCACTCCAGCTGGTAAAAGATGAGAAAAAGGAAAGAAACCACAGCTAATGACTCATCTTAGAGAGGAACTTTGCTGCTGAAGCTGTTCCTGGTGTAAAATCACCTCTGCTCATCAGCATGAACATCCCACGTGGGACATGGGATTTGATCCAAAGGAGGTCCTGTTTTCCTTGGGATTCCCTGCTCTTCACAGGTGCTCAGCTCTCTCTGCACAGGCATTTTTAAAATGCAGTTTTACCTTCTAGAACAATGTCCCTGCCCATGGCAGGGGGTTGGAACTACGGGAGCTTTGAGGTTCCTTCCAACACAAACCATCCCAGGGTTCTTTGATTCTATAAAACCCTTCTCACTGAAACACCCTGTGACTGCAGAGTAAATAACACATTCACACTAAAAATTCTGACAGCACAAGAGTATTTTCTCCTATACATACTCCCAAAGTCCAATACACACAAAACATAATTACCCAATAAAAATATCACTGAATCCAACTGTCAACACTGACACCACACAGTGGAGCTGGAAAACTGGCTTTAGAATATTCAGCACCTTGATTCACTTAAAAATAAAGAGTATCCACAACCAATCTATGGAAAGGGTTTTGTTGCACAGGTATTTTCTCTGTCTGCAAGGGACAGAAACTCACTGGTTTCAGTTCTTCAGGATAACTTACTACGTGTAAATCTCAAGTAATCCCTATTCCACAGAGGAATCTGCATGAACACAAAACAACAAACAAACAAAAAGCCCCAAGTAAAACAGCTGTAATTGTCCCACTCGAAATATTTGCAGTTTCAAGCCCTCAGAGTTCACAGAATCACAGAACGGTTTGGGTTGAAAGGGACCTTGAAAATCATCCAGATCCAACCCCCTGACATAAACAGGGAACCTCCCACTAGAAGATCCTCATGTGGGAATCTCCCTAATGAAAACAGCAAGGAGACACCAAGCAAAGCAAAATAAATTAAAAAAAAAACCTAAAAGAAAATTTTGCCAAGCTCCAAAACCCCTCAAAGGACTAAAGCATCCATCATGGGATATTAAACACACACCACCTCCTGCTCAGCAACTTTTAAAGCCACAAATAACAGATGATAGGCACAAAAACCTGGAGGAAAATCAGGACGTACCTGCCCGGATCCAACACCTTTCCCTGGGCCAGCTGTGCTCTTTTCTGTTTGCCATCAGAAAGAAGATAATGAGCTGCACGGTGCTTTGGCCTGAGATCTCTGAAGGTACTTTCCTATACTGCCAGAAAGGCTTTCAAGCATTGTGAACTGGTTTTTCAGTAACTGGTAGAGTTCAAAAACAAAAAAAAAAGAAAAGGTATTTTATGCTTAAATCAGAGCTACTTTAAAAACACCAAACATTGCTGCTGCTTTGTGGTTCCTTCCTTTAATTCCAGCAGTTATTACGGATCACAGGGAGCTGTGCACAAAAGCTGGTTATCCCTGTCCCCCGAGCCCTGAACTGTTTGGGACATGGAGTTACTGCTTTAGTTCACCAAAGGCAACGATGGAACAGCTGCAGGACACCCCAGGAAGGGCCCCCATCAAAGGCAGAGCGGAGCCGGGTCAGGAGCAAACAGCCTCGTATAGATAATCCCACTGGTTTGACCCAAAGAGATACAACTTTATCAGGTGACAGAACTCCTGTGGGGGGCAAAAAAAGGAGTGTGAGATCATAAACTGACAGAAGCTGACTCTGCTGAGTGAATGCAGAGGTTTCAGATGGATCCGACACTTCGCTGCTGTGGCTGAATGGGAAAGTGCGCAGAGGGAAGTAAGGGCTGCACCGCAGCACTGGCTAAACAGCCTCATGTAAAGCAGGAATTCCTTTTTCTAACTCTATTCCTGTGGTTAGGAAGTGTAATAAATACCCTTTCATGGGCAAATAATTTCAGTGTTATCACTGGAGTCATTGGGCAAAGGATGTGAGAGCAAATTTTAGGTCTGGGATGGTGAATTTTCTTGGTCATTCCCTGCTCCTGTGAAGAAGCTTTTCTGAAATCCAGGAACAGCACTTTCAGTAAAACCAGCCTTAGTTTGTCAGGCTTTTAAATTGCATTTCTATTATGAACCTCGTCTTTTATTAAAAAAAAAACAAAGGCACCCAAGCTCCAAAACTCAAAACTTTCTGAGATAACCCCAGCAGATGATGCTTGAAGGGCAGGGAGAACCAGCCTGGGACAGGTATCACCTTTCTTAGGTGATCCAAGAAAATCAGCGTGGATCAAAGGAAACTCTGAAACCTGAACTACCTGACAGGAAGTTGTGGACAGGTGGGGGTTGGTTTCTTCTCCCACGTAACAAGTGACAGGACGAAAGGAAATGGCCTCAAGCTGCACCAGGGGAGGTTCAGGCCGGACATCGGGAAGAATTTCTTCCCTGAAGGGATGGTCAGGCATTGGAAGGGGCTGCCCAGGGAGGTTTTGGAGTCCCCATCCCTGGAGGTGTCCAAGGAAGGACTGGACATGGCATTTAGAGCTCTGGGCTGGGTGACAAGGTGGGGATTGGTCACAGGTTGGACTTGATGGTCTTGGAGGTCTCTTCCAACCGGAATGATTCCATTAGCCAATAATTCTATGAAAAGTTGACCACACTCCCACAGAAGGAAAACGGGTAAAGAGCAGAAAAGAAGACGAGGGGCAATGCCAAGGGAGGAGGACAGGACACTCCTCACCTCAGAGCTCCTGCCAGGTATCAGGGAGTACCACCTGCTTCACAAACGTGAACACAAACTTGCTCTTAAGAGTTAACACAGATTTAGTGTCCCACTGAAAGCTTTCCTCTTGGAAAAGGGACTGGAAGAGAAATAAATATCATGAAAGGTGTCTGATGGGTAAAAATCTCCAGTTTTATGATGGCGAAATTGCTCCTAAGGATGCAGACTTCTATTCTGAGTGACTAACAGATGTTTTCACTGAGGATTTAGGACAGGAAGAATACAAATGCACTGATAATGGCAGCCTAATGAAACTTAGTCCTCAGTTAATTCACACAAGCAATTAATACTCTATCCAGTGGAAAGTGGGAGCAAGGCAAGGACCCTGTCACTGACCGTAAGGAACAATGCTACCCAAAATATCCACTCTAAATATCATAGAATCATGGAATGGTTTGGGTTGGAAGGGAAATAAGAAATCATAAATATGGACATTTTCATTCCTAATTAGGGCTGTGGTCTTTTATGAGCCCCCACAGCAGCACACAAGGACCCAGCACTGAGTCCCAAGCTGGCACAATTCCCTGATCCCAGCCTGGCTCCTCGAGCAGTCAGGACCCTTAAACAGCTTTCTGTTCCAGTGAGACCCATATTCCATGTGGGAATCGGCTCTAAATAGTGATTTTTCAATTAGTACATCCTCATTCATCAATTCCTACTTAAAATTCTTCAGCAGAATTATTCCAGAATAAAGATTTCCTCACCATTTCCCCCAAAACGCAGTTTCAGGATGGCAAAAGGAATTAATTTGAAGTAAATGGAGATGTGACCCTCCCAGTGTCTCAGACACCTTTGTTAGGAGTGCTGCTTTACAAATAAATCCCCAATCCCCTGAAAAAAAGGGGGAAATAATCCAGTCCCAGGCAAAGAAGTTGTCAAAGCCTCCAGAAATTCAACTTAACCCCTGAATTCAAACTCCCCGCTGCAGTTACACAGCTCCTGACAGCTGGAAATTGGGAAAATTGTCCAATTTTTTCCCTCTGAGAACACACTTAAGTATCAACAAGAAAAATAAAAGAGCTAGAAATAATTTACCCTCGCTGCTAAAAAATTGGTCACTTCCCAGGAATAGTGAAGAGCCGGTGCCCAGTGAAAGGAGCAGCAGGGAATTACAGGGAGATCTGTGTGTTCAAAGAGAAAATTCAGTGGTTCGTAGCAGGCAGAGCTTGATCACAACCAAGAAAAATAATGAGAGCCTTTAACGAAGCTCTAATTGTGCAACAAGCCATACCAGGGGGAAAAGAAACAGCAAAACCCCAAATGTTTTGATAAATGGGATTATTAAACTCCAGAGTGGTGAAACAAAGACTAAGAACACAAATGGTAATAAAGAATCATTAAAGGTGCTGTTTTGAAGCACAGGTAAATGTCAGGTTACCCAGGCAGAGTTTTAGTACTCAAAAGCAGTGTTTAATCTCATTTTTTGCTCTCCTGAATTTCTGGGTGGAAGATATTCCCCTTACTTAGGGATAATTTTATTTTTTCCTATGAGGATATGTGGGGGTTTTCAGCACTTTCTGAGACATGGGGCACTATGAGAAAGGGCCAAGCACTAAGACTGGCCCTACAGGGTCATTTGTCCCTTGTGTTCACTGCCTGACAAACAGATTTTAAACTGGGCTTTGCATCCCCATCAGAGAAGCCACACCAACTTTACAGCAAGCTGAGGAAATACTGGAGAATATTTGAATTTAGGGATGTCAAGATTTTCCCACAATAAAACCGGGGCAGATCAACCATAAATTTTTGCAAAATTATAAATGACACCTGAAATCCTGGCTGGCTTCACCTACTGAGGGATGATTAAGCTGCAAATCTACAATTACTTCTAATCTTAAATAACTGATAGGATTTGAACTCCCAACACACAGGAGCTCGGATGTGATATTACTGCGAGCTTTTTGAAGCCAATCAATAACTATTAAAGCTGGATCCCATCAGCTACCACCAGGTATTAGCCACTTTCTCAATATTTCAAGGATTCAGTTATTCTTAGCTACAGTTAAAGTAGTAAAATGAAGTGGTCTCATACTGACACTGCGATAAATACGAGATTAAATATAGAACAAATTTATTACTCCCCGAAGTCCTACTGAGTGTCCTGATTTTTTTCTTTTTTTTTTTCCCCTCTCTCTCTCTATCCACAACAATCTGGTTCACTTTGATGTTTTATTATCCCACATCTAAAGCTCACGATTGAAAAGCAAAGCCTGCGCTGGTTCAAAGAACCCAACCCCAGCCACGCCGGGGGAAGGGAACGGATTCCAAAGGGAAGAGTGCGGATGGCGGAGCCGGCCCCGCGACAGCCGTCATGCCCCACTTGGAGCAAGCTGCACTCACAGGCGACTGATTTGTGACGCTGAGCGGGTGTGACACGGCAAAGCACCCCTGGAGTGCCTTGGGCTGCCAGAGGATCGTGCCTGCAGGAGCCGGCTTCTCCTAACACCACGCGCTTTGAAGGAGGCGGAATAATCAACCCATTTTTTAAAGTGCTGGTTTGAAGGGCTCCGAGGAGTTTTAAAGGAAAGCAGTTAATTACTTGGCTCGCTTTAAAAATAAATTAACCCACAAATTAGAGTCGGGATGGGTCTGGGCGATGATGGGTGACCCCCAGAAGTGCACGTTTTTGGCTCGCTGCACATCCTGAGCTCCCAAGGATGATCCCAGTTTAACCTCACCGGATCCTCCCTGCAGGGCAAAGCACTCTGGAAAATTGCAGGAGCAACAAACCATAGCCTCATCCACCAGCATCTGAGCAGGATGAGTCCACAAGGACACGAGTGTTTGGGTCTCAGCTAAATTCCCTGGAAGTGCTCAAGCCCAGGCCGGATGGGGCTTGGAGCAACCTGGGCTAGTGGAAGGTGTCCCTGCCCATGGCAGGGGACTGGAACTGGATGAGCTTTAAAGTCCCTCCCAACCCGAACCACTCTGTCATTCCATGATTTTCGACATGTCTTGGCATTTCTCTGTTCTCTTCACCTGGGATTCACCCCTAAGCATCAATTCTCAAGTGGCCCACTAAATGTAACTCTCCCAAAGGTGATAAAGACAATCTAATCCTGGGCTCCACTCCTGATGCACACACAGGAGTCATAAAATTTAGCCCCAAACAGGTAAACACATCTGAAAGCTAGAAGTGGATTTTGCTGGAGACTGTAATAGGCTGGATACACTTTCTTCAGCTTGGAAAAACAAGTCCCCACTCTCATAAGAAAATAAAAATTAACCTAAGTAAAGGGAATATTTTCTTTGTAATGTGTTGCATCCTTCTGGGCTGTTTTCCCTTCAAGATTCAACCACCACGGGATCATCCTTGGGATGTACAAGCCCTCACCTCCAGCAGCACCACCAGAACCATTCCCAGCTGGCATCGTGGAGGCAACCACCCTCTCCCAAAAGCCAAGAAAGGTTAACACGACACAAACAGCCTCGCTGTGCCAGCCCATCTCAGGGCCAAAGGACAAACCCTGCCACTATTGAGCTCCCAAAAGGAGATCTGGCCACTGAAGATGAGTTCCTGGCAAGTGAGATGAAGAGGGATTTATCTTTGATCAGTGCACATGGTTGGATTTTGAGATGGAACCACAAAAGAGGAAAGGTGTCCCTGTCCATGGCAAGGGGCTGGAACGAGATGATCTTTAAGGTCCCTTCCAGCCCAAACCATTCTGAGATTCTCTGAAAGGCTCTGGTATCATCCCAAAACCAGCTGCATCACATCCGGGGCTGGAGCCTTTCCCGGCGTCAGCGGCATGATGCATTTACGTCAGCGTGTGACAGCGGGCCCGGAGTGACAAGGACTAAGGTAAGATTAAGCATTCAGGAGCAAAGCGTGTCCTTCACTAACACAAGGGCGCCGAAGCCTTATCGCGCTGCCTTTCGGCACAGCCACGTGCCCAGGCACAGCCTCAGCCTCCAGCTCCAGCTCGGATGCACATGACTTGGCAAGGCCCTGCTGTGCAGCTTTGCCCAAGGAAACCATTCCTTCCCCAGCCCAGCCGGAACAAACGCTGGGGAAGAAAGCCCCGAGACAACCTCCCGCCGCATCGCCGACGTGGCGGCGTGACAGACTCTGCGTGGTGACTTCACGCCCCGACGTGAGCACCTTCCCTGCATCCTTGAGTCTTCCACGAGGGAGGAACTGATGGATTTCTGCAGCTGGCGGTGCTCGGAGAGCCGTCGGTGCACGCTGTTCCAAATTATTTCCATTTCTAATTAATATTCATAAATGAGCCACAATACTGCGCCTTCCATCAGCTGTCACACACCACCCACGCTAGATGAAAGGACAACTACACAAGATAAGCAGTTTATTGGATCAAAAGTCTCCTTTAGACAAGGAGACAGCTACTGCAACAGCCTCCAACTGATAGCATCCCATCACATGGAGGGAGTATCAGCAAATCTCCCTCTTTAAACCCCGAGATTCAGCACATGGAATGCACAGTGCAATTATTATGTTAATTTAGATGCATTTTGCTGCCTGCTTGAGGCTTGAGCTGGAGGGAGGAACTTCGGTTTGAAGAGCTGCCAGTGAAAATGGCTACTTCAGAAAACTCAACTGACACCCAATTATACCATCAGCGTTTCGAGTTTAATCCCCTGGTGTCCCTGCTGAGCACTGCTGCCTCACCTGGCTGGTTTTGGGCAGGGACTTTGCCCTTCAGATTTTACCTTTACCTGCCATCTACATCTTGCTCCAGCAGGATCCTGAAGGAACTTTACCTGTCCTCCTCCCCAAACTCAGTTTAGGTGGAGGATCTCATCTGCTTGCACAGATCATGGCTTGGGAATAACAGCTGTTGTCCACTTGTCCACTACCCCTGCACAGACAAGAAATTAATCAAAAAGACACCTGACATTCACATCAAGCCCATGTAGGATGACAGAAAGCACTGAGGCTGTAACATCACATTCCCTTCTCTCCTCTGATGGGAAACAAGTGTTTCCCAGCTTTAAGCTGAAAGAGAGTAGGGTTAGACTGTGTATTAGGAATAAATGAGGGTGGGGAGGCCCTGGCACAGGGTGCCCAGAGAAGCTGTGGCTGCCCCTACATCCCTGGAAGTGTCTGAAGCCAGACTGGATGGGGCTTGGAGCAATCTGGGATAGAGGAAGGTGTCCCTGCCCATGGCAGGGGGTGGAATGGGGTGAGCTTTAAGGTCCCTTCCAACCCAAACCACCCCAGGATTCTGAGATTAAAAGGAGCAGGGGAAGGTGCATTGCCCACCGCTCTCCAGAGCTGTTCTGCTGTTCATCCACGAGGGACCCAAACAGTCTGCCCAAGAAAAAGCGTATTTACACCCATTGCCAGAGAGGGGAAGTATAAATATTTCCAAAGCTTTATGAAGGCTGGTACTTACAGTCATGCTTTGAAAGGGAAAGAATAAAGCAAAATATTCAATTAGAAAAAATTACTGTAATTGCAGGTTCTATTTTATCCCTCCATTAAAGCAATAATGTGCCTCGAAATATTGCTGAGCTGGGATACAGAGCTTAGTGCTACTTAACATATTAATATACATCCAGGGGGGTTAATTTAATTTCGATCTGCATGAGGGTCTTCTCTCTTCCCTGGCCCCTATGGCCTCCCCTTACACTTCCAGCTGGGTATCCATGCATGCTTCTCCCCCATTCCAAGGGATGGGCACACAGTCCTGAGGCTGGACATAAATTCTGACATGTGCCACACACCTCTGGAGCCAGAGGACATCGAGTGCATCCATGCACACCTCCACACATGCACATTCCCAGTTTAAACCATGTCTGCCTGCCCCTCAAAGCTCTGGTGTCTGAGTAGTTGATTTTCTGTTGGACGAAAACGTCCAATTCCTGCTCTCTGAACATCAAACGAAATCCTCTTGGAAGTGTAAAATCATCCCATTTTGCTCTTAATAGCACATAAATCCCATGGGAAGGGATTTGCTGTTGAAAGTCAC
Organism: Rhipidura dahli; assembly: GCA_013399225.1. Lineage (NCBI taxonomy): Eukaryota > Metazoa > Chordata > Aves > Passeriformes > Rhipiduridae > Rhipidura > Rhipidura dahli. The sequence goes on along the minus strand of VXAC01008843.1, from coordinate 128,338 downwards.
TGAGCAAGGAACTGCTGAGGCTGAAGAAGGGGCTCTTCCTCCCAGCCCTGGCTCTCTCCATGCCTTCTCCACACTACGGTGCCACAAGCTGCAGTTTTCCCAATATAACCTCGCTCTTCCCTGCGACAGAAGATAAGTGAATCTTATTTTAGGGAGCCCTTCATCCTTTTAATTAAACAAATTAATATCACTTCTCCGTATCTCATAGCCTCCATTATCTTTTGTGAACTCCTACAATTCTGTTGTAAAGATATATTGAAAAAGCGCTAATTGAGATAATCTCTGGAATTCAAGAGTTGCTGTATTTTTAGCCATGTTTTAAAACTATTTTCCCTTTGTTTCTGGAATGCCTCCCATCCTTCCTCCCATGCCAGACTGTTTACATTATTTAAATGCCTTCTGCTTATACCACTCTTTACAATTTTTACTTCAACAACATCGGCCTCCGTTGCTCTTTTTTCCCTCGCTTAGACATAACTGGGATGAATTCCAATCCCAAACTCAAAACCACTCCTGGTGCTTTACTGCTGTCTTCTGTGTTTGGTAGATCAGGGAATGTATCCCTGCCAGTCCTGTCATCCAGGGCTGCCTGTGTGGGGAATCCAAGCATGGGGAGTTAAACTCATCTTTTTTTTTTTTTGCATGAGAAAATGGGAGAATGGTGATTTTCCCAGAGACTGGAACTCTTTAAACTCACAGGGATAGTTGACACATCCCTGCTTTAGGAGATTATCCTGAGCCACCCCACTGAAAGGAGCTCATCTCTCCTGGATTTTTGTGGAGAGCTGTGAAGTCCAGTGTCCATCCTAGAAGCAAAACATGATCCTGCTCCCTGCCCCTACAGAAAACCCAATGGAGCCCCCTGAGCTGAGGGAGGTTCTGGCAGCTGGACATGATCCTCCCTCACTCGGGTTTTGGTTCTTCCCACAGGTTTAATTAGGGAAGTGATAAAAGCAGCTCCAGCCACCAGAGCCTTTTGCATCGTGGCTCCTGAGGAGTTTTTAATAAGAGTTCTGCCAAAGTCGTGGGGGTTTTATGGGAAACTTCTCCCACATCAAGCAAACCTGTGAAGGGAGAAAAAGGGATGTAGCTCAGCAGCTGACAGAGATTTCCAGTGTGAGCTCAGCCCTCTGCAGTGTCCATTTAAAGCTGTTCACAACAGGCTTAGTTTTCCTAGTGCCCATTCACAGACCATGTACAGAGCACTGAGGCAGCATTTAGGGTAGATTCCTGTCTTAGTCCTACTTCCCACAGGGTTTTGGGACAGGGAGAAGATGCCTATTCCCTCAACCCATCCTGTACAAAGAGGGGTACTTAAAGGGGGTGTGTAAAAAAGAGAGTGACTTTTTGCATGGACAGATAGTGATTGAACAAACAGGACAGGTTTTAAACCAAGAGGAGAGATTTAGGTTAGTTATTGGAAAGGAATTCTTTCCTGTGAGGGTGGGGAGGCCCTGGCACAGGGTGCCCAGAGAAGCTGTGGCTGTCCCTGGATCCCTGGAAGTGTCCAAGGCCAGGTCAGACAGGGCTTGGAGCAACCTGGGCTAGTGGAAGGTGTCCCTGCCCATGGCAGGGGGTAGAATGGGATGGTCTTTAATGTCCCTTCCAACCCAAACCATTCTGTGAATGATTCAATTCTGTTATAACACAGGGCTATTTCTTTGGGATGCCAAAATCCTGCTGCAGGTAAATCAAATCAGAGCAGAGCAGAGGAAGAGGAGGTCACGATAAAGGCTCTGGGCTTGGACACAGAAGGTTTCAACAAAGCTGCCAATTCTGCAAAAGATCTTCTGTGCAGCTGAAGTCACTTAAGGACAGACTGTGAATATTTCATAGGCGAACCTGAGCTCTCACAGATTTCTGAAGAAAGGAGACGTGAGGAGCAGCACAGTCTTCAAGTCCCATTATAGTTTTGGGGACACATTTGAGATGGCCTTTTGCTCTATTTTTTTTGGCCCTTGGCAAAGATTTGATTTTGTCTGTGGTTCAAGATGCAGAAGTAAGGAATAAAACACCCATTTATACTGAAATAACCAATGTCCATCAGTGAAGTGTGTCCAGGGATGGACAAATACCAACTCCCGAGACTCCTTTATTGCAAACGTGGTTCCTCTGCTACAGCATTTCCATATAACCAAACACAGGCTGAAACTGGAATACAGGATGGGAGGAAATGTAAATCCTGAGTGGAGAGAATGGCAAAAAAATATAGAAATAAAAATTCATCCACAGAGAGATGCAATGGGCTGCTCTTGGGACACAGCCAAATGCTCAGTCCCCCAACCCAGAAGATTTTGGGAGCACCCTTGACACCACAGCCCAAGGATATGGGATGTACCTAATGTTCTGCCCTGCAAAGATCAAGCACTTCTGCCCCATAGAGTTACAAACACAAGGTGTTCCTCCCTCCATCAGACAGCTGCTGGGTTGGAGGATTTTCTAAGGATCCTCCTCCCCTGGAAAACTCTTTCCCTGTTTTCTTGGGATCTTGTGTGGAAAAGCATCTCAGTGCCCTAAAGCATCACAGTAGACTTGGCCGTCATTCTGAATCCCAGCACATCAGAAGAAGGTGGGTCAATGAAGTGACAATATTTGGCACATGTTCTTTGCTTACGCCTTTAATTACAATTTAATTTTCTCTCTAGCAAAGCCTCACTCTGACTCACAGTTCCTCCTGCCTAAAAGCTTCCAGGTGTTAAAACACTGCCTTGTACTACTGCTGATTTTCACTACAGTCAGGTGCTAAAAATCAAGTCAGAATTCAAAGGAAATAAAGCAAAATGCGCACGGAGTGAAGTTGTGTGAGGGATCCAGACTTCTCCACAGGCTCACCTTCGTTCCCCAAGCAAAATGACACATTTGAAGTCCCATTTCTGCTCCTTGCAGTCTCAAGGCAGCACAAGCAGCTCTCCTCCAAAGAGATGCTTTATCACCATCACTTCTCCCTCCATCCTTTTCATTAAAAGAAATGCTCCCTGAATAACCTACATTTGTTCGGAGAGGAGAACCACTGCAAGGAATAAAGCTGGCTCAGTGCAGCTGAAAGCAAAATGGAAGTGTCTGGAAAGGTGGAAAATACAGAGCCTGGAATTTTAATACACAAAAAATGGTGAGCCATCTTTCCTCCTTCCCTTGGCACCCTGTCTCCCCTCCACTAGGAAAGGCACTGCCAGGTTGTCACTGGCTTTAGAGATAAAGCCATAGGGAGAGTGGGAAAAAAACCCAAACCAGCTGTTTTTCCTGCAGTTCAGCTTGAACAACTGAAAAGGGATGTTGTGGTCAAAGACCACATGGGTGGGAGCATTTAGAAAAGCAGCCTGCAACCCAGCTTCAAAGCAGTTGGGCTCCCTTCCAGTTTTTGGACTCCTGGAGATGCTGTCCCAAAAATACCTTGCAATGGTGTCTTCACCTTGAAAGCCATGGAAACTTTATGCAGGTTCCAGTAAGAACTAAGTCAGGTCACCCAAGTAGTTCTGCTTTCCTTTCCTCCTCCCCAAAAACCAGGGCAGAGGGGTGATGAGCTGTTTTCACTGCCTGGCCACAAGGCACCACATGGCTCTTTCTCAACAGCTCTGAGAGCAAACTGAAGTCCAGTTTCTCCTCCAAACCCCACTCCCCCACCTGCCCAAGCCATGCTGCTTCTGCAGAAAGGCCGGGTCGCTCAGGAAGCGGATTTCCCAGCAGGTCAGGGCAGGATACTGTTTCTCCCAAGGAAAGGTTTGGAGAAATCTCTGCCCTCCCAAGGCTGGCCCAGCAGATCCGCTCCAACATCTGTGGTTGAACCCCCTCTAGTGGGAACCACTCAACAAGACACGGAGCATCACCACCACCTGCCACCCATGGAGACCCCATTCAAGGGATAAAAGCCCTTTTTCCAACGTTATTATGATAACTGTTATCATTTCCACTCTCCCACAACCTACGTGCTCTGTAGATGTTGTTGGACCTCTACACCCACAGCCCAGCACTTCCTTACGGAGATCCTGTGGAAATGGGGGTGGAATGGGTAAGGTTTTTTGGAAGGGAGAACAACCTCGCTGGAAAAAAATATAAGATGCTATACCCCAGACCTGATTTTGTAGGGAGAACATATTTATCATCTATCCCAGAAAGTCTTCCTTCTGCCAACTTGTCAAAAGCTGACAAAACCCCATACTATAAAAGCAAGCTGTTAAAACTTGGCTAAAAGGAAAAACTCAGCTGCCAGACAAGCTAACCAGAAAAAGCTGAAAAAAATATTCCAGTGAGCCAGGGAAGGCAGTGAATTTACAGAAAGGCTCTACAGAGCTGAACATCCCAAACCAAGACAAGGAGGCAGCATTAGGTCAGCAGCTTCTTGCTGTTTGACAAGCAGATGGCTCCCACTTTGAGGGATTTGGGCAGAGAACTTCAGAGTTAGAGCTGCCTGTATTTCTAAAATATCCAAAATAATGTGTCTCTAACTCACAAAGTTCATCCCAGACAAAGTATTTTAGGAGAGCCTGAACCCACTCAACACAAAGTCATTAAATGCCACATATTCCATTTAAACCCATTGATTCATCCTTCCACCTCCAAAGATGAACAGCTCACAGATTCGGTCTTTCCACTAGTAAAAAAGATGCCAACTCTCTGCCTAAATGTTAGGAATTTCCCACCATGTACATACACAAGACAATTTTTAATGTCACAACAGTGACAAAGGTTGTTGTCACTTGCTGGGCTTTCTTGTACAGAATGTTTTTCTCCTAGATCTGTATTCAAATCTGTCTTAATAACAAACCCCACAAACAGAGCACATTCATGTCCCAAAACTCACCATCACTGACAGTTTAACAGATACACAGAGACTTCCAGCTGGTCAGCATTCATCTCAGCTCAGCTCCACATCCCGTTAATCCAATGGAATCCAATAATGTTTGCTTTAATAGCACAGCACAATGCAAGGGATTGGACTTTCCCCTCTAAACCCTGCATTCCAGAGCAGCATCCATGACCCAGTAACCCACTTCCAGCAGAGGTTAAGGAAAGGTACATCAGACAGGGAAGTTCACTCTGGTCATTCATACACCCTGTGCAACTACTCAAGATACCAAAACTTCTACTTCTCCTGAATTCACAGGGCTGAACAGCTCCAGCAAAAGCGACAGCCCTGTCTTCATCCTGTTTGCAGCAAAACCACAGCATCCCTCCTCAAGGAACAGCCCCTGGCAGCTTGCACTGCAGCACCTCTATAATGACTATAATGTGCCCCAGCTGGCATCCTTCACTTTTTGGATAGTTTGGATGAATTGTTCAAGTCCTCAAGACAATCTAAGATTTGAGAGGAAAGGTGAATATTGTAGGTTTATGAAGGTAAAAACCCCGGGAGCTGAGCTTTATTGGTGGGAATGGCATTGGAGATCAGACTACTAGAATCTGTTTGAGATCAGACTACTTCCAGCAAGAATTCAAAATATATGGATATGTACACACACACACACACATATGTTTTTACTCTTTTTCCCACAGCCACTACAGACAGACAGTATTAACACATCCTTCAGATCCCCACTGAACTAAAAAAAACCACAAAACCCCCAGGAATATCACTAAGCCCCCCCTCAGCACTTGCACTGCCCCCTCAGCCCTCCTGCTTGGTCATGATCCACCCTCTGAATACGACACAAACAGCAGACAAAGCCCCCATCCAGACTGCTCCAAAACAAGCTCCTTCTCCCACAATCCTGACAAAATGAAGAGACAGCCTTGCTAAAATAAGATCCTGATGTATATTTCTATTTCTGCTATAAAATGCTATTTATTCACCATCTTATTGGCGAGTCTTCCCGGTATTTACGAGAAGAAGCGGCCACAGGAATGGTGTCATCCCTCAAAATCCAAACGCAGATTTACCTAACGTATTCAGCATGAGAATTCCTGTACTGCTCCAACCTGCCCCCTCCAATTCTCCACGATTTCGCTCCCAGCTGCTGAGCAACACACACGACATCCCCTACGTAAGGTACGATCCCGATTACGCTCCATGCAGCGGCAGCGTGGACCTGTGATCCCGCAGGAGAACAGGCTGGGAGCATTACACACTGAACTTATGCTGTCCTGGCTTTTCCTCCTCCATCCCCACATCTGAACTTCTCCTCAGCAAGCAGCGACTGCACCGCAGGCAAAGGCGGCCAAAGCAGCCCGTTTCAGTATTAGTCCCATCACCGCACCTGAGATTAATTTTAATGGCGTTGGCAATAGCTGTAGTGGGAATGCAAAAAGACACCCTCGTGGAGGCTGCTCCACGGATCCCAGCAAGTTAATTCTGGCTCTGCTCAGATACTGGGAGTCGGCTCCACGCTGTCCAGCGTGCCTTAAAGAGCGGGAGCTGGGCGCTGGTGGGATTAGAGATCAACAGGAGACAAAGCTCCCTGATTTCACCTAACATGATGCGGGCTGCAGCGCTCCTTGTCAGTCCCCTTTGGCATTCCCAGCCCTGCACAACCTCAGAAGAAAACGGTTTTCCTCTGCATTAGCATAGCAGGGAAAAGTCTGGGCAACTTGAGCTTTGCTTCTTCCTATTACCTAAAAAATCAGCCCCCCACACGCACCCCCTCTGTCCCTGCCGGCATCACTTCGGCATCCCCCTCCCCGCGTGCTCACTCGAGCGTGCCATAGCATGGGGTGTTTGTGCACAACTAAAACACCATCATTTCTTCTGCCTGGCTCCAAGAAAGGAAAAATTCAACTTGCCAGAGGAGCATCTGCATTGAGAACTGCTTTTGCTGATGGGATCAGCAGTTGGGAGTACCAGGGGAAGCAGCAGAAAGGGTCGCGGACCAATTCATCATCCTTGCACGCACCACCCGCAGACATCCCCCTCCCGCCACCCCCCAGCCCAAATCTCGGCTGTAAAAAACCCATAAAAATAGAATAAACCCCCAAGCAGAAGTTGAGAACAAATGTGCTTTGAACGCTGCACAAATGACATTGAAGATGCAGAAGAAATATGTATTTGCTGTTGCACTGCACGATTGCATGGGCTTATTTCCTACGTACACATCTCACGCACCCTTCCCACGCAGATCCCCTCCCCTCCACCCCCGCGGCTTCTTCAAAAAAATTGGGAAAATAAAAATCTTTGATCCCTAAGGATTATTTTAAAAGCTACAAATGCCAACTGACCCCCATCTGTAGCCTCTTCCCTACAGCCTAACCCATCCATGTGGTGGAGGGGGTGAATCTGCTGCCCCGTGACACAACCCAGAGTCGTCCCTCTGCCCCCACCCCAAATCTCTCACTCCTTCCACGTTACCAACCCGCGCCTCAGCTCAGAGGATGCTGGGCCATGCCGGGTCTTTACAGCTGTCCTTACACCACCTCTTTCCGTAAGCCCGACATCTCTGTGGCAGTGTTTGCATCCACAGGCTTTCATCCTGGAGAATCCCTCCCTGCCTCCTCCCACCTCTCTTTTTGGGGACGATAACGTAATTTCCAGCTTGCGCTGGAGGATGCTTTTCTATTCCTGCCGAGCCCGAGGTCACTTCTCAGACCCGTCCTCCCAGCCAGCGTCTCCTCCACCCTAGGACCTCTCCCTGTGGCAGGGAACGGTCCCTTATCCCTGACCTTCAGCCTCACACCGGCAGCCCCACCGCCGCCGTCCCCACCGAGGAGGTTTCTCCTTTCTCCAAAGCCACAGCCGAGGCATCACGCTGCGTTTTTCCACTCCCACCACCCGCTCCTTCGGTTCGGGGGGAGTCAGCGAGCCAGCAGCTCCCGCTCCGCTGGCTGGGGAGAGGCTCTCGGGGATGGATGAGACCCTCACCCCCTCATCCCGACGGGATCCATGCCAGAACATCAAGCCTCTGGAACCAGCACGTCCCAGCACTTGGCAGCCTCGGGTCCAACCCCCGCAGACCCTCTCCGGAGCAGCCCCTGCATATTCCATGGGGTCTTTTCTTGGCTGTCCCCTGGCTCCAGGAGGGGGGCGATGGGGTGAACCCCCTTCCCCCAGGGCCACAGGACCTCCCTCCCTCTGCAGCGCAGCCACTGCAAGGGTCACCCCCAGCCCCGGGCCTGTCCTGAAGGGAAGAGCAGCTCCATGAGCCCCTGTCCGTCCTGCCCCATGTCTGTGGAGCAGCAAGAGCCCACCCCATCCCTGAGAGGCACCATCTGCATTCCCACAGAGCTGGAATCCATTCCATCCCACACCATGGGGGGCACAGAACCGTGTCCCCTCCGAGCTGTGAGGTGACAGCAGCCCTGTTCCCCTCTCCCCAGCCCCACATGCCCATCTGGGAGGAGCATCTCTGCTCCCTTTGGGGCTTTTCTCAGTTAAGAAGGGGTCACCCCAAATCTCCACGTGGGGAGCACCATCCCGTGTCCTGCTTGGACCAACCAACCCCACTCCTCCCACCTCAGCCCCACAGACACATTTTGGGGGAATTTCTCTTCCCCTCAAATGTCCCCTTGGCACACGGTGGGCCTTGACACCTCCTCCACCGTGGGGAGCACTATCAAAGGTCCACCCCAGACCATAAGGTGACAGTGACCCCCATGTCCCCCACATCAGCCCCCTGGGCTCATTTTATGGGAATCTCTTCTCTCTCTGGGTCTCTCCTCACCCAAAGTTGGAAAAACCCCCAAATCTCGCCTCCTTCTCCATGTGGGGGGCACCATACTGACCATGACCACCTCAGACCACGAGGTGACACTGACCCCCATTGGTCCCACCTCAGCCAGGGGACAGAGATCCACCTCAAACCATGAAGTGACACTGTCCCACGTCTGCCTCGTAACAGCAATAGCCCTCTGGTCCATGTCAGCCAGGGGACACTGACCCCCATCTGCCCCACCTTGTCCAGGGGACACTGACCCACCTCAAACCATGAGGTGACCAACCTTAAACCATGAGATGACACTGATCCACCTCAGACCAAGAGGTGACACTGATCCACGTCCACCTCGAACCAAAAGGTGACACTGACCCACGTCCACCTTGGACCACAAGCTGAGAGCTCCCCACCTCATCCAGGGAACAGCGACCCATTGCAAACCAGGAGGTGATCCATGCATATCTTGGACCACGAGCTGACAGTGACCCACATGCACCTCAAACCAGGTGCTGACAACAACCCACACCTTCCCCTCCTCGGCCAGCAGACACTGACCCACCTTGGACCACAGGGGACACCGACCCACGTCCACCTTGGACCACGAGGTGACACTGCCCCCCTCCATCTCAAACCAGGAGGTGACACTGTCTCCCGTCCATCTCAAACCAGGAGGTGACACTGCCCCACATCCCCCTCTGACCAGGGGCTGACGCTGCCCCTCGTCCCCCTCGCACCG
>VXAC01008843.1:55397-115328 GCA_013399225.1 Rhipidura dahli | reverse complement strand
TATACATATAACATCAAATCCCTCTCCTGATGGATACTTCCAGACCTAAATATGGATGTTAATTCTCACAGCAGTAACAAATGAGAACTCTGGGACCCATATTTTTGGGTGAGAAGCACCCAGATTAGGCTTCGACTTCTGATTTGCAGTACCAGGAGATAAAAATGGAAGCATTCCTCATTCCTTCAAACTTTTCTGTGTAGCAGATTTGCTACATATGATTAGAAAGAGAGGAAAAAACCCCCAAAAACGAAAACAACATAGAAGTAAACAAACGATTTGGTCTTATTACTTAAATAGAAGTGTAGGTGAACCAATAAGGGGGCAGACGAGTCATCTGTTTTGATACAAAACCAACCCAAACTTGTTTGATGAGACATTCGGGTGGGAGAAGGCAGCAGTTGAGGATTTCAGCGTTGGCACACGGAGTGAGAGAAGCAGCTGCTTGGCCAAGGGATGACACAATGACAATACCCTGCTGGCACTGCCCCCGAACTCCTTGGTGCAGTTGTGACCACCTGTGCCCACGAAGGGTGAATTCCAGCTGCAGGGAAGAGCCAGATGTTGATCAGAGCTCAGAACAGTCTGTCTTTTCTCCTGTGGACTGAAAGAATTTGGCTTGTTCAGTGCAGCTAACAAACGAGGCTGGAGAAGGAATGTGTTTTCCTGCCTATAAATACATCCTGGAAAGTAAATGCGGGTGGAGGGAAAGGCGTTGGGACACTGAAGGGCAGCAGTGGAAAAGCAAACGAGTAGGAACTGGCCATGAATATTTTTAGCCTGGAAATCGGAAAGATCTTTCCAGTAGGAGTATCGGAGACTGAAATAAAGAAGTAACTCGTTTAACACATAACTTCCTGATTTTTCNTTGGGAGTGTTAATTCTTCCCTTTCTCCTTTTTTTTTTTTTTTTTCCTTTAAACTGTGTCAAAATATCAGGGCTGAAAGTGTCAGGACTCCAGAACTGGCTGCAAAAGTTGCTGCTTTGCAGAGCCTAAATTTCAAAAAGGAATAAAAGTAAACAACTCCAAGAAGGTAGAAAAACGCAGATAAAGTGCAGATAAAAAGCTTTTGCAGGGAGGAAAAATTATTTTAATCTAGAAGAAAAAGTGGGAGGACTTTCATGTATTAAACAGGCTGGAAAAGATGTATTTGGTGTTTCTGGGTGATGTCTAAAGAGCTGAAAAGTTTTGTGGAGTCTGAAAAACGCTACTGGTTTTGAAATGTTCAGATCCCTCTATAGCAGATGAAGTAGAAGAAAGGGAGCAGAAAGCAAAGCTTTGGGCATGATGCATGTGGATGCACCTGATGCACACCAGGATGTGGGCAAATTGAAGGCAGTGGGAGTGAAACTCTGGTACAAAGTTCTCCAAAGGGACAAAACTGGTACTGTTTGTAATATTGTATAGTGGATATATTGTTATATATCAGAGACAACAGGATCCCTTAGATCCCCCATCATAACAACTTCAAATGCTGCAGATATTCCCTTATTTTCTGCCAACTTCAGCTATTGCCAGAATATGGAAATAAATAAGAGTAAAAGCAGCCTTCGACCAAAATTACNTTCTGTGTAGCAGATTTGCTACATATGATTAGAAAGAGAGGAAAAAACCCCCAAAAACGAAAACAACATAGAAGTAAACAAACGATTTGGTCTTATTACTTAAATAGAAGTGTAGGTGAACCAATAAGGGGGCAGACGAGTCATCTGTTTTGATACAAAACCAACCCAAACTTGTTTGATGAGACATTCGGGTGGGAGAAGGCAGCAGTTGAGGATTTCAGCGTTGGCACACGGAGTGAGAGAAGCAGCTGCTTGGCCAAGGGATGACACAATGACAATACCCTGCTGGCACTGCCCCCGAACTCCTTGGTGCAGTTGTGACCACCTGTGCCCACGAAGGGTGAATTCCAGCTGCAGGGAAGAGCCAGATGTTGATCAGAGCTCAGAACAGTCTGTCTTTTCTCCTGTGGACTGAAAGAATTTGGCTTGTTCAGTGCAGCTAACAAACGAGGCTGGAGAAGGAATGTGTTTTCCTGCCTATAAATACATCCTGGAAAGTAAATGCGGGTGGAGGGAAAGGCGTTGGGACACTGAAGGGCAGCAGTGGAAAAGCAAACGAGTAGGAACTGGCCATGAATATTTTTAGCCTGGAAATCGGAAAGATCTTTCCAGTAGGAGTATCGGAGACTGAAATAAAGAAGTAACTCGTTTAACACATAACTTCCTGATTTTTCCTTAGGAAGAGGCATGCCAGTGTGGAGCCATAAACAGCTGGGCTGAAAGCCCTTTAAAGGTCTTCCATCCCGGATCATCTCCCCTTGGAAAGATCCTGTCCATTTGATGCACGGTACGCTGCGTTCCTTCCTGCACCAGGGGATGAGTCATGGCTACATGACTCCGTGGGTGGCCAGAAGTGATATCTCCACCACTTACATCTTAATTCCTGATTATCCCATGATGTTCTCCAGCTCCTGCTCCCTCACTTAGCACACAGCAGAGGTGTACCCATGTCCCAGTCTCCTCACAACCCCCTGATTTCCCTGTTTCCCACAGCCACTGCTGTGGGGTTGCTTTGGCCAAGGACGTGGGGGTGATGCTTTGCCCCTTCAGTCCACGAGAGCTCCTGTTTCCTTGTAGTCCTGGCCCTCACACAGAGCCAGAAGTCATTACTCAGAGCCTGTTTCTTTTATTAGCTAACACTCTGTATTTTTAGGGATTTTTTGGAAGTTGTGAGTGTCAATCACACCCATGTTGAGATCTTTCAACTCACATTTTTGAGAGGAGAAGGCTTTTCTCGGCACTCAGCAGCATCCCACGCTTCCATCACGCTGGAGGCGCTTGTGTCCAGAGGTCTGGATAAACTCTGGATGACCCTGGGAGCTGCAAGTATTTATAAAACAAGTTTAGCCAGGGTTTTTCCCTCACAGCACTCGGAGCTGATCTGTCTGTGCCTTGTATTTCACGTTCCTTCTGTTCTCCAGGAGCACCAGGGAGGCGCTGGGAAAGGGAAGCGTGTTCGGTGCTCCAGCAGCACCCCAGCATGGGATCACAACCTCCTCGTGCTGCTTGGTGAAAGGCTTTTTTCATCCTGATCAATACCCTAATTGAGCTGTGTGGTCTTCCATCTTCCAGGCATTTATTCAGATCAGGGGAACAAACACTAAATATAGAGAGGTATGTAAGCCAGAATCAGAGTTGTGTAAATCTGGAACTACCTCATTTAAATAACTGGGGGATGGATCCAGCTGGGTGTTTGGTGTACGTGGAGTACAGATAATTACAATTAATGGGGATTTACTTTAAGCAAAGTAGGTCAGAAAAAATGACATCTTATTGTGTCATTTGTTTCCATCAATTACTTCCATGTTGTTTGCTCAGTTCCCAAGTCAAACGAGTGTGGGCTGACAGCCTCGCAAGCTCAACTTGGTATTGTCTCTAAAAATCAAACTGCATTATTTCTGCCTCATGCATCATCACTAACAATAAAGCATCCACTGCTGGAATATAGCAGGTGGCTTTGTTATTCATGCATGAGGCAGAAAAAGCTCCAGCTTCCGTTGCCACGACGTTCGTGTCTCCACATGATGAAAAGTTGGATGTGTTGGTAAACTTAGCAGTTATTGTGTGAGCTTGCCTTAGAAGTCCCACTTAGGCCAGTCCTTCTGTTGATTAGCTTTGTTAATTTCTATTAATCTTTTTGAATGCTATGTGTATATTCTGGGGGCGGCGGAGGGAGGATCAACAGGATGTTGCTTTTGCTGCCACTTGTCTTCCTCTGGCAGCACTGTCAGAGAATCGTGGAATCATGGAATGGTTTGGGTTGGAAGGGATCTCTTAAAGCTCATCCAGCTCCAACCCCCTGCTGTGGGCAGGGACACCTTCCACTACTGGCCTCGGTTGCTCCAAGCCCCATCCAACCTGGCTTTGGACATTTCCAGGGATCCAGGGGCAGCCACAGCTTCTCTGGGCACCCTGTGCCAGGGCCCAACCAACCTCACTGTAAAAAACTCGTTTCTTGTATCTAATCTAAACTGACCCCCTTCAGTTTAAAACCATCACTCCCTGTCCCTTTCATCCCCATCTTCCTTACAGGCCTCCTTCAAGTACTAAAAGGCCTAGATCCTTCTCTTCTCAAGGTGAACACCCCCAGCTCTCCCAGCCTGGCTCCAGAGCAGAGGGGCTCCAGCCCTTGGAGCATCTCTGTGACCTCCTCTGGACTCTCTCCAGCAGCTCCACGTCCTTCTACTGTTGGATCCCAGATGTGGAGGCAGCTCTGCAGGTGAGGTCTCACCTGAGTGGGGCAGAGGGGCAGAATCCCCCCCTGCCCTGCTGCCCACACTGGGGGATCAGCCCAGGGCATGGAGGGGTTGTGGGCTGTGAGAGCACATGGCCAGGGCATGTCCAGCTCTGCCCCACCGCTTTGTGACACTGGGCTCTCTAGGAAAGGTGCAGAATGTCCCAGACCAGACATTCTGTATTGAAAAGCCAGTTCACAGCCATTGTAAGAACTGCCCCTAAGAGAGGGTGAGGAATGTTTGGTGAAGCTGTGCAGTTCCATCCCTTCTCTTTTATATGAGGGCTTCATTTTTGAGCTTTTGTTTTAGCAATGCATTTGACTGTCAGTTGTTACCAGTGACTGTCAGTAGTGTTAGTCCTTACTGATCATAAAATCATGGAATCACAGAATGTTTTGGGTTGGAAGGGACCTTAAAGACCATCTTGATCCACTCCCTGACATGGGTTGGGAATCTCCCAGGAGACCAGGTTGTTCAGAGCCTCATCCAGCCTGGCCTTTCAACAACTGAACGTGGTTTGTTCTCACAGCTGGACCAGGTGCTTTACTTCCACTCCCAGTTCCTTAAAAAGTCCCTGAAACATGTTCAGGTCCTCAGGTTTTACATGATAAAAACTGGATAACAATTCCCCACTAAATATGGGATTATATGAATCCCAAACTTGTGTCTATTGGACAGAAATGTTACATTTGAATCACTTTACACCTCCTGACAAATTTAAGAATTTGTATGGTATTGAGATGTGTGCATTAGCGAACTTTATCGTTGCTGTTATCTCGATCTTACCTGTGGTGACAGGGTTTATTCAGTTCTCCTCAGGCTCCCTTTAATCTCCTGAGAGCTGCAGCTGTTTTCATTTATTACTGTGCATCAAAGGGAACCTGTCTGCTCTCTCTGCTTCCCCAAAAATGCATTTTTCGATGGCATCATCTGAACCGGTAACATCGGATGTGTGGTCCTGGGGCCACCCGGGGACTGGGGCTGGGCAGGAGAGGGTGACTGCAAGATTTCCATCCTGCCTGCCTTTTCTGGAAGTACTTGCAGCTTTCCCATTAAACCAAACACGGGATAATCCCCTCAGTCCTGCTCCTCGAGGAACTGGTTGCCCATCAGGAAGGAGCAACGTGACTTCATCAGCCAGAGGAGGTGGTGAGCAGTGCAGGGAACTGTGTTTCTCCCCTTGGAAAACCATTAACAGCTCAGGCCTCCAGTTTGATGGACTTGCTCATTGCTTTTCCAAGCTGGGATTTAGGAAAAGTGACTACACAGCATTTCCTACTTCCCCCCATGGGATTCCAGTGATTTAATTGGCTCTGAAGGGCAGGGATATATCTCATAGAGTAGCTGGCTGCTGTTGTCAGTGTGCCATGCTGCTCTTCAGAGCTCAGTGAGAAATAAACATATCAGGCAATACTTCCCCTTCCAAACAGGATGAAGGTTGGCCCCTGTTCCAATGGGAAGTGTGGGTAACATCCAGTTTTTCTGTTCTTCTGGGTCATTGGAAAAGCCAGTGTAGAGCTGTGGACCATGGGAAGAAATGGATCTGGAATTCACACCTTAACTAAGGTAAGGTGTATTCCCTGTTAAATGATCCCACTTCCCACAGTCCCTGATGCTTATTTTTCACTGTTAATCATTGAATCCCAGAGCAGTTTGGGTGGGAAGGGATCTCAAATTTCATCTTGTTCCACCCCCTGCCATGGGCAGGGACACCTTCCACTGTCCCAGGCTGCTCCAAGCCCTGTCCAACCTGGCCTTGGACACTTCCAGGGATCCAGGGGCAGCCACAGCGTCTCTGGGCACCCTGTGCCAGGGCCTCACCACCCTCACAGGAAACAATTTCCTCTCAGTATCCCATCTAACCCTCTGACAATTTAAAGCCATTCCCCCTTGTCCTGTCCCTCCATCCCTTGTCCCAAGTCCCTCTCCAGCCCTCTTGTAGCCCCTTTAGGCTCTGGAAGGGGCTCTGAGGTCTCCCTGGATCCTTCCCTTCTCCAGGTGAACACCCCCAGCTCTCCCAGCCTGGCTTCAGAGCAGAGGGGCTCCAGCCCTCGGAGCATCTCCCTGGCCTCCTCTGGACTCAGTCCAACAGGTCCATGTCCTCCTTATGTTGGAGGCCCCAGAGCTGGAAGCAGCACCTCAAGTGGGGTCTCATGATGCTGTAAACATCCCCCAAACCTATGAACATAACAGAATATTTCCTTGTATTTAACACTGTCACCACAGAATTGTTAATTAAATGCGTGACCTTTTATATCAAACCAAATGAAGACAGGATGGTGCACAAAGCAGAACATACCTGGGATTCCCCCCTGAAAAAAGTCAAGGAAATGGTGTCTGGTGACTGCAGCTTCTTCCATCTCCCTCTGGCTGAAGCATCAGCCCAAGCATTGCCTCTTTCCAGTGTGGGCTGCTACACCTTGCTGTCTTTACTTCTTCTCTTCTTGGTCCTTCCTCTAGACAAGGTACTGCAGAGAAATCACCTTCCTCTGATTCCCTACTGACCTTCTGAGATCCTCTATGGACCTAAAGCTCTGTGCACACCAGGTGTCCTTGCCTTTCTTCTCCTTTTTCATCCTGAGGACAGAATTTCCATTTCCATTTTATTCCTGTTGTTTATGGCATGAACTTTGGAGTTGTCCTGTGCAGGGCCAGCAGTTGGATTTTGATGAACCTTGTGGGTCCCTTCCATCTCTGGATATTCTTTAATTCTGTATTGGTGGCACCTTTGCAGCCCTTCTCCCCATGAACCACACAGGATTCTCATTTTTGTGTCCTTTTGCACTCAGTAAATCTTCTCCCCCTGCCTTGGCTCCACTTCAAGCACCATTTGTACCACTTTGGTCCTGAGCGGGAATGTAGAGCCCCAGAATCGTTTGGGTTTGAAGGGACCTTAAAAATCATCTAATTCCAATCCCCTGCCAAGGATCTTCACATCCCATGACTTTGTCCTCTCCTGACTCAGCTCTTCCTGACAGAAACAGGCTCTGGTTTCAGGTAGCAACCTGGAATTTTTACCTGTTTTGGGGAGATCCATTCACCTGCCTTTGCCACTTGGCATTAAGTGGAAGGAGATGGGGCATAGACACTTTATTCCATAATGGAGCAAAACTCATTTTTGTAGGATAACAAACACTCTATTTCTTTCTTCCTTCTATTCTCCCACCATATTAAAAGCATCACCAGTTCCCCTTCTCTGTTTTTAAATGCTTTTGCTTAATTTGGCTTTGCACAGATCATTTAATAACTCAGGGGATGGATAAGATTTGCCCAGCTTGAAATGGACGCTGAAAGTCTCTCATCTCTATGGCAAAACTTATCACGTGGCTGTTTCAGGCAGCGTCTCAGAATTAAGTCTGGCTACTCTGAAGTCCTGGTTCAGGCACACTCTGTGCTTTCTGATCTGTGCAATCACCAGAATTTCCAGCTTTGCCAAGTGCTCTTATCATTTCTTCCATCTGCCAGCACACACAATATTTCTGAATCTGTTAATTAACAAGCTGAAGTTTTGCCCTAAGACACCAGATTAACTGGTTCAGTTTCTTTGCAGGGATAACTGATGCCTGCCTTGTCCATAATTACCTAAATTGTCGAGGAAAAAAGAAAAAAAAGATTCTGCTTTCATGTTGATTCACTTTTGTAATTTCATTGCCAGGGCTAAGTGTGGCGCCCATTTAAATTATCTCCTGCTCTCATTTTACTCAAGACATGTTATTTGCTAACAAAGATTCAATATGGAAAAACTGGAAGGTGACAACTACCTCCTTCATCAATGCAAATGACAATAATCTCCTCTCCTTCACCGTGTAAATATAAACACTGAATCATCCCAGACAGAAATACCCTTCTGCATTTAGAAATATGGATGTGCAAAGGAGACACCTGCTCTCATTTATGGAGTCATAAAACTCAAGTTTATCCAGTGATTCCATGGCAAATCATTCAGGAGATCAGCAGCAGCGTGGACAAAGACTCAAAGTGTCCCCAGTGTTTATTCCAAGAATGTGGACATTCTTCACCCTTTGGTTATACTTGCACTTGGAAAGAGAAGATTAATTTCCCTTCTTGTCAAATTATTGGAATTATTTGTGTTAAAAATCAGCCTATACAATTCCACTGTAATTCATTTTTTTTAATAACTCTTTGATATTATGAATAGCCTCTAACTAGCTTCTAAAGCAACATCAGACCTTCCACAAGTGATCACTTCCTGGGGTAAGTGCTGCTGGGTGTGCAGAGGCTTCTGCTGAGGGTGATTTTAGGGCGATGCTCCTTTTTGTCAGAAACTCAGCTGATGGAAGAGCACGTGGAAGTCTTTGGCATCAGACTTTTAGATGTTCAGTTCTCTTGTTGACAGCACTTGAGTTCAACCATAAAATCCCAGAGTGGTTTGGGTTGGAAGGGACATTAAAGACCATCCAGACCCACCCCCTGCCCTGGGCAGGGACACCTTCCACTATCCCACGTTGCTCCAAGCCCCGTCCAACCTGGCCTTGGACACTTGAAGGGATCCAGGGGCAGCCACAGCTTCTCTGGGAGCCTGTGCCAGGGCTTCACCACCCTCATAGCCAGGAATTCCTTCCCAATATCCCATCTATCTCTGCCCTCTGGCAGTTTAAAGCCGTTCCTTCTTGACCAAGTTTTGAAGGAAACTATGGAGGTTTGTGACTTCTCGAGGGTCAGTTGACTGCAGCAACCTCTTTGCCTCCTGAATCTCCATGAATCCTCTCTCTGGCACTGGGCAAACTTCAGCCAGAAGTGGATTTAATGTGAGCATTGCAGACCTACAGCCCCCTGCCCCTGTGACAGACCCTGCACAAGAGGAGCATCCCAAGTCTCAAACTTCGCTCCACTCAAGGCTGTTGAAAGAGCCTGCAGGGCAGGGCAGCTTTGTGGGGTCTGGGTCTGAAAGGTGTTTTGGTAGATGTGAGGGTCCAGCTGTGGTGTAAAACATCTCTGGGGAGCTGAGAATGCAAAAACTTTGTCAAAATTCTTGAACAAGAGGGACAAACCCTGTCAAACAATCCCTCTGGGATGGATTTGGCTGCACTGTGCCATAACCCCGCAAAGCAGAACAGAGGGGCAGCTCCCGTCGAGTTACTTTTTGCAAAAGAATATTAAACCTAAATGCATAAAATAACACCATCCTCCTTCTCAGAGATGGTATCGTAGAATCACAAAATGGTTTGTTGGAAAGGACCTTGAAGATCATCTCATTCCAACCCCCTGCCATGAGCTTGGAACCTTCCATAGACCAGGTTGCTCCAAGTCAGTTTCCTAAACAAAGTTATTAAATAAACCTGCACATAGCTCTACAAATCTTGCAGAGAAGACAAAAGTTGACACCTCCAAAGGCAACCCTTCTCTCACCCTGCTGAAAATCCAAATTCTCCAGGCTCTGCTGGCTTCTCTTTTCATTCCTCCTTGTGCTTTGAGCCGTTCTTTTCTCCGCAAGGATGGGTGTTTAGATGCTCGCCTTCTAATCAGCCACAATTACAGCCTTTTCCAGGATCTTCTGCTGCCAAATTAGAGGGGGGGAAAAGAGAAAAGGTTTTTAAAAATAAGAGAGAGAGGCTAATGCTTGCAAAGACATATGTGTTTAGTGTTGTTGGCAGATTTGTAAACTTATTAGTGCCTCCACACACCATGTAATTAAGATCTACTGGTAATTAGTCAATAGTTAAAAATAGGGGTTGGTATTGTGCTGCCGAAAACGCCTACAAAATAATGTGTTCTCTGCTCTGAAGATGCAGTTAGTGTTTCTAAAAAATGTTAATTTAAAAAATATGTATTCATTTCAGAGGCAGATTTTTAGCAGAGATTTCAGTGAGTGCGTGTGTGCATGTGTGCATCCAGCCTATTTATCTTTCAACATTCATGTGTGTTGGTGTGGTGTCCAAAGAGCCCGACTGCACGATTTGTCTTGGATGAAAATGTTAAGCCACACAACTGCAGGCTCGGCATAGCCGGGGAGAGGGAACGGGAGAGCCGCTCCCATTTGTCGATTTCCATTGGAATAAACGTGCTCATCAAAGGGAATTGTTCTGAAATCCACGGGAATGGCAGATGTGCAGCACCACGGGGCAGATGTCTGGTGTTTGGAGAGCCGTGTGTGTATTTTCTAAATATTCAGGGATTACCACAGTCTATGGATATAATCCTTTAGTAACCTGGAATGTCAAAGACAACACAAAAGCTCTAATGCCTTGTAGCAAGCAATTTGGCCAAGCTGCCCTGGAAGAGCAGGTTAGAAGTCACTTGTCCTCATCCTGTGAAAGAAGACCCAAAAGAGGTGATGTGGGGTTTTTTTAAGATTTCTTAACTCCTGCTGTGTAATGTGCTCCAGAGCTGTGAGAGTTGCTGGTGATGCTCTGAAAGGACGTCTCATTTGGCTGTCATAAGCAATCTGCAGTGTTTTGTTGTGCAGACAGGCATTTGTCTCGAGTAATCCAAAGGGCTTATTGTGATTGCTTGCTGGATCCAAGGAACGGAGAGTCGGCTCAATGGGGGATTCGTTCATTATGCTCCCAAACCTCTCCTAAATCTTTCCTTATGTCGTGTCAATGGATTTGTCAGGCCACCCTCAGACAGCAGCGATGCACTGGTGGGGGAGATTTACCTTTGCCAAGGAGAGTTGGTGGCTGTGTTGATAGACCTGCTCCTCAAGTTCCTGTGGAGAAGGGAATTCCGCTCCAGGAAAGCGAGTGGACTTTGCTTCCTGCTCTGGAGAGAAGTACCTGTTGTCGACCTTAGGAGAAGAAAACCCTGCTCCAAATCCAGGGTAAAGCAGCAAAGACCAAGCCTGGACCGTCCTACCAAGGACAACAAAGTTATTTCATGGGTTGGTCATGATGCAACATGAGTTCATAGAACCATGGAATAATGGAATGGGATGGATTGGAAGGGACCTTAAAAACCACCTCATTCCAACCCCCTGCCATGGGCAGGGACACCTTCCACTACCCCAGGTTGCTCCAAGCCCCATCCAGCCTGGCCTTGGACACTTCCAGGGATCCAGGGGCAGCCAGAGCTTCTCTGGGCACCCTGTGCCAGGGCCTCACCACCCTCACAGGGAACAGTTCCTTCCCAATATCCCATCCAACCCTGCTCTCAGTCAGTCCCTGTCCTCTCACTCTAGGCCCTTGTAAATGGTGTTTCTCCAACTTTCCTGTTGGCTCCTTTTAGGCACTAGAAGGCCACAATTAAGTCACCCCAAAGCGTTCCCTTTTCCAAGCTGAACAATTCCTGCTCCCTCAACTTTTCCTCTTAGAAGAGGTTCCCCATCCTCTGGTCATTCTGGTGGCCTCCTGTGGACTCACTCCAATCCATGTCCCTCCTGTGCTGGGGACGCCATGTGGGGTCTCACCTGAGCAGGGCAGAGGGGCAGAACCCCCTTCTTCTGCTGCCCACACTGTGGGATCAGCCCAGTGCAGGGGGTTTCAGGGCCTGAGCATGTCCAGCCTCTCAGCAGCACCCCCAAGTCCTTCTCCCAGGGCTGTTCTTGATAGAGACATCTGGAAAGCCCTCTGAGCATCCCTGCTACCCAGACACCTGGCATTGCTACCTTTGAGTTCACAGGGGGATTTATAACAACGTTTCTTTGATGCTGAAAATTAATTTCAATTTTATTGTGTTCAGCTGTGGCATTTATAGAGTGAGTTTTCTGCTTAAAAACCTGAATAGCCTTTGAAACTTATTTTCAAATAGCTTTTCCAGGTATGAATGTGTCCATTCTCTCACCCTTTCCCAAGTCCTCTTTTCCTGGTTAAGAGCTGCATTTAACCAGCACATGACAAATACTTTGGGAATGTCATTAAGTTCATTACACAGAACCCATGAGGAGAGCAATGTTACATGATGATAATTAAAATGTATAGACATATATTGGGGATGCAGTTTGGTTTCAATCAAACAAAACCACTCATTGGAAAAAAAAAAAGAATCCAAGCAAAGTATGGAATCACAGAATGGTTTGGGTTGGAAGGGACCTTAAAGATCTTCTTGTTCCATGAGCAGGGGCACCTTCCTCTGGATGAGTTTGCTCAAAGCCTCATCCTCAAAGCCCACCCCCAAGTAAAGTGAAACCAACCATGTTTGAACAAGGAGTGGCTTTAAGAATTCCCTTCTTTGGCAGCTGTGCCTGTCATCTGCAGCTTTACCTGGGAGAAGAGATTGATAGGATGCCTTTTGTCTCCTTGGGGTCTAGTAGAAACTGTTGGAGGGATGAAAGAATTTTTGGATCAGATAGGAATGATAAAGACACAGAAAATCAGAGATGGGCACTCTGAAGGTGTGATCTCCCCAGCCTTGTTTCCTAAAGAAACCAGAAAAACATAAAAAGCCCTTTTATTCCCTCGGCTCTTTCTGCTTTGCTTCTTCCAGCTCTTTTATAAATCACCATTCCCAAATCTCATTGTCCAGCCTGGGCTCACTCAGGGCTCAAACACATCCTGCAGCATCACCTCGGGGCTGGTGCACATTTCTCCTGGAGCAAATCTCCATTTATCAGCTGATCAGCCTCCACTGGGGAGCACCAGCTGATCCCCACTCATGCCAGAGTTTGGGAAGAAGTCACTGCATGGAAACTGCTGGGGCGTGAGGAGCTCTGGGACATGCAGCTGCCGAGGCTGGACAGTGACAAACCTCTCCAGAGGGACTCGGGACATCTCCTGCATAGCCTGCAAAATCCTGGAGGACTCCAGGGCTGGGATTAGGAAACAGCTGCTGGTTTGTTCCAGAATGTGAACTAGGGAGAAAAGCCTGTTTCAGGCAAATGGCATCGAGTTCAAGTTGTCCTTCGGGGTGAAAATGGTGGAAAGTGGAGTTATTAAGGATAAATAAGTGTTTTCCCTGATGTTACTTTTCTTACAGGACCTTGCTAATGGCCAGCAGTGGGGAGAAAACATGATGTGAATCCTGGATTTCACAGGATCATGTGGGTTGGGAAAGACCTCAAAGATCATCAAGTCCAACCTTTGACACCTTGTCAACTAAACCAGAGCATTCAGTGTCGCTTCCAGCTGCTCCTTGAACACCTTCAGGGAAGGTGACTCCACCACCTCCCTGGGCAGCCCGTCCCGATTTTTAACAACACTTTTTTTAAAGAAATTCCTCCTGAAGCCCAAAAATTTGAAGCAACCCAGCTGCTGTCATGCTCCTGGGGCACCCTGCTCCCTGGGAGGATGCCCAGGACCAGTTTGGCTCACGGTGAGGAGAGGCTGGAGCAGCCCCCGTGCTCCTGTTCCTGCAAAACCCGTTGGGGTTTGCTTCACCATGATGTCTTTTCTTCTCAGCTTGGAGTTTTGCTTTGAAAGGCAGTTCTGGTGACTCTGATTTGTGATGACAGCAACTTCAGTGGCATTTAAAGAGACTGGAAGGAAGAGATAAATAAGCTTGAAGATTGCTTAATAAAGCAGTGGAGGAATTGTTCTTCCCTGTGAGGTTCCTAAACACGAAGCCAGGTGTGGGGATTTGTCTTGCCTTGTTTTAGCCATCTACAAGTTGGACATCTTCCTTGTTCAATCTGATCACTCAGAGTTTCTCTGGAGGATTTGGAGAGGGTGTCAGCACAAGGAAGGCAGGTGGAAGGCAATCCCTCTCCCTGTTTTAGGCATGTACTTTGGGACAGGAGGAACCACGCTCTGGTCTGGAGGTGCCCATCCTTTTTCTGCTGACTGCAGAGAAATTTGACTTTTAGAGGAGTGAAATTAGGCAAGGACAACCCAGACCAGATAGAGTGAGAAAAACCTTGTTCAGAGACAGATCCTTTGATTAGGTGACACTTTGAGTCTTGCTTCCTGGGTTGCCAGAGAGCCAGGAATGGTGAGTTTGGTCTTTGGGAAGTGTCACAAAGTGCTCCTTGTGGCATCTCCCATGAGACGCACATCCAGAACCAGAGGAACCCACCTCCTGCTATGCTTGGGGGATGGGCACTGCAGGACAGAGGGAATCCCATGGAGGTCAAGGAAAACTGGAAGACAGCAAGGAGAAATGTGAGGGACTCAGTTCTCTGTTGGTTAGGCTGATCAGAAGGGGCACGAGGGAGTGTGCGGCACAAATGCTCAGGTTGAGTCTTGGAGAGGATAACAAGCTCTGGCATTTTTAGGGCAGAATGGAAAGAAGATTTAAAAAAAAAAAAAGGAAAAAGAAGCTGAAACAGCAGCAAACAACAACTCTTGATCTAAATCTTACAGATCACTGTACTTGCAATGGGGCAACTGTCCAGGTGAAGGCTGCAAAACTGGGCCTGTTGAATGAGACCTACCTGGACCCAAAACGTTCTTAATTGTCCTTCCACCTCCAGCAGAGATTGTGCAGCCTTGACTAGTAGCTCTGCAGCTCCTGTAATATTTCACCTTGAAAGGATTCCCATTCCTCTGAGACATTCCCATCCCTGTCTTGTCACCCAGAGAGGCTGTGGGCTCCTCATCTCTGGAGATGTTCAATACCAGGCTGGGTGGGGATCCGAGTGACCTGATTTAGTGGAAGGTGTTCCTGCCCATGGCAAGGGGTGGGAGCTGGATGTTCTTTAAGGCCCCTTCCAAGAGGAAACATTCCATGATTCTGTGATTCAACAGAGACTTAATCCATACATCTGAACATGAAGAACAGTCCTGGGAATGGCAGAGGGAATGGTTTTAAATTAGGAGAGGTTTAGTTTAGAAATCAGGAAGAAATTTTTCCAGGCTGTGAGGGTGGGGAGGCCCTGGCACAGGGTGCCCAGAGAAGCTCTGGCTGCTCCTGGATCCCTGGAAGTGTCCAAGGCCAGGTTGCATGGAGCTTGGAGCACCCTGGGATGGTGGAAGGTGTCCCTGCCATGGCAGGGGGTCAAACTACATAAGCTTTTAAGTCCATTCCAACCCAAGCCATTCTAGGATCCTATGATCCTGCTGAACCTGCTTAGGACAGGTCAGAAATCCCCCCAAGAAACCTCTCCAGGAGAATGGCCCTCATTGCTCTTTCAGGTCACCGCTGCTCGAGGCGCTGTGAGGATGCAGCATGCCTGGAGTGTGGCTGTTCATTAATTAACATTCCAGGGAGAAGCCGCCGGTTCCAGTCCCGTGAGCAAGTTCCCCTCCTCGGTGTGGCTGCAGCTACCAGCTGCCAGCAGGATTTGATACAAGCTGCTCAGGCCAGCAGGGTGAGAGGCAGCAAACTCCTGGTTTTAGGAGCTGTTTTTAGTGTGGTGACACTCCAGGGACAAGCACACAGCCCGTTCCTTGCTCCAAGTTTCTCACAGGGAATCCAACACCCTTGAATTGCTCATATTGTGTGCACTGCTGCTTCCACCTCCTTGCCAGCAGCTCTTTTATCACTTCTTGATTAAACAAAACATTTAAAGCCTTATCCCTTATCGTGTCTCGATCCTGAGATGCATCTGTGTGGCAGAATATTCAAAGCAGCTCTCAGTGCCACTTGTTTCAAGGAGCACAGATGGGCTTCAGGTTAATTTTGGGTGTAACGTTTTGCTGAATCAGGATCTTCCCCTGCTAAAGGACAACTTCCTAGGTACAGAGAGGGCAGTGTAAGGAGACATCCCTGTTGCTGCAGGACACACAAGCTGACACTGTTTTTGCAGGGGGAAATGTGTGTGGGAGGACCTCACTGCTTCCTCCTTCCAGTCTACCTTGAATTGCTTAATAAGGGTGATGGTAGAGGGTGGCTTGGGAGCTGGAACTCACGAAGGGTCGAAGTCATGAGAGCCACTCAACTTTAGGAGGGATCTCAGTGTTTTCAATGTGTTTTCTATCCCTGTTGTTCATCCATCCGTCTATCCAGGCTGTGTGTTGGCCTCAGTCAATCCACTCCTTGGATTTTTCCTGCCAGGTGGGGATGTATTCATCTCTGAGCTTCCCATCTACAGCCCTTGAACCACAGCTCAGATCTCAATGGGTGAGTTGTGCCACAAACTCCTTATGGTGGAAGACTGCTGGGAAACCGAATCATGGAATGGTTTGGGATAGCAGGGACCCTAAAGACCATCCAGTTCCCACCCTCTGCCATGGAAAGGGACACCTTCCACTATCCCAGGCTGCTCCAAGCCCTGTCCAGCCAGGGATCCAGGGGCAGCCCCAGCTTCTCTGGGCAACCTGGGCCAGGGCCTCCCCACCTTCTGAGCAAACAGTTTCTTTCTAACTCTTCCCTCTGTCAGTTTGAAGTCTCTCCACTTGTCCTATCACTCCATGCCCTTGCCAAAAGTCCCTCTCCTTGTTTTAGAAGCTCCCTTTAATTACTGAAAGGTCACAATGAGGTCTCCTTTTCCAGACTGAACAACCCCTGCTTTTTCCTCCTGTTTTCCTAGGAGAGGTGCTCCAGCCCTCAGATCATCTCTGTGGCCTCCTCCACACCTGTTTCCCAGGATCTTTCTTTTTTCATCAGAAGAGCCTGGATGTGGCCCCAAAAGCTCTCCCTGAGTGGGCTGTGTGGGCTCTGTGGGCAGAGGTGATTGATGGCTCTCACAGCACTGCAGTGATGCCTTAAGAGGCCACCTAAAAGCAGAGACCAGACAGGAGTAAAGGGAATAAAGGTGAGGATTTATTGGAAAGGATTTCAAGGTACACCCCAGGGAGCCAGAGGCTGCTGCCCAGATGGGCCCCGAGATGGACCCTGAGAGGCCACGAGTTCTTCCCACTTTTCTAGGTTTGGTTCATTTGCATCTCAGGGTTGATTCTCCAATTAAAGCTGCAGTTAATGATGGAATTGCCCTCAGCTTGCCCCCCTCAGAGGCTCTTTGGTTGATCCTTTTTGGGCCCAGGAGGGGCTGGGTGTCCTTGGAGAGCAGCCCCGGAGAGGCTTTGTTGTGTGTGCCCAGCACAGAGAGCAGCACTGAACAGGGAATAGGCAACTCCAGAGTTACACACTGGGCACTGCAGGGTTTGGAGAGGATAAAAGTTAAAACCTAAGGCATCAGCAGCAAAGCCCGTTTTCCATGGATCCCTGTGTGCTTTCCCCCAGAGCTCGGGAAGCTGCGGATCCAGGTGTGTTTGACAGTGTGAAGGCAGAGTAACAGTCTGGCACTGGGCCCCGCCGGGAAATCCTGTGCCTGCCTGGTGCTGGCTCCCCACATCGGGGAGCTGCAATCATGACCAGAGGTGATACCTTCATTTCCAGGTGCTTCTGCTCTTCCAGCTATTTGCCTCCCAAAAATCGCTCTTTATTGCTACGTGTGAAAACCTCCACCACTGTGCGAAATTGCTGCGGATCAGATGGGAGCGGATCCCTGGCGCTGCCTTTCAATAGGATATTTCACAGCTCTCTGCTTGCTGGGAAACATCCATTTCTGCTCCAGCCTGGGCTGACCTGCACAAGTCACAGCTTTCACAGCCTCCTGATGCAGAGCTTGGGCCCTGTAATCAAAGATGCAGCTGCTTGGATGTTTAGGTTTGAAGTGCACTTATTTGGGGTCCCCTGTACCCCAACATTGGACATTTTTGTCTGAGCATTTTTCACATTATAGCTGGGTGCCCTTTTCTGCAAGGTGCTGCTTGTTTGTGCCCTCTTCTTCCCTCCAAATATTCCAAAAAAGAAATTGTTCCCTGAGAGGGTGGGGAAGCCCTGGCACAGGGTGCCCAGAGAAGCTGTGGCTGCCCCTGAATCCCTGGAAATGTCCAAGGCCAGGTCAGACAGGGCTTGGAGCAACATGGGATAGAGGAAGGTGTCCCTGTCCATGGCAGGTTGTTGGAAGAAGATGACCTTTAAGGTCCTTCCAACCCATTTTAGGATTCTAATTGCAATTTATCTTTTTCTCTTGCATATGCTGTAAATCTCAGCTAGTGTGGGATTACACAGTCCCATCTGATTTCCCTGATTAATCCACATCAATAGATGTAGATCCCAGTCCTTGACCCCCATCAATGCACCCACCAGAGTGTTATTTTTCCTCTCTGGTTTGCAGTAGAATCATAGAATATCCTGAGCTGGAAGGGACCCACAAGGACCATTAAATCCAACTCCCGGCCCTGCACAGGACACCCCAAGCAGTGATAGCACCGTGGCTGGGCTTTTCATTGACATGGAAACTAATGGCTCATCATGGGAGGGAGGTCAATGTTTCAGGGTTTGCTGAGGACGGAATTGCAGAATCACAGAACAGTTTGGGTTGGAAGGACCTGAAAAACCATCTCATTCCACACCCCTGCCATGGGAAGAGATGCTTTCCATAGACCAAGTTGCTCCAACCCCTGTCCAACCTGGCCTTGGACACTTCCAGGGATGGGGAGTCCACACCATCTCTGGGCATCTCTGAAGGCTCCTTCATCACTCCTCACTCCTGAACTGGGCAAAGTGTCACCTGCAGTCTCCCAGGATATTTCAGACCCGATTGCATCACACCCGGCCCCTTCCGTGATCTGCCCAGCTCCTGCACAGGAATTGCCATTCCCACTTAGACCACCAGCTCATCAAACCCTCCTTGCAGCCTCTGGCTATGGCCAAAACCTGAGGCTCCCGAGGTTGCCTCCGTTGCTCTCCAGAGCGACTGCACAGTTCTGGGTGCGGGTGGAAAAGCTCTTCCCCGGCTGCCGCCCAAGATCCACTTATGCGCTGGAGCATGAGATTTGATTACCTTTATTACAGGATCTTCGCATGCAGAGCTGCAAATGTTCGTGGTCATGCAATTATCCAGTCACAGCAGTTGACTCCGTGGCCTTCTTTGGCAGTGAAGTCCATAAATTGGCTTTACACAACAGAGGGACCTCTGAATTTCTGCTTCTCCACTGAACTTCATCGAGTGGCATCTGGTGACCTGTATTATACAGGGCAGGGAAAAATGGAAAGAGAATTTCGGGCCTGTTGTTTCCTCCTCTTTTTTCGTTTGAGGATCCTCAAACTCTTCTGTTGTCTTCACAAAACATTTTTAGATTTTTGACTGTTTTCTTTCCTGAAACAAGATAAGCTAGTGCAGCTCCTCAGGGTGTTCTGGCACCCTGGAGCAAAGGTGAAGAGCACCCATGAAATGTCCAACACATCCTTTGGCTTCTCTTGGCAAAGATCTCAGGTATGTTTGGGAAAATACACAAATAATCGTGGAATCCCACAATGGCTTGGGCTGGAAGGGACCTTAAAGATCATCCAGTGCCACCCCCTGCTGTGGACAGGGACACCTTCCACTATCCCAGGTTGCTCCAAGCCCTGTCCAGCCTGGCTTTGGTCTCTTCCAGGGATCCTGGAACCTGTGCCAGGGCCTCCCCCCCTTCCAGGGAACAATCCCTTCCCAATATTCCATCCATCCCTGCCCTCTGGCAGTGGGAAGCCATTCCCTGTGTCCTGTCCCCCCATCCCTTGTCCCAAGTCCCTCTCCAGCTCTCCTGGAGCCCCTTTAGGCTCTGGAAGGGGCTCTGAGGTCTCCCTGGATCCTTCTCTTCTCCAGGTGAGCACCCCCAGCTCTCCCAGCCTGGCTCCAGAGCAGAGGGGCTCCAGCCCTTGGGGCATCTCTGTGGCCTCCTCTGGACTCTCTCCAGCAGCTCCACGTCCTTCTACTGTTGGATCCCAGATGTGGAGGCAGCTCTGCAGGTGGGGTCTCACCTGAAATGGGCTTCCCACACTGGGGGATCAGCCCAGGACAGGATCATGGCTGTGTCACGTCCAGGTCTCATCCAGCAGCACCCCCAGGTCCTTCTTCCCAGAAGTCCCATTCTTCTCCCAGCCTGTTCTTGTGCTGCCCAGACCAAAGTGTAGGACCCTGCAGATGGCTTTGTGGAACTTGGTGAGGTTCACACAGACCCACCTCTCCAGCTTGTCCAGGTCTCTCTGGATGGCAGAAAGCAAAGAAGGTCATTTCAAGGGCTGACACCATCTGAGACCCAGCAGAAGAGGGAAGATGATGAGTTCACCCCTTTGAATTTCAGGGCAAGTTGAAAGACAAGAAGAAACTCAGGGATTCCAAGCACAATTTGGCCAGAGGTTGTATTTCTCAGTGAAAATGCACCAGATATCACAATAAACAGGAGAAAGACCTGTTCAGGGAGAAGGAAAAGATGCCACTTTTAGGGCAAACAATGCCACAAAATAACATTTAGCATCTCTCCCAGCACATGCTGCTGCAGCCTCGAGTGCAAGGAGCCGTAAAAGTGACTAAAGCAAGAGTCTCTGGAGCGGATTGCTCAAGTGAAAGGAAGCTGGGATGAAATGCCAGCCAGCCCCGTCGGTCCCTCACCCAGCACTGCTCAGAAATGCCTGATGCTTTCTGACTGGATAGCCAGGCCTGGAGTAATTACTCAGTCACAGTGTTTTTGCTTTTAAAGTGAAAAAGAGGCTTCTTCTCTTTGCCTTGTATTTTATGAGCTGGCACTCCTGGTGAAGGTCTTTGCTCCACTCCTGGTCCTTGTGGCCACATGGCCACTGTCCCATCCCTACTGGAATTGAAATCCCTGGGGATATGGCTACAGTGGGGAATGAAATAATTTGGGGTACAGATAATCACCCCTAGTGCTGAACTGCTTGTTTCAACTCAGGTGGAACATTGGCTGGAATAACCTGGGAAGCTCAGGAGTTAACACGGACAAGGGACCATTCCCAGTGAGCCATCTGGAGGGATCATCCTGTTCTAAAGACTGGAAAAGTTTAATAGCAGATCCAGCCCAACTGGCCACTCTTTCTTGGTTTTGGGACATGCATGAGGCCATGTTTAAGTTGTAATGCTCTTGAGAGATTTATAAATCACTGGACAGATTTAAATCTGTGGGTGCTCTGAGGTGCTCTGGTCCTACACAGTAATTATGACTGGGACCATTAATCACATTGAAGGACTGAAGGCCTGAATCCACTCTCCAGGGGAATAGCAGGAGCTGGTTGTCTGCCTGGTGGATGATCCAAGTCAAGCTCGAGGCAAAAATGCTGCAAGAGCCCTTCCAAGGATTCTAGAAGGGCTGTGTGGCTACATGTTGGGCTGGGAATTGCCCCAAGACCTGTGGGGTGTGACTCTTCTCTTCCAGTGACACCCAGACCAGGCCAGGTGGTTCCCCAGGACTGTCTCTAAATCCTCTTGGCCATACAGGCACTGGATATACAATTGCAGTGGTTGATTATTATTTATTATTTATTATTATTTATTCCCTGACACAATTCCTACCATCCATTTTTCCCCTCTTCAAGCCATAGCTCCAGTGCCTCCCCAGCCCTTCCCTGTGCCAAATCCTGGGATACTGATGAAACCACCACATCACCTTGGCCAATGTAACCTTTCCTTTCCCATCCTCTGCTCGTGTTCTGCTCCTGGAACTCCAACCGCCCACATCCCTCCTGCCCTTGTGGCCACCCTGCTTCCTTTTCCTTCCCTCTTCCACTTCCCCCTTGTGCCACTGTGCTGCTTCCCAAGGACTTTTCCTGCTCTCTCCCAGCCCTTGCAGCACCATGGATGCTGGGAGCTGAAGGACTGGCCCCCAAAACCTTGGGATACCCAGCACCAGGGGGTCACCACACATTCCAGATTAAAAGCAGAACATTTTTTGGGGCACCAGCATCACTTTGCCTCTTTCACCTTTCCATGCAGCCCACAAGTCCTTCCCTCCTACCAGAGCACTCTTTGCCAATGGGAATCACAATCACCAGCCCCCAAGACACTCTAAAACCTGGCATTGCTGAGCCATTCCCTATTTCTCCATCCCAGCCACCTCCCCCACACTCTCTCATTCTCTAATATCCAAGGAGCCAGAGCTTAGGAGCCCCAGCTTAGCATCACCTCCCCTAATAGCATAAGCCCTGGATGAATCCCCTTGATTTTAGGGCACAGGGTGTTGCTGGGATTCCTTGCCTTGTTCCAAGTGCTTGGGTCTTTGCTGTTATTTATGTGCTGGGTATTCAGAGCATGGGAAGATGTGTTATTGTTGGGATTTTAGAGTCTGCATTTGTTTTTAGGTAAGAAAGCAGGGGTGCAGCAGAGGGGTCTATGTCATACATCCTCAGGAGGCAAAACCTGATAAAAAGTTCCTTCGGAAAAAAGAAATCACAATTCTTACCTTTTTGGAGCAAATATTCCCAGTCTTGGTCAGCTCAATCCTCTTCCCGTGCCTGCCACAAATAAAAACCGCTTTAGGACAGTCACTTTTGGTTTATTTCATGTTTTTTTAGCTCTAGGTTAAAGGTCACAGCTTGGTCAGAGGTGGCAGGGAGGACAAACAGTGGAGATGTAGAGCTGACAGGCATGTAGGGGTGGAAAGCCCTGGAAGTGCTGGCTGTGTTGGCTCTGGTTTTATTTGGGTTTTGTCAGGCTAATTAGAAAGTGCTGCACACTCAGGCATTGGCAGATCCTAAACATTGTGGTGTTGGCTGGCTGGGTGAGCACACATGGGATTGGAGGGAGGGATGTGCTTTGGGATATCCTGGAGAGATGGAGCAGGGTGGAAATGGGAAGCATGACTGGAGATTTTCTTCAGCCGTGTAACACAGGCCATTTCCTTTTGTCCACCATGGGGTAAACCCCTCACTCCTGGAAAGGAGATGAGCAGACTGGAGGCACAAAAGGGGAGGAAAACAGATGAGGCATCCATAAGAAATGCTTTGGAGTGGGGGCATAGCAGTGGTCCCAGCAGGAAGCCATTTATTCTCGGGATACTCACAAAGGGGCTTTGCCCAAGACATGTTTAAGCAGCTTATGGCCATTAGACAAATGTTTAATCTGCAGGAAAGTGGGGCACCAGGCAGGCAGGTGCTGGGATGCAGCTGGGTCTGGGGGAGAGGGCAGTGGAGGGGACCCTGGGGACCAGAGGAGTGAAAGGTTTGCACCTCAGGGCTTGGCAGAGCAGGTGTGGCCACTGCAAATATGAAAAGGGTTCCTGTGGAAAGCTGAAAGGAGCCCCTGGAATTGATGCCATGATGATTTTTGCCTTTTCTTTTATACCCCTGTTACACCTTTTTACAGTTTCTGTATTCTTCTGCTTTTGCCCACATTCTTGGACTTGTTTGTCAAGCTGGGAGACTGAACATTTTAGAAGCTTCGTAGTCAGGGATCAGTGTGCCCAGAGCCCAGGGGCCTCTCCAGAACACATTTTGTCAACTGAGATAGAACCATCCAGGGGAAGGTTCCTTGGGGAGGGGGGCTCACTGGAGCCTCTCACTGGGGAATCTTTGATAGATGTGCTAATTAGTAACACCTATAATGTTAGACCAGATCTTTTAGGGGGGCATTGGGGTGTGCATGGAGGTGCATTCGACCTGGACGTGGTGCATCTAAAGATCCTTAAAATAAATCCCAAGGTAAAATCCCTTTTTCCCTTCTAACCGTGTTTGACTCTTGATTTTAAGACCAGGGAAAGGCACCAAAATCACCTGAGTGCAGCAGGGACGGGGCAAAGAGACCCCAAAAAGCCTGTCCCAAGGCTAGTGGCACCTGTTCCACCCTTGTGGGAGCTGCAGGACCCGAGGCAGCCAGGCTGAAGGTGGTTCGAATAAAACTCTCCGGGTGTGCAGCCCCGGCCTCGCAGAGGCAGCCACCGCCGAAGGGCACGGAAAGCCAGACGGAAAATCAGCTCATTCCCAGCTCTGATCCCAGTTTGCCCCAGTTAAAGGCGTGGATCGGCCTGCGGGGGGCACGAGCGGAGCGGGAATAAGTTCAGGCTGCGCTTCTCCACGAGCGAGGCTTCAGCGGGCACGGCTCGGCTGCGAGAGCCGCTTCTCCCGGGCAGGTGCCGTCATTTTGCAGTTATCCAAGAGATGGCAGCCTTCCCTAAATCTTCTCCCGGCCTCCGAGCATCAGCACACGTTTCACCTTGAGCGCTGACACGGCGGCTGGCGCAGCCCGGGGCACTCGGGGCTCCGAAGCTGCACAGAGCTGCTAAAAGCCGCCTTTCCAGCCGTGCTGCCGGGATATCCCTGGTGCTGGCTCCAGCCTGGAGAAGGAATCTGGGTTTTCCTTTGGTTGTTCATCACATGGAAGAGATCTTAAAAACCATCTCATTCCACCCCCTGCCATGGGCAGGGACACCTCCCACTATCCCAGGTGGCTTCAAGCCCTGTCCAGCCTGGCCTTGGACACTTCCAGGGATCCAGGGGCAGCCACAGCTTCTCTGGGTACCCTGGGCCAGGGCCTGCCCACCCTCACAAGATTCTCTCCTTCCATCCCAAAAATTTTATTCTGCCTCAGCTTTCATCACAGGAGCTCGTCAGGATTGGAAATGAGGTTTCCCTTCATGCACCCATCTTGGTCTCTCCAGACCTCAGAAGTGGAAGATGGGAACAAATATCAATCCCATTCCTTTTATCAGTTTTCCCTTCTCTTCACATTATATTTACAGCCTGTGGAAAACTGCAGATGCCAAACTACAAATACAAACCAACACCCTCAGTGATGCCTTGAGAGGCCTCCTAGAAACAGAGCCCAGACAGGAGTAAAGGGAATAAAGGTGGGGATTTATTGGAAAGGCCTCCAAAGGTACCCCTGGGGAGCCAGAGGTGCTGCCCAGATGGGCCCCGAGATGGACCCTGAGAGGCCACGAGTTCTTCCCACTTTTATAGCTTTGGTTCATTTGCATCTCAGGGTTCATTCTCCAATGAAAGCTGCAGTTAATGATGGAATTGCCCTCAATTGCCCCCCTCAGAGGCTCTTTGGTTGATCCTTTTTGGGCCCAGTTTGGGCTGGGTGTCCTTGGAGAGCAGCCCCGGAGAGGCTTTGTTGTGTGTGCCCAGCACAGAGAGCAGCACTGACCAGGGAACAGGCAACTCCAGAGTTACACACTGGGCAGGGCAGGGTTTGGAAAATAGAAAAGTCAAAACCTAAGGCATCATCAGCTCTGATCCCCCACCTCTGTTTCCCTGAGCCCACCAGTCCCAGAGAAAGAAGTCACACAGCCTATTCCTGGCTCTGTTCCCATGGCCTTGGACACACTGGAGATGTCTATTCCAGTCCATTAAACAGTGCCAGGGCCTGTTTGCTGGGCCTGAGGCCAGCTGGCATTACCTGGCTGTGTCCAGACTATCACTGGGGTGTGAGCAATCCCCCATCCCTCCACCATCCCTGTTCCTTACTGGTGAACACCTTTGCTGCTGTCCCCACCTGGCACTTGGACTGATGCCTGCATCAAGTTAGATCTTCAATAGGCTCCGTTCACCCCTGTTGATCCCAGCCTCCCTGAAAGATGAAATTGTCTCTATCCTCACTGTGTTGTCTGTTTAAAACTGGTCATTTTTTAATTTGA
Source organism: Rhipidura dahli (assembly GCA_013399225.1). Lineage (NCBI taxonomy): Eukaryota > Metazoa > Chordata > Aves > Passeriformes > Rhipiduridae > Rhipidura > Rhipidura dahli. The sequence continues at coordinate 89,899 of VXAC01008843.1, read as the reverse complement.
GTTTGCAAATCCTTCCCCTTTGCTGTGCATTAAAACTGAGCAAAGCATTGTTTCTGCCTTCTCCAAGAGAGACAGGGGAGCCCTTTCCTCTGGGCTTCAGATACCTTGGAGGTGCCTCTGGGGGTGACACTGCAGTCCACAGCTGAGGATGTTGATGGGAATGGAAGGAAAAACTGGCCTTAAAAACCTGCAGAAGACAATTCCCTGAGCCATGGTGAGCTCTTCTCCGGGAAACCACCCCCAGGACTGAGGTGTCACTACAGTCAGGGCAGCACAGTCCCTCCAGCAGGGATTTCCAACTGCTCCTCCTGGAGACATTAGGAGGAAGGTCACAGTGACAAATGGGAATTGAGATCAGCAGGCCATAAAGCTGATTTGGGCTCTTTCATGCTTTCTTTTCCAAGGAAATGGTGAGCAAAGAGCCTGAGGCCACGGAATCATAGAATTTTTGGGGTTGGAAGGGACCTTAAGGATCATCCAGTCCCACTCCCTGCCATGAGCAGGGACACCTTCTACCATCCCACATTGCTCCAAGCCCCATCCAACCTGGCCTTGGACACTTCCAGGGATCCAGAGGCAGCCACAGCTTCTCTGGGCAGCCTGTGCCAGCTACAACTCTGCTCTCACCAAGGGTCACCCAGATTTTTCTCCTTCACATGTCCCCAGTGATGCCCAGCGATGCTGCCTCCACTGAGAAGGAGCAGCTGGAGGGCACTTTCCTAATGTTGTGTCCTTGGGAAGAGTCTCCTTGTCTCTCAGCACAGATGCCATGGGCTCTTTACCCCATCAGGCAAACTCCAAAACAGTGCTGAATGGCACCTAAAAGGACAAAACCGAAGTCTTTCTGGGGACAAAACTTAATTACTGGTGGCAATTTGCAGATTCAGAAGCCACAGTGCAGTTTTTAGGCTGCCCTAGCCCTGGCTGGGTCCAATCTGTTACCTGAGATGGGACAGATTGTGCCTCTGCCCTCCTGCTTCACCCTCCAGCAGCTCAATCCCAAGGATCCTGTGCCTTCCAAGTGTTCCTGTGGCACCACACGGAGCTGCTCACACAGCCATGGTTGTTTCCAAATTATTGGCAGTTCAGGGGGTGAGGATTGGAGCCCCTCTGCTCTGGAGCCAGGCTGGGAGAGCTGGGGGTGTTCACCTGGAGAAGGGAAGGATCCAGGGAGACCTCAGAGCCCCTTCCAGGGCCTAAAGGGGCTCCAGGAGAGCTGGGGAGGGACTTGGGACAAGGCATGGAGGGACAGGACACAGGGAATGGCTTCAACCAGCAGGATTTGCCTTTGAGCACATCATCTCCATGAACAAGGACCTCTCTGGCAAGACTGACCAGATGTTTCCTGGACCTCTGCACCCAACGTTTTAGCAGATAACGAACACAAACCACACAGCACATGTCAGGGAGAGAAGTGATCTTTTTTATTAAAGGGACCAAAATCCATTTCCATCAAGAAAAAATAAACAAACAAAAAAAAATTTAAAAAAAAAAAGCAGAAAACAAAGAAGAAACAAAGTTCCTTCCAAACAAGAAGAAACCATGGCAAACATCACTTTCCATCCTCCTCTCTACTTCCTTTTCCTGTGTGTCAGGCAGCAGTGCATCCTCCCGCAGTCCTCCGTGTGCTCCTCCCTCTCTCCTTTGCCACAGGTCCTGGAGCAGTGCCCTCTGCAGCTCCTCTTGGGCTGGCTCTTGGCTGGGTAAAGAAGGAAAGATCTACATCTGCATTGGCTAACTCCTCGTGGCCACCAGCGTGGTGCTGTGACTATGGTGGGACACAGTTCCCATGGAGATCCCCAGCTGTTGGATGTCTTAGGGTGGTGAGATTCTGGAGCTGAACTCTGCTCCAAAGGTCTCGTGAGCCAAGCCCCCCATGACTCTCCATGCAGGACCCACCATCCACACCAACTTCCCTGGCAAACTTTTTCTCATACAATCCCAGAATGGTTTGGGTTGGAAGGGACCTTAAAGATCATCCAGTCCCAACCCCCTGCCATGGGCAGGGACCCCTCCCACTGTCCCAGGTTGCTCCAAGCCCTGTCCTGACCTTGGACACTTCCAGGGAACACTTTCACCCTAATTCCTTCATGGTTCACTCTTATCTCTCACTCCTGCTCCACACAACTTTCCACCTTACCTGGGGTGGCCATCAAGGCCATCAGGAAAACAGCAAAGACAACGTAGATGACCCTCATGGCTGGATATCCCCCAGGATCACAGCAGCTCTGGGATGCAGCCTTGCAGGGAGATCTTGCTAAGGAAAAGGCTGGAGACCCTGATATTTATAGACATTTCCTGCCAGAGAGGACAGCGTTAAGAGGAGCGTGACTTTGCTAGTGTCCAAGGACACATTGTTTGCTGCTTAATGGCACCTTATGTCACTCCAACCCAGTGGCCATCTGACAATGAGACGTCCACTCTGTGCCCGTTTGGCTCTTTGAAGGCTTCTCGTGTGCCCTGTGCAGGCGTCCCTCCCGTGGGAGCTGGGCTCCTCTCAGCCTGGCTGCCAGAACTTTTAGCAGAGGCAGTTGGATCTGTCCCCCTGTTCAGGGGACTTGGTGCTGGCTTGCAGGAATGTTTGTGGTGATAAGTGTTAGAGCAATGAGTTTGAGAGCCCTTTTTGTCCTTTGCCATAACAGAGGCCTGAGAGGACGGGTCCTACCCTGGCCAATCCCACCCTGGGCATTCTCCAAGGAATCCAAGATCCAGATCCTCTGCCAGAGTCCCAGATGCTGTGGCAATGGACATGCAAGTTGTTATCCAGCTGAAATGTCTTTCCTATCAGAAGAACCCTCTAGCTTTGCCTGAAGGTAAACGTTACACAGAAATAAACAGAACACAGCAAAATACCAAGGGCAGAGATGGCCGGTGTGGCTCAGGCCTCTACTGCCCACCCAAACTGTTCTTCACACAGGCTGGGAAGAGTCCCAGAATCACTGAGGGGTTTGGGTTGGAAGGCACCTTAAAGATCATCTATTTTCAAGCCCTGCCATGGGCAGGGATAGGAACAGGACAGGGCAGGGACACTTTTGGTAGAGCAGGTTCCTGGCAGAGGAAAGAGAAGGCCTGGCACTTCCATTTATATCAGGTTGTGATTGATGTGCTCCTTCCCACATCTCCCTCTCCCTTGCGGGGAAGCAAAGAAATCCCTTCAGCACCTCCAGTCCAAGAAGAGGCTGAACCCGAGCAGAGACCCTGCAGGTGGTGTTCCTGGCAAGGGATGAATGTTTGAGCTGAACAATGTTGGCACTGCACGATGCTGTTCCCTCTGGAACGGCCTGACAGCAGGCTGGGGCTGCCTGCCCCAGGGAGCAAAACCTGGAAAAGCTCCTGCTCCAAGTGTGTCCACGTGAAGGGACTGGGAACAAGGGGTTCCCTTCCACATCCAGCTGGATATCACAGCTCTGAGAGGCTGAACAGATCCCGAGCCCTGTGGAGTTGCAGTTGTTCTCTCTGCACTGAGTGCAACCACTGCATTAGAGAAGTAGAGGAGAAGGTAAAGCAGAGCATTAAACTGCCCCAAATTTTCCCAATGCACCCCTCTGGCTGTCCTTTCTCTACATGGGAAATGACCCCTCAGTCCCTGTGGCTCTTCTGGTCCCTGACTCCTCTACAAATTCCAATTTGCTTCAGGATGGACCTGCCATTGGGTGAGGTTGAGCCCATCAGCAGCAGTGTCAGCACCTCTGTGATAACAGAGGTAAGAAAAGAGGGAGAACAATGCAAACCATCAGCTGCAGAGAGGAGTGACAATATGTGAGAGCAGCCCTGCTCCAAGGTCAGTGCAGAAGGAGGAGCAGGAGCTGTTCCAGGCACCAGAGCTGACATTCCCAACCCAGGGTGAAGCCCATGGAGCAGCAGCTGTGCCCCTGCAGCCCGTGGGGGTCCTGGGGGAGCAGAGATCCACCTGCAGCCCCTGGAGACCCCACACTGGAGCAGGGGGATGCCTGAAGGAGGCTGTGAGCCCATGGGAAGCCCACGCTGGAGCAGGGTCCTGGCAGGATTTGTGACTCCTTGGGGGACACACATAGGGCAGCCTTTTCCTGAGGGACTGACCCCATGGAAAGGGACCCACATGGAGCAGGGGGAGAGGGTGAGGAGTCCAAGCCCTGAGGAAGAAGGAGCAGCAGACACAACTGACTACAGCCCCCATTTCCCCTGCTGAGGGGAGGAGGGAGAGAATTTGGGAGCGACACCCAGATTGGGAAGAAGTAGGGAGCACGGAGGGAGGAATTCTAAGGTTTTTTTTCCTTCCTCATTTCCCTCCCCTGACTTTGATTTTCAGTAAATTACATTCATTTCCCCACGTGGAGTCTGTTTTGTTCCTGGTGGCAATGGCTGAGGGATCTCTCCCTGCCCAGTCCATTGTATGGGATCTGTGAGGGCCTTGTAGCTTCTCTGCTTCCCACTTGCTGGAATTGTCATGGGAAGGGAGCTGGCTTATGCTTGGAGGAGACATTGCTGAGCCACACACATTTTTAAAGCCATCTGCAGATAACCTGTGGCCTGAAAAAGCAGCAAGGGGCTGAAAGAGTCTCTCCTGCCTCCAGGGGGCTGTGTGAAGGGACAGGGCGAAGTCAGGAGGAAAAATAGCACCTTATTCCCAAATCCCCACCCCGTCAGACCGCTGGAAGTTTTGCAGCTCATTGTCAGTGGAAGTTCAGGCTTTTTTTGGTGCTGCTGAGCCTTTGGGCTGGGCTTGAGGAACATGTTTGAACACTTTAATGGGAACATGGGGACACCAGTGACCACACCACACACGCCATAGTTATATCTCATTTTTTTTCTTTGTTTTATTTCTTAAGAGGAGGGGATGGCAATGGGGTCAGACAGCTGGGAATCTGCTCCCAAAGCCATTGTGGTGCCTCCTCTTCTCCAGATGTTTCCTTTCCAGCTCCTATTTCCCCTTCCAGGCGGGTGGGACGCAGCACGAGTACTTGCAGTCAGCAGAGGTGTATTTGGTGTCGATCCCACGACACTTTGAGGAGCAGTACCCCACAGGAGCACAGGACTTCAGTACCTTCCCATAGCCTGGAAGAGCAGTGGGAGAGGGGTTGTTCCTCATCTCTGTTCCCCATTTCCCCATCTCTGTTCCCCATTTCTCTATCCCTCNACTCCTCCCCAAGCCCAGCCCCAAAACTCTGAGGGACCTTGAGGGACACAGAGCAGTTCCTTGTGCACCTCCCTCCCCTCATCTTTGGAAAAGATGCTTCCCGGGGGAAGCAGATCCATTTCCCTCCTGAGAGACACCCCAACAGCAAAGTTCCTAAAGGTGTTCCCCTGTGCCCCTGGGTGTTTCCCTCCCTTGTCCCTCTCCTGAAGGGATCAGTGTTCTCAGAGCAAAGCAGCAAAAGCCACATCAAGGATGCTACTCTTAAAATCGGCCCCACAGCAGCCTGGCACCAAATATTCACTGTTAACAGGTTAAAAGTGGGCCAAGGGAAAGACTTGCCCCAGGTGGATGAGAATTGATATCTGAGGGGGGTTTCTGATGCCCCTTTGGGAGATTCCAGCCCCAAATCCCCTCTTCATTCCTGGAGAGGGACCAGAGAGCTTTAGAGTCTCAAAAACAGGGACCAGCAGCAACAGTTGTGTCACATCAACAAACCAAACACAGAATCAGGGAGTCATGGAATGGTTTGTGTTGGAAGAGACCTTAAAGATCATCCAATCCCACCCCCTGCCATGGGCAGGGACACCTTCCACTGTCCCAGGTTGCTCCAAGCCCTGTCCACCCTGGCCTTGGACACTGCCAGGGATCCAGGGGCAGCCCCAGCTTCTCTGGGCACCCTGTGCCAGGGCCTCCCCCCCTCATGGGGAAAAATTCCTTCCTCATATCCAGACTAAATCTATCCTTTTTCATCTTAAGCCATTAAACACACCCAGGACTGAGCTTTGACAGAGACACTGAGCTGCCAGAGAATTCCTTCCAGTACTATGAAACTCTCCAAACCCCTGGGAGGAGTGGCCACATCCAGACTCTTATTTGGAATTGTCTGTCCTGGGCTCACTCCCAAACTGGACACTGAAGTTTTAACCTCAATTATTCCTATACAAAATCCTACAGTTATTCCTATACAAACGAGGGAGTTCTCATTTTATTGTCTCTTGAAAGAAGTCATTGAAACACCTGCCCAGGTTACAGCAGCCACCTCAGAGGGTAAAAACTGAGCTAAAGTTATTTTAAAAGAATCCCAACTAGAATAAAGCTCATCCCACCCCATTCCCCATCTTACCTGGAGTGGCCAGGGAGAAGAGGAGGAAAAGAGCGAAGACAAGGTAGAGGAACTTCATGGTTGGAGTCGAGCTGGGATCTCAGCGAGGCTGGAGAGAGGAGAGCCGGAGAGCTCGGAGGGAGGAGGTGATGTGCAGGCAGGCTGCAGCTGCTGCGTTTTATAGAGAATTTCCCCGCGGAGCAGAGGATGCTGGGGACACACGGGAACTCATCCAAGCCGTGCTGTTCGGGGCTGGGCGGGCAGCGATGGCACAAGAATTCCCCAATTGCGCTGGCAGCCGCCTCCTGCCCGCCCCAGGCGCGGTTGCCCAACATCAGATAGGATCCCGGCGCTGATGAGAACACAAAGGAATAGGGGATGTCGATAGCTGAGTCCTCGGGACGGCGCCGTGGGTTAGAGGGACCCGATGGGGATGTGCGGGTGCAGCGAGGAGGGGAGAACGAGATCGGTATCACGGAATTCCAGGCCCTTCCCAGCCTCTGGCAGGGATGCAGAGGGATGCAGCAGGGCCTCGATGCACTGATAACTCTCCCTGCATTGTCCAGGCTGATCACCATGTGGGACCTGGAAAGGAGCCCCGTTCCCACCTCTGAACCGTGCCGGCAAAATCTCCCTGATAAAGTTAGGGAGGGGCCCTTGGTTGTCCCCTCGGATGGATGGATGGGTAGGAGCTCTGGGGCTGGCAGCTCCAGGGAGCCTGGAGGAGACACTTTGATCATCCCCTCGTCCCAACAGACCCTCCAGACAGTCCTGGGGGTTCAAACAAGAACCAAGCCAGGGAGCTTTTCCAACCCCAGCTCACTGGGCTGTTTAATAACTTGATAATCAGCCAGGAAGAGAGAGAGAGAGGCTGAAGGGACCAGAAGCTGCTGCAGAATTACCCAAAATCATCAAACCTGAATCCTCAGAGGGCAGCAGATGGATCTTACAACACAACAGGGAAGCAAAATGACAAAGGCTGAAAAAGGTGAGAATTTGGAAACATCTATAATCTCTGTACAGGTGGTGGGTCTGAGTTACCCAAAGCCAGTTAGGAAGGAGGTTTGGGGGTCCTGCATCACCCAGTGGGATGTGCACTGCTCATCTCCCCATCCCTGGCAGCCCTTTGTAGGGAGAGAAGGGATTAAAGAAAGGTGCCAGAGCTGGGGACTTGTTTTCATAAAATTAAATACACTGTAACTCGCCAGCTCAGGGTAGAAACACCTAATGGAGGTGGATGACAACATTTTAGAGGCCTAAGGAGGACAGAGCTACAGTTTTTCAATTTTCCTAGCCCAAGGATAGGTGAGATTTGAAGGTAAATCATGTCTTTATCATAAACAAAAAAGTCCTCTTTCACACTGAGCACAGCTGAAAGGTGGAACTTCAACAAGAAATGCAAGAGGTAAAAATGCACTGGAGGGACAAATGTATTGAAAAAGCAATTTATAAATTAATGTGGCAGGAGCAAGTTTAAAAATTAGGTGTGAAATCTCCTTGAGGAATTTGCCAAAGTTCACGTCACTGACTTCACATCCTGGCCACTCAGGGCAGACCATTCCTTATCCAAGGAATCCCCTTTTCTGGATCTGAGGGCTGCTGTGTGTTCCACGTCTTCTCTTTCTTGATCAGCAACATCCCACTTGATTCTTTTTTTTTTTTTTTCCTGGCAGGTCACATCTTAATCACAGAATCATTTAGGTGGGAAAAGATGTCTAAGATTGAGTTCAAGCATTTCCCCAGCACTGCCAAGGCCACCACTGCCCCATGTCCCCAAGTGCCACATCCACATGGCATTAAAATCCCTGCAGGAATGGGGAATCCAGCACTGCCCTGAGCAGCCTGACCACACTTGGGTGAATAAATTGTTCCCAATATCCAGTCTAAAAATGATGCCTTAGATATTAACTTTTATGTTTTCCAAGCCCTGCAGTGCCCAGTGTGTAACTCTGGAGTTTCCTGTTCCCTGTTCAGTGCTGCTCTCTGTGCTGGGCACACACAACAAAGCCTCTCCGGGGCTGCTCTCCAAGGACACCCAGCCCCTCCTGGGCCCAAAAAGGATCAACCAAAGAGCCTCTGAGGGGGGCAAGCTGAGGGCAATTCCATCATTAACTGCAGCTTTCATTGGAGAATCAACCCTGAGATGCAAATGAACCAAACCTAGAAAAGTGGGAAGAACTCGTGGCCTCTCAGGGTCCATCTCGGGGCCCATCTGGGCAGCACCTCTGGCTCCCTGGGTGTACCTTGAAATCCTTTCCAATAAAGCCCCACCTTTATTTCCTTTACTCTTTTCTGGTCTCTGTTTCCAGGAGGCCTCTCAAGGCATCAACTCTTTGGCATCACCAGAAGGGACAGTGAGGCTTCCAAACCTCCCCAGGCACAGTTTGAGGCCATTTCCTCTCCTCCTGTCCCTGTTCCCTGCAAGCAGAGCTGACCCCCCCCGGCTGCCCCCTCCTGTCAGGGAGTTGTGCAGAGCCACAAGGTCCCCCCTGAGCCTCCTTTGCTCCAGGCTGAGCCCCTTTCCCAGCTCCCTCAGCCTCTCCTGGGGCTCCAGCCCCTTCCCCAGCTCTGTTCCCTTCCCTGGACATGCTCCAGCCCCTCCAGGGCTCTCCTGTCAGGAGGGTCCCAGAGCTGCCCCCAGCACTGGAGCTGCCCCAGCACAGAGGGACAATCACTGCTCTGGCCCTGCTTGGTGACCTCGTTCCATTTTCTGAGCCCCCCACCCCGAGCCCCTTCCCTGCTCCCCTGGAGCGTGGAGCCCACAGCTGGATGGAAGCTGGATTCCCGACGCTGTTCCATGGGCACGCCCGGTGTTCTCCAGGCTCAGCTTTTTTTTGCACTCGCAGGACAATTGGTGCTGCTTTCCCCACAGCCTGACTCGGCTCTTTGGTGCCTGCCTGTGATCTACTGCCGCACAAATGATCCCTGCAGAACTGCCCACAGCCAGAAACTCCTTGTTCTGTGTTCTCCAGCTCATTATCCTTGTCTGTACAGACAAGGTGGCTTTCCCTATTACTTTATTTGTTTTCATTATGCTTTCATTGTGCTCCTGTCCCTTAATGCTTTGCAGTCCTTTTCAACCCCTAATTTGGGAATTTTGGAAGCATCCTTGCCAGACAACCATGAAAATTATTAGGCAGGGTAGCACCCGAACCACGACAGACTTCTGATCAGATGTGGTGTGGCAATTCATTTCCTGAGCTTCATTTACGTGTTTGCCTACATCCCTTTTAATTGGGAACACGGTCCTTTTGTAAGGATTTCAGGCAAAAATCCCCAAATGGGCTTGGGCCAAATCAATGGGATGAAAATCAGGCCAAGTGCAGGGTCCTGCCCATGGGTTGGGGCAGCCCCCAGGACCAATCCAGGCTGGGGATGAAGGGATGGAGCAGCCCTGGGAGCAGGACTTGGGGGTGCTGGGGGAGTGAGAGCTGGACATGACCCAGCCCAGAAACCCCCCTGGGCAGCAGGGGAGGGGGGGATTCTGCCCCTCGGCCTTGCTCAGGTGAGACCCCACCTGCAGAGCTGCCTCCAGCCCTGGGGCCAGCCCTGTTTAATATTGGTAACGATGACCTGGATGAGGGGATACCCAGAAAATTCGCAGATCAAGATCTGCTGGAAGGCATGAAGGCTGTGCAGAGGAATGTGGACAGACTGGGTAGAAGGGCTGATTGGTGTGAGGCCAAGTTGGGACCTGCACTGGTCACACCAACCCCTGCAGCTCCAGGATGGGGAAGAGCAGCTGGAAAGCTGGAAAAGGCCCTGGGGGTGCTGGTGACAGCGGCTGGACATGAGCCAGGTGTGCCCAGGTGGGCAAGGGGCCAAAGGCACCTGGGCTGTGCCAGCTCTGGTGTGTCCAGCAGGGCCAGGGCAGTGCCTGTCCCTGTGCTGGGGCAGCTTCAGTGCTGGGGGCAGCTCTGGGACCCTCCTGACAGGAGAGCCCTGGAGGGGCTGGAGCGTGTCCAGGGAAGGGAATGGAGCTGGGGAAGGGGCTGGAGCCCCAGGAGAGGCTGAGGGAGCTGGGAAAGGGGCTCAGCCTGGAGAAAAGGAGGCTCAGGGGGGACCTTGTGGCTCTGCACAACTCCCTGACAGGAGGGGGCAGCCAGGGTGGGGGTCGGGCTCTGCTCGCAGGGAGCAAGGGACAGGAGGAGAGGGAACGGCCTCAAGCTGTGCCAGGGCAGGTTCAGATTGGATATTAGGGGAAGTTTCTTCTCTGAAAACGTGATCAGGCCCTGGCACAGCTGCCCAGGGCAGCAGTGGTGTCCCCATCCCTGGAAGTGTCCCAAAGGGATGTAGATATGACACATGGGGACACGGTTTAGTGGTGAACACAGAGGTGCCAGGTTAACAACTGCACTCAAGGGTCTCAGAGGTTTCTCCTACCTTAAAGATTACTTGATTCAATGAGAAGGGTGTCAACCTGCTGGACTGAGTCTCGAGAGAGCCACAAAACTGATCACAGAGCTGGAGCCCCTCTGCTCTGGAGCCAGGCTGGGAGAGCTGGGAGTGTTCATGGGGGGAAGAGAAGGATCCAGGGAGAAACCTCAGAGCCCCTTCCAGGGCCTAAAGGGGCTCCAGGAGAGCTGGAGAGAGACTGGGGACAAGGGATGGAATGACAGGACAAGAAGAAATGTCCTAAAGCAGAAGGAAGGAATATTTAGATGGGATATTGGGAAGGAACTCTTCCTTCTGTGAGGGTGGGGAGGCCCTGGCACAGGGTGTCCAGAGAAGCTGTGGCTGCCCCTGGATCCCTGGCAGTGTCCAAGGCCAGGCTGGATGGGGCTTGGAGCAACCTGGGATGGTGGAAGGTGTCCCTGCCCGTGGTAGGGAGTGGGACTGGATGATCTTTGAGGTCCCTTCCAACCCAAACCATTCAGGGATTCTGTTCTGTGGCTCTTTGATCCTCGGTGCCAGAGCTCCGGTCAGGGTTGGATGCTCCATAAAACCATTCCCATCCTGGATCTGATACCCCATCGTGCCCATTGTGTCTGTGCCTTGCAGACAGTGCCCAGAGCTTATCAGGAACCATCCCAGACTGAATTCCTGCTGCCCTGGGAGCAGCTGTGCTGTGGGCAGCCCCGGCTGGAGCACGGCCGTGCCCAAGAGCCAGATCTGGGGAGCAGGAAGGGCCCCCACGTGCCCAGGGACCTGGCTGCCAGGTGCCTTTGTGAGAGGGACCAGCGGGTCAGGGTGACACTGCACAGCCTGGAGAGCAAACAGCAGCCCTCTGGAGATGGTTTTGCCCCAGGTTCTCCTCTGGCCATGCCGCTCGTGGCCGGAGTCCCTCTATAAAACCTCCACCCTCGGACACCTGGGACACGCTTCCCTCTCCGAGTGCCAAGATCCCCCCTGGCCTCCAGCCATGAGAGTGCTCTGCGTGGTCTTTGCTGTGCTCCTGCTCTTCTCCCTGGCCACCCCAGGTAAGACAGGAACATGTGGAAGTGGAGAAAGTGGCTCTGTGCCTCGGGGTGAGGGAGGGGGTTCATCCCAGGGGCACTGGAGATCAGATCCCCAGCCTGGCAGGCACAGTGGGTTTGGGATGGGGTGAATTCCACACTGCAAATCCCATCTCCCACGCTCACACAGAGGGATCCAGTGCATGGAGGGATGGTTTGTGCTCAGTGGAGACAGAAAACTCCTCCTGTCCTATGTGGGTCTAACCCCAGAGGTACCCAGAGCATCCGTACCACCCCGGAGCCAGCAAGGAGACAATTCCCGCGGCTCTGCCTTCTCGCACATCCAGGATTTTCTTCTCTAACCCTGCTGTCTCCTCCCGCGGCAGGGCACGGGCAGCCCAAGGGCTTTTGTGACGGGTACTGCGCCCACGCGTGCGGCGAAACCGACGAGTGGTCCTTCAGCCCCTACTGCGAGGAGCCGCACTGCTGCATCCCCTCTCCCAAAAAGGGGAAATGACCCCGCAGGGAGCGCAGCGCTCGCCGCGGAGCTCCCGGAGCTGTTCCCAGGGTGTGGCCGAGACGGTGCTCAGTGCTTTGAAGTAAAGATGGGCAGATGAAGATGTTCTCTGTGTGCTGTGAGCTTCATCCGCCTCCCGGGAAGGGGACAGCCGGGAGTGGTTGGCAACCAAAGTCTGAAGGGAATTCTCCAGCCTGCAGAGTGGTCCCAAAACAGCCCCGGCAGCCCCGACACCAAAATGCCTCCCGGGAAAAGCAAAGGCTTTGGGATTTTCAAAGCAGAGGGGTGGCAAGGGCTGGGAGAGGGCTCACGTTTAATCCTGTGCCTCCCTCATCCACAAGCTGAACCCCAGTTTATTTGTAGGGGACACAATCAGTCCCATTCAGCCTCTGCACTGGGGTTCCCAGCCCCATGGAGAGGTAGAAACAGGAGGCAAACAGCTTCACCTTCCCCTCACACCCCAAAATCCCATTCCTGGGGTGCCCACAGAGCAACCAGTGCAGCCACTGGGGCTTTGGGGTCCCGTGGTTGTCCTGGACACCCTCACCAAGAACCTTCTCAGCAGAGCCTGTGACCTGATTATTCCATGGGTGTCACCAGTAACGGGAGAGCAGATGAGGATTTCTTCAGTGCCCCCTTCCCTGATGCCTTGAGAGGCCTCCTAGAAACAGAGCCCAGACAGGAGTAAAGGGAATAAAGGTGGGGATTTATTGGAAAGGCCTCCAAAGGTACCCCTGGGGAGCCAGAGGTGCTGCCCAGATGGGCCCCGAGATGGACCCTGAGAGGCCACGAGTTCTTCCCACTTTTCTGGGTTTGGTTCATTTGCATCTCAGGGTTGATTCTCCAATTAAAGCTGCAGTTAATGATGGAATTGCCCTCAGCTTGCCCCCCTCAGAGGCTCTTTGGTTGATCCTTTTTGGGCCCAGGAGGGGCTGGGTGTCCTTGGAGAGCAGCCCCGGAGAGGCTTTGTTGTGTGTTCCCAGCACAGAGAGCAGCACTGAACAGGGAACAGGCAACTCCAGAGTTACACACTGGGCACTGCAGGGTTTGGAAATATAAAAAATAAAACCTAAGGCATCATCCCTGCTCCCTCTGCTGCAGGATAACCCAGTCACTCCAGGTGTTGTGCAGGGGACTGATCCAGTGTGGGGTGGCTCAGAACACCCCACAAACACTCCAGCAATTCTGGAGGCTGAGAAATTTGTGTCCTAAAAGGTCACAGGGCAGGAATCAGCTCTGTTTCTTTGAAACCCTCCATAATAAAGGAAAATAAAGGAAATACAAGGAACTTTCCTGCCCTGGGGCCTTGCAAATGCAGGAAGAGGCTTTGCACTGGTGTTTGTGGGACTGGAGGGTGCTGGAGGGATACAGACCTCTCCCTCTGGTGGGATGACCCCCAGTTTCTGCAGGAGGAAGGGCTGTGTCTCCTCTCCTCAGCAGCATCCCCTGTGTCCAGCAGAGATCCTGGCACATGAAGCTGGAGGTAAAAGTGATTTCTTCCTCAGGATCATTGACGTATTTGTCCAAAACTCCAATTTTCCAGGACACACAAGGGCCTGCTGGTGTGTCTGAGCACACAACATGAGGTGACCACACTGGTCTGAAAATCCCTGGGAATTTTGGGGCAGACAGAAATAAAAGAATAACAGAAAAAAGAAAAAAAAGAGCAACTCTATGCTCCTTTATTTTATCCTCAGGATAAACATGAAATCTGCTAACCTGAAACACTTTATCACTTTAGACCCTGACCAGGGACACAGGAAACCCAGTAAGGCTGTGGGATTTCTTAGGATTTGGACAAGAGGAATGAGTCTCTTCCCAAAGTGGGTGAGATGCTGAGAGTGAGGGGGTTAACACTCAATTTGCAGGGGCTGAGGGCAGCAGGTAAAAATCACATTTGACACAGGCTGGTCCATCAAGAGCCACAGACTTTGTCAAGATCCACCTGAGGCCAGACAAGAGGACGTGAAAAACAGGAAATTCCCCTCAATCAGCCCTGAGCTGGTGACACTTCACAGATGCACAAGGCTGAAAGTTTGGTTGAAGGATAAAAATTACAGAAGGAAACACTGAACAGAAAAAAAAAACCAAAAAACCTCCTTTCCTATTTTTTTCTCATCTTTTGTTGTGAACTGGGAGAGAAGAGTGAAAAGAAAAGCCATGTGAAAGTGAATGACCTCCAGAACGGGGTTTGCAGCAACCTGGGGTAGTGGAAGATGTCCCTGCCCATGGCAGGGGGTGGGATGAGGTGACCTAAAAATGTCACTTACAACCCAAACTATTCTATGATTCCCTGGTATTATAAATTCCAGCTATACCAAGAAGCAGATTTATATCCTGGGAAGGACCTTTTATAGGAGAAACAGTTGAATATCTCTATGATATACCAATGAATCACTGCATTAATCACCTTTTATAGGAGAAACAGTTGAATATCTCTATGATATACCAATGAATCACTGCATTAGAGGGGTTTCTTCTATTTCACAGGTAGGAAACATCAGTTACTGGCCTTGGTTCAAAGTTGTCCCCTGGGAGAGCCCCTGCAACTCAGATCACACAGAACTCACACTCCACACCTTCTCAGGGGCAACAGGGGATGGAAAGGCCACGGCTCCTGCACTCAGTTTCAATAAAGAAGTGATATAAAAATGGGGGAATTGTTGAAAAGGAGACAAAGGGTGCAGCTAAAAGAGTTAAATGCTTGCAAATGGATTCTTTGCAAGCGCCTGGGGAGATGTTTGAGGCCACTAAGAGGGACACTCAGGGGGAAAATGTGTGGCAGGCATTAAAAAAAAAAACCCTGAGAAAGAGCAAAAGGAAAAGGTCACAGCAGAACGGTGGGATGAGGGAGGCTGTTAGGAAGGAAGAGCTGAAATTGTGTCCAAACATGTAAAACAGAAAAGATAATACACGGGGCCTGAGAAAGGATGAAACACAACAAGGCAGCTCAGCAGAGAACTGCAGGAAGAGCTTGTAAAATGTGAGGAAGCCTCTTGGAGTAAAGTCTTCTATTCTTTTTTCCAAACACATCAGGAACCTGAAGCCTGACAAAGAGCATGGTCAGGGAAATAAAGTTAATTAAAGATCAGGCCACTCCAATGGAGCTGAATGGAACATTTACATCTGTGCTCATCTGGGCAGAAGGGAGGGAGACCTCGATGCTGAAACCTCCTTTGTGGGGACTCATTAAAGGGGCTTGACTGAAATGTAAATGCATTGGAAGAGAGGAAAAAGCAACAGCAAATCACCAGCACCCAGATCTCACTCCCCCAAAAAAAGTCTGAAGGGAATTTAAGGATCAAACAGCCACTTCTGACTGCACTTTGTGATCTCTGCAGCCTGGAGAAGGGAAGGATCCAGGGAGAGCTCAGAGCCCCTTCCAGGGCCTAAAAGGGGCTCCAGGAGAGCTGGAGAGGGACTTGGGACAAGGGCTGGAGGGACAGGACACAGGGAATGGCTTCCCACTGCCAGAGGGCAGGGATGGATGGGATATTGGGAAGGAATTCCTGGCTGTGAGGGTGGGGAGGCCCTGGCACAGGGTGCCCAGAGAAGCTGTGGCTGCCCCTGGATCCCTGGCAGTGTCCAAGGCCAGGTTGGATGGGGCTTGGAGCAACCTGGGACAGTGGGAGGTGTCCCTGGCCATGGTAGGGGGTGGGACTGGATGACCCTTAAGGTCCTTCCAACCCAAAACATTCCACAATTCCACGATCTATTGCTCAAGAAAGTTCTGCTGTGCAAAGATGGGAGGTGCCAGTGTTGCAAGAAAAACAAATGTTAGTGTCCTGGGGGATGGCAAGCTGGGATTGAACCAGTTTTAAATAAAATAACAGGGGAGAAAAATGGGAAAATCCTGTCCTAAAACCAAAGGACAGGGCCCAGCACTTTGGGGCTGAGATGCAGGAGAGGGGGTTAAGAGGAGCATTGGGGGAGTCACTGGTGGGGCTACAGCAGGAAATTTGGTCAAAAAAAACCTGGAAAAGGGATGGGATGGGATGGAAAGTTGACAAAATTTGTTGCTAATGCATTGTTTAGGGTAATAGAGGTGAGGGCTGAGGAAGGACCTGTCTGGTTTGGGGCTGTGACTCCTGGTGAAATCCAGTGCAGGCAGATGTTGTGAGGGAAAATCCAGGTCACTGTCAATGTCAAGTGGATGGCTCCACGTTGGTTATTTGATTGCAGAGACTGGGAATGCAGGAGTGAGAGAGAACAGGGATCAGTACCATCACACTGAGCTGCTTGATAAACCTTGGGAATTCTAGCCAGACATTTTTGGACTCCCCTTTTATTTTATTTCTTTTTATTTTCCCATGCGTTTGCTGTTCCCATGACAGTGAATATCCCAGGCAAAGGAGAAGGAAGAGCTGGAGGTGATGCCTTAAGAGGCCTCCTAGAAACAGAGATCAGACAGGAGTAAAGGGAATAAAGGTGGGGATTGATTGGAAAGGCCTCCAAAGGTACCCCTGGGGAGCCAGAGGTGCTGCCCAGATGGGCCCCGAGATGGACCCTGAGAGGCCACGAGTTCTTCCCACTTTTCTGGGTTTGGTTCATTTGCATCTCAGGGTTGATTCTCCAATTAAAGCTGCAGTTAATGATGGAATTGCCCTCAGCTTGCCCCCCTCAGAGGCTCTTTGGTTGATCCTTTTTGGGCCCAGTTTGGGCTGGGTGTCCTTGGAGAGCAGCCCCGGAGAGGCTTTGTTGTGTGTGCCCAGCACAGAGAGCAGCACTGAACAGGGAACAGGCAACTCCAGAGTTACACACTGGGCACTGCAGGGCTTGGAAAATAGAAAAGTTCAAACCTGAGGCATCAGAGGCACCGTGTGACCACTCAGAGGGTGAAACCTGGGATCGGCTGAGCCTCCAGCCTCCTCCTCACCGAGGGAGGACCAACTGGAAAAAGCCCTGCTGGGCCATTTTTCTTTTGCTGTTTACACAAACTGCACTCATGGGGAAGGTCCCAGTGTTTAAAATGAGGCAGCTCAGGCTCTGCCCTGTTCCCTGTGGCTGTGTGAGGGTGGCAGTGGCAGGGGAGCAGATGGGCACACAAACAGGAGTCACTGGGCCATGTGTTCCCCTGCTGCCTGGCGTTCCTCTCTCTGCCAGGGCAGATGCACCGACTGTCACTGCAAGGGAAGGCTCATCTTTAAACTGCACAGCAGCAGGCAACGTGGGAACTCCAGATTTGTGGAGATAGTGGGGTTTTGGGGTTTTTTTGGGTTTTTTTGCTGCTCTGTGTGGCTTGTTCCTTTAAAAATGTTTCTGTTGAAGTCTTATTTCATTGAAAATAAGATAAAGAGGAAAACAGGGGGAAAGAATCTTACAACCAGGATCAAATCAATTGTCATGGAATCCCTGAATGGTTTGGGTTGGAAGAGACCTTAAATCTACCCCCTGCCATGGGCAGGAACACCTTCCACTGTCCCAGGTTGCTCCAAGCCCCATCCAGCCTGGCCTTGGACACTGCCAGGGATCCAGGGGCAGCCACAGCTTCTCTGGGCACCCTGTGCCAGGGCCTGCAGCTTCTAGAAGCAGGATTCAGCAGAACACCCCTTTCACCAATCCCTGCTTTATTTCACCACGTTTCCTTACAATTCTTGGGTTTTTCCAACCCTGTGGTTCTTTTCCCCCCTCCTAAATGAGGAAGATGCTGAAGGGAGTGTGAGACCCCTGCCCCCATCCTTCCCTCCCATTCCCCAGCCATGGGAACAACCCTTCTGCTGGGATCTTCACTGAACACCGATTTTTCTGAGCCCCAGGGCTGAACCAGGCCCCCTCCCACCCATGGGATTTGCTGTGAGGCTCAGTGGGGACAGGGACACCTGCGAGGGCCTTGTTCCTTTGTCACCCAGCAGTGCTGAAATTCCCTGTGGGAAGCAGAGGGGAAAACTCCATCTCTTTCACACTTTAATTATGAAATTAGTGAAAGAGAACAATGAGAGGTGATGCCAGCAGGCCTTTGGGGCTGGGCTCGGGGAACCACTAAATGGGATCACGAGCACACAACAAACAACATCTCCTTTTTTGTTTGNTTTCCCCATTCTCATTCCCCATTTCCCCATTCCCCCATTCCTGTTCCCTGTTTCTCCATCCCCATTCCCCATTCCCTACTTCCCCATCCCCATTCCCATTCCCCATTTCCCCATTTCCCCATTCTCATTCCCCATTTCCCCATTCCCCCATTCCTGTTCCCTGTTTCTCCATCCCCATTCCCCATTCCCTACTTCCCCATCCCCATTCCCATTCCCCATTTCCCCATTTCCCCATTCTCATTCCCCATTTCCCCATTCCCCCATTCCTGTTCCCTGTTTCTCCATCCCCATTCCCCATTCCCTACTTCCCCATCCCCATTCCCATTCCCCATTTCCCCATTTCCCCATTCTCATTCCCCATTTCCCCATCTCCATTCCCTATTTCCCCATCCCCATCTCCATTCCCCATTTCCATGCCTCCCATCCCCTCCCAGTCACAGTGGGCAGCAGGATCACACTCTGCTCATAGGCAGCTCCTGCTCTGTCCCCCCACATGTCCCAACACTCCTCCCCAAGCCCAGCCCCAAAACTCTGAGGGACCTTGAAGCAGCTCCTTGTGCACCTCCCTCCCTACAGGGCCACTGAGTGACCCTGGTGCACTTTGGGAAAGATGGGAGAGCATCTCAAACCACCCCAAAAGCAAAGCTCATAAAGATGTCCCTCAGGGCAAGACTTCATTGAGCTCCAGGCACCAGCTTGAGAAGCTGCTGGCCTGAAATAGCCGGGAAATGATGTCCAGAGGGAAGGGATGTTGGACTGGGAGCCTTTCTGAACCCCAAATCTCCCTTTCAGTCATCGAAGAGAGAGGTGAGAAGCAGAACAGAAGGGATGTCTGAGCACTGCACATCAAAAATGTGAGGGAGCTTGACCCTGAAGGTGTTGCCAGAACTAGTTGGGCACAAAAGGTGGCATTGAGCAGAGGAAACTTCCAGGAAGCTGTCTCTGAAAAGGACATCCAGCAGTCACTTGGTACTTCATGACTGAAATAATTACACCAGGGCCCAGCTCACCTTAACTTAGGTGTCAAAAACATCCAAAACATCCTAAAAGTGCCTCTTACAGTACTTTAAAGTAATTTTTTTTTTTTTTTGTAAATAATCATTTGCATAAAAGCAGATCCCCATATAAAGCAACCTGGGTGGCCAAATCATGCCACAGAACCGTGGAATCCTAAAATAAGCGAATCCTGAAATCATAGTCGTGAAATCATAGAATCATGGGATCATAGAACCCTAAAGTCATGGAAACAGGGAATCACAGAATCCTAAAACCACAGAATCATGGAATCACAGAGCCACAGAGGTGTTTGGGCTGGGAGGAAACACAGACACACACCTGAAGGATGAGAGACATTTGTGTGGGCAACAAAGCCCCAGCTCTAAAGCCACGTTTTCTCCAAGTGCCTGTGGTCCACACTGACCCTCCTCAGCCTGCTTCTGCCCCTCATCCAGCTCACATTCCCACCCAATTCCCCCTCTTACCTGGGGCAGCCAGGGAGACCAGGAGGAAGACAGCAAAGACAAGGCAGAGGAACCTCATGGCTGGAGCAGAGCTGGGATCTCAGCGAGGCTGGAGCAGGAGGGTCGGAGGCAGCCGGAGCTGGGCGCTGTGAGTGGCGAGGCTGGGGATCCCTGGATTTATAGGGCACAGAGGAGGGTCTGGGGGAGGTCCTGCTGCTCTCATGGGTCACTGCCTGGCACAGTCAGCAGCCCCCTCCACCCTTTTGTGTGATCCCAGAGCCGGCACCAGCCCCGGTTCAAAGGGAAAGCGCCGAGTGAGACAGGAGAGGACGGGCAGCAGATGGAACTGATGTGCTGGGGCACAGGGACCTCGCAGGGAACGAGATCAGTATCACAGGCCTTTCCCAAGCCTTGGCAGGGATGCAGCAGGGCTGGGATGTGGCCAGGATGCACTGACAGCTCTGCCTCTGCTGTCTGGAGCTGTCCCCTCGCGGGCAGGACACGCTGAGAGGAGCTGGTGTCCCTGTGTCACCCCCTTGGGAGCCACAGCTGCAAATCCCTCTGGTAAATTCAGCAAACACCACATTCCCTGCAGCCTGTTCTCCCTCTCACCCCTCTGAAGGGCCAGAGCCCTGGAGCTGAGAGCCTTTTCCCAGGAAAGGCTGACCACTCCCAGACACTGTGATCAGCCCCTCTTCCTCATAAACCCTCCAGACAGCTCCAGGGCTGTTTAATTTCTGGGGTGGCCATGGCCTGATCCTGGCTGCCAGGGGTGCTCAGGTGCTGACAGAAGGTTATTTAGAGCAGGGAAATGAGAAATGACTGCAAGGAGTCTGGAGGCAGAAGGATCTCAGCACTGAGTGTCAAATGAGACTGGCTCGGGGATGGCAAAATGATTTTCACCTGCCAGGAATGAGACATTCCCAAAGAGCACTCAAAAAAACACCAAAAAACCCCCAGTGTCCAGAAGCAGCAAATCTGAGTGCTGGCGTTTGCTGGAGTGGATGCTGATAGAAATTTGGGGTGGTTTTGTGACAGTTTTGAGGGTACTTTCTGCTGCAAACTGTGCTGGTGCCCCTGTCCCTGCACATGCAGAGCAGGATAAGAGGTACAAAGGATCTCAGAGATGTCAGGTGACAGCTGAGGACTCATTCCCAGGCAGGGAGAAAGTCATTAGACTGGGAACTTCCACTGCAGAGGGAGCTGAGAATGTGGGAATGTGTGACTGCACTGTTAAAGTAGCGTCCTACACAAGAGAGAACTCTGGTTTTCCCTTCCCATGACCAGGGAAGCAGGGGACACCCAGGAGTCTGACTCATTGTGATGCANAGGGTTTGGAAAATAGAAAAGTTAAAACCTGAGGCATCAACTGAACAAAGGAATTCTTCTTTCCCACTGCCCACTTTGGTGCAACTCGGTGTGCCACCAACAGCACGAGAGGAAACAGCCTCAAGTTGCACCAGGGGAGGTTTGGATTGGATATTAGGAAAGATTTGTTCACAGAAATGGTGGTGAGGGAAGTGATGGGAGTCTCCATTCCTGGAGGGATTTAAAAGCTGTGTGGATGTGGCACCTGGGGACATGGGTCAGTGGTGGCCTGGGCAGTGCTGGGCAATGGTTGGACTGGATGATCTTAGTCAGAGGTCTTTTCCGAATCCAGATGATCCTGTGATTCAGTGATTCCATGGCATGTTTTACCCTTCTGTGAGTGACTTCTTAGCAAATCAGCTGTGCTGGCACTGGGAGCTGCCTCTCCCTGTTGGTAAATTTTTAGCACAGCCCTGGCCATGGGTTTTTTTCCAAGGCCACTTTACACATCTGCAAAAACACATTTCCCACTGCTCCTCCCGTGTCTCTGTGAGACAGCCCTGACTTCCAGTGGGGCTGGGACCTGCTCACCCTGCTTGGAGTGAAAGAGGGTTTGATGTTGTGGGGGTCAGCAGGGTGTGACCCCTGACATCAGGGCTGGGGAGGGGGGCCTGGAACTCCTCAGCTGCCAGCAAAGCCACAGCCACGGGGCTGCTGGGTGTTACCAAAAATGCATGGAGCCCCTCTGCTCTGGAGCCAGGCTGGGAGAGCTGGGGGTGTTCACCTGGAGAAGAGAAGGATCCAGGGAGACCTCAGAGCCCCTTCCAGAGCCTAAAGGGGCTCCAGGAGAGCTGGAGAGGGACCTGGGACAAGGGATGGAGGGACAGGAGACAGGGAATGACTTAAACTGATAGGGAGTAGGTTTAGATTAGAGACTAGGAAGAAATTTTAGGCTGTGAGGGTGGGGAGGCCCTGGCACAGGGTGCCCAGAGAAGCTGTGGCTGCCCCTGGATCCCTGGAAGTGTCTAAGGCCAGGCTGGATGGGGCTTGGAGCAACCTGGGACAGTGGGAGGTGTCCCATGGCAAGGGTTGGAACAGGATGATTTTTAATGTCCCTTCCAACCCAAACCATTCTGTGTTTCTGTGATCACAATCTCAATTCTTCCAGATTTTTGTTAGAGATCACATTTTCTTGGTCCTGTAACCATCTCAGCCCTGAGCTGTCTCCAACCTTTGAAGCCTGGTGCCCTCAGGACCACCTGGAATTCTTATTTAGAGTAAGAAATGAATTAACTCAGGTGCCTGACATGTGATAAACCTGGGGGTTATTTTTACAGAAAGAATAATTCCTGCCTTTCCCAGGAGAGAGAAGGATGACATTGCCCCAGTGTGTGCACCTCGGTGCCCACTGCAGCCCCACACTTCTGCAGAATCCCTGCATTGCTCAGTCCAGCTTCTCCACCAGCTGTTCCTGTCTTTTCCAAAAAAGAAAACCCAATCCCCAGTGCCCTCCAGAATGGAGCAGTCCCTTCCAGCCTGTTTGCAAATTCAGTAAGGAGGAGCTTTATTCCATGACACAATTTTTAATGGAGAGCCTGGGTAGTTCAGGACTTGGTGGATGTCCTTCTACCATCGCCATGGTAACAGGAAATTTATGAACTCCTGCTCATAAACCACTTTTTCCTTCATTTCCTCTAGGCCGTGATCAATACCAGAAAGAAAAGAAACAAATTCAAAACTGAGACAAAGCACCCAGAAAAATGAATGTGATCAAAATATTGTAGAGAAGCACAGCTGGGAGAGGCCCTGGAGGATCCTCGGTGCCAGAGCTCCGGTCAGGGTTGGATGCTCCATAAAACCATTCCCATCCTGGATCTGATACCCCATCGTGCCCATTGTGTCTGTGCCTTGCAGACAGTGCCCAGAGCTTATCAGGAACCATCCCAGACTGAATTCCTGCTGCCCTGGGAGCAGCTGTGCTGTGGGCAGCCCCGGCTGGAGCACGGCCGTGCCCAAGAGCCAGATCTGGGGAGCAGGAAGGGCCCCCACGTGCCCAGGGACCTGGCTGCCAGGTGCCTTTGTGAGAGGGACCAGCGGGTCAGGGTGACACTGCACAGCCTGGAGAGCAAACAGCAGCTCCTGGGAGGTGGCCTGAGTCCGTCTCCAGGCACAAATGTCTCTGTCTTTGTTGTTCCGTGCTCCCAGCACAGCGAGAGCTCCCCTGGCCCTTCAGGCATTAGATTGGATATTGGGAAAAAAATGCCTTCACTGGAAGGGTGGTCAGGCATTGGAATGGGCTGCCCAAGGAAGTGGGGGAATCACCATCCCTGGAAGCTTTCAAAAAACACCTGGAAGTGGCACTTGTGGATGTGGTTTCCTGTTGAGCCTGGCAGTGCTGGGGAGCAATTGGAGTTGGTGATTTTAGAGGGATCTTCCAACCTCGGTGGTTCCATGATTCTGTTTCCTACACTGTGCTGCTTTTCCCTCGTTTTCCTCCATGCCCACCCAGGCAACACAGCAGCTGGGGAGCTGGAGAGGACGGAGAGACCTGGAAGAACAAAATTAGGAATTGCCACCTCCAGAGCCTTCTTGCTGGGACACCCTGCAGGGAGGCAGCCTTGAATACAAACCCCACTGGCCAGAAACTCTTCAGGGTCAAGTTGCTGGAGAGGACACTGCAGAAAGTCTCCTTCTGGCCTCTTCCCTGTCACTCCTTTACACCCTTTCCAGATTTCTCCGTTGTTTCTCTCTTTTTCATGCCTCCATCCAGCTACTGTCCATATCCAGTTGTGGTAATTACATGTTCTCACCCTCTCAGCTCCCTTCTTCATTCTCTGGGTTTTCCTTCCTCTTTCCACTTAATATTTTTATGTTTTCAATGACCACTGCAGGGAAATAACCCTGCTCATTTCTGCTGTTGACCATTTGTAACCTTTTAGAAGGAATAATTCCATTTACTGGAATTCTGAAGGAAAATAAATCACTACCCTTATAGAACTGTTGGGTTTTTTGGGATTTTTTTTTTAATAAGAAACTAGGTGGGTTTTTGTCAAGATACAGAGTTTATTTTGTAGATATTGGATGTGTTTGTCCCTACAAATGTTCAGCAGGGAATCCCTCATTCCACCTATTCATGTTCAAATTCAAACAAACACCCCCATTCGTTGCTGGTGTTGCCTCATCTTTCCTGGATTCTTCTTTTCTGGATGCAAAACCAACAGCTAAAATCTCCTCCTCTGCATTAAGGCACAAGGAGGAGGAAGGATGAGTCTGGATCAGCTTAGAAACACCCAAAAAACCCCAGTGCTGGGAGATGCTGGAGCCCTTTGCACCACGGGGGAAAGAGCAGAGCTGGAGAAAATCCAGCAGAGGAGAGGACAGATTTTACATGTTCCATCACAAAAAAAAAAAAAATATTTTTGAATGGGATGTGATCCAGCCTGGATGTAATTTTGCTTTTTTTTTAATCCCAGAAATTCTAGAACAGTTTGTGCCTGGGCAGATGTGGGGCTTTGCAGGGATGTTTTCTTCGGGCTCCTTTCCTCCCCTGGAGTGATCTCTGTGCTCCTCGTGCCATCACCACAAGCTGAACCCTGCACCAGCACCTGAAATATTTTCTTGTATGGCAACAAAAAATGGGTACCCCAGCATCCCAATGGAAATCTGGGATTGTTTTCTACCTTGCAGCTCTGGTGCCCCAGGGACCTCCCTTTCCCACTGGTCTTGGTTTGTTCAACCCAGAAGAGGGAAAAGAAGGGGGTGAATGGCTCAGACAGGGAAGCAGCAAAGGAACTGGGATCTCCTCACTCTCCTCTGCCTCTTCCCAGCTACAATTTCAGACCCAAGTCCTTGCCATGTTTAGCAGGTGAGCCCTGGGCTGTGCAGGAGGAAGATGGCACAAGCCTGGCCACCTTTGGCCATCCCCATGGGATTAAACTGCCCCCAGCTCCCAAAACAGTGGGGTTCTACCCAAAATGTCCATTGGGAGCGGCCTGTGGCAAATCCTGAACTTGCACTGGAGATTTGGTGAACCTGCTGGGTGTCCTGGGGCACAGCAGCTCCTGGGGCTGTGCTGACCCTTTGGGAACATGGCACAGTTTAAACTGGAATGTGGGCACCCCCTAGGGCAGCTCCAGATCACAGGGATGCCTTGAGAGTCCTCCTAGAAACACAGACCAGACAGGAGTAAAGGGAATAAAGGTGGGGATTTATTGGAAAGGCCTCCAAAGGTACCCCTGGGGAGCCAGAGGTGCTGCCCAGATGGGCCCCGAGATGGACCCTGAGAGGCCACGAGTTCTTCCCACTTTTCTAGGTTTGGTTCATTTGCATCTCAGGGTCGATTCTCCAATTAAAGCTGCAGTTAATGATGGAATTGCCCTCAGCTTGCCCCCCTCAGAGGCTCTTTGGTTGATCCTTTTTGGGCCCAGTTTGGGCTGGGTGTCCTTGGAGAGCAGCCCCGGAGAGGCTTTGTTGTGTGTGCCCAGCACAGAGAGCAGCACTGAACAGGGAACAGGCAACTCCAGAGTTACACACTGGGCACTGCAGGGTTTGGAAAATAGAAAAGTTCAAACCTGAGGCATCAGCAGCAGCTCTCAGGGTTACAGGAAGAAAGAGGAATAAATAGGATCAGAACTCCTGCACTTCCCCAGAAGCTGTAGAGTTGGGCTTGAGGTAAAAATTTTCCCTGGTGAGGAATATCCAGTCATGAGCTGAAAACCTCCAGGCAATGAAGACATCACCACTTCTATTATTATTGAATCTCACTTTTAGTAACTAAAGTTTCTTTATAGAATCGGAGAATAGAATTGTAGGATGGTTTGGGTTGGAAGGGACCTTGTAGGACATTTAGTCCAACCCCCTGCCACGGGCTGGGACACCCTCCACTATCCCAGGTTGCTCCAAGCCCCATCCAGCCTGGTCTTGGACACTTCCAGGGATCCAGGGGCAGCCACAGCTTCTCTGGGCACCCTGTGCCAGGGCCTCCCCACCCTCACAGGGAAGAATTCTTCCTAACTTCCAGTCCAAACCCACTTTCTTTCAGTTTGATGCCATTCCCTCTTGCCCTGCCGCTCCAGGCTGCTGGAAATTGTCCCTCTCCCTGCTCCCTGTAGGCTCCCTTCAGACCCTGGGAGGCCACCTGGGCACTGGGTTTGGTGGTGAACACGTGGGGCTGGGTCAGTGCTTGGACTCAATGACCTCAAAGGGCTTTTTTAACCCAAATGATTCTGTGATTCAATTTTAAAAAAAAGCCACAGGACTGCAACAGCAGCTCTGCCTTGTCTCTGATCTCACAGTTAAAGAGACTTTCCAGCACAGCTGGACATTTTTGCAGCTCTCACTTTCTCCGTGTCCTGTTTGATTTCTGGAATGACAAGTCACGGCTCCAAATTTATCCCACTGCCTGCACCAGAGAGTGGAACAAAAGGCACTGCAGCTGCTGGGAGCAGCTCTGACTCTGCTGGGCTGCCCTGGCTCTCATCTCCTCGTCACTGCTACTCGGGCCACTTGTTCTTTATTAACTGGGATCATTAATTGGATTCTGGAAGGAAAGATTTTCACTTCTCTGCATCCAACAGAGAGGACATTTACTCCCACACTGAGAACCCTTTTTTTTTCCCCCAGTAACAATGGTTCATACCTCAAGCTTCTCAGGACACTCAGCCTAACAAATCCTAACTCAGCCTGTTCATTTAACTTGATCTTAAACACTCGGCACAACCACAGCTGTCACTGCTGAACTGACAGCACCAGAGGGTGGTTCCAGCTCCATTTAAAACCATTTTCCCTGGTGGTGAGGCCAGGTTGGATGGGATTGGAGCAGCCTGGGATAGTGGAAGGTGGCCCTGCTCATGGCAGGGGGTGGAATGAGATGAGCTTTAGGGTCCCTTCCAACCCATCCCATTCTGTGATTTGATGAAGTTCAAGTCTCCCTACCCCCTAAAACAAAATTTTCTAAGCTCCCTTAAGGGTTTGGTTTTGAAGATGTATTGATTTGTGCTCTTCAAGAGGCAATTCAGGATTCAGCTTTCTCTGGAATGATCTGGCAATATCCCAAACCGGGTCAGGCCCCAGGAACCCAGTTTTGGAGCTGGAAAGAGTTACCCCAACATACCCAGCTCCCCGGACAGAGAGAACCTGGGTCAAGTGTCAGGAAAAAGCAGCCCAAACAATGTTTGCAAAGTACCACAGCAGCTAGAGAGTAATTAGAAAAAAATTAACTCATCAACAATTTCTCACCTCCTGTTATTCCCATTTCCCTTTCAGAAACAGGTGGTAGAACAATCCACAGAATCAGAGACACATGGAATGGTTTGGGCTGGAAAGGACCTTAAAGATCATCCAGTTCCAACCCCCTGCCATAGGGAGCTGATAATAATGGCTCCTGGTGGTCTCCAGAGAAACCATAATTGTCTCTATTGCAACCTGTAGTCACTGTATAAATACCTGTTTAATGATCTTTCCACTTAAACCCAAGTGCAGGCAAAGATAATTTCATTAATGCCCCTCATGTCACACTCATGTCCAATGGAAATCCACAAAAACCACAGAGGTTTCCCTCCTCTCTTTCTCTTTTTTTTTCCCCCTTCAGGGAGCCCCCAAAAGTTAAATCATGTCCAGAGCTAAACTCTCAAAGCCACCCACCCAAAAAAAACAGACCATGGCACATCGATACACTGAATATCTGTCAGACCCCTGTGCAGTGGCCTGAGTGTTTCCTCAGAATTCAGTATTTTTGAGTCCATGAAAAGGCTGGAATTTTCCCCATGGAAATGTGAAAGAGCCAAGCAGAGATGATCTCTCAGATATCCCACCCTCCACACCCAGGTGCTGGTAAAGGGAGGGGTTTGGGGACTGGCTGTACCTGAGCAATTGTTCTCCCTCAGAACAATTCCAAACAGCCCTGGCACCAGGCTGGGCACTCTGCGTGCTCCAGGGGCACAGAGACCTGGAGCTTTGTCCCTGGTGAGTGCCTGGAGAGCTCCATGGCCAGGAAGGATTTTCAGAAAGGGAGGAGGGAAAGGAAAAAAAAAATGAAGAAAGAAAAAGACAAAAAGCTTTATGGAAAAATGTTAAATTTGGAATCCCAGACTGGTTTGGGTGGAGAGGGACCTTAAACCTCATCTCATTCCACACCCCCTGCCATGGGCAGGGACACCTTCCACTATCCCAGGCTGCTCCCAGCTGGCCTTGGACACTGCCAGGGATCCAGGGGCAGCCGCAGCTTCTCTGGGCACCCTGTGCCAGGGCCTCACTTTCCTCACAGCCAGGAATTCCTTCCCAATATCCCATCCAGCCCTGCCCTCTGGCCATGGGAAGCCATTCCCTGTGTCCTGTCCCTCCAGCCCTTGTCCCAAGTCCCTCTCCAGCTCTCCTGGAGCCCCTTTAGGCTCTGGAAGGGGCTCTGAGGTCTCCCCAGATCCTTCTCTTCTCCAGGTGTCCAGCTCTCACCCACCAACACCTCCAAGTCCCTTTCCTGGGGAGCATTAGGAGCTGTCCCATGATTTCTTACAGCAAAATAGAAAAGCTTCACCAGAAACTTGTTATTCCCTGGGGGGAAAAAAAACCACCAAAATCTGCTGAAAATAATTCCTGCTGGAATCTGAGCCCCGAGGAACGCTGGTGTGTGCAGTGTGGGGTCCATCTCTCTGTCTGCCTCCCCCTGCTGCCCTCCTTTCCTCCTGCAGCCTCCCTCCAGAGCTGCCCAGTCCCTCTCTGCTCACCAAATCCCCGGTCTGGCCGTGCTGGGCTCTCGGGGATGCTGCCTGGGGAGCTCTCCCACCACACCTGCAGGCTCCCTTCTTGCAGCTGCCAGGGGGATGGACCCTGCTGGTGGGGTTTGGTGAGGAGCTGTGCATGTGAGCTCAGCCATCCCCGTGGATAGAAAGTGGAAAACAATGTCTAAGTCAGCTCCAGCTGAGTTCCCTTCTATTTTAGCAAATTTACTGTAAATGGGATGATTTATCTGCTTCTTCATGGAAGGGTTTTTCTTTTTGCCTCTTCCTCCTCTGGACCCCTGGCTACATCCACACCAGGGAATGAAGCAATGCCAGCACCAGGCTCAGACATCAAATGTACCCCAGCCCCTGGCAGACTTTTGGTCTGGGCAAACTGGCTCCAGGGCAGGGCTCAGGAGCTGGCACAGACACCAACCCCCAGCAAGCTGCCCACCGTGGGTCCCTTTTTTTGGGGAGCCAGGAGATGTCAATATCCCCTGTATGGCTCAGCCCTGCCAGCTGGGCCAAGCCTTGGATTTATCCCTGTGGATTCATCTCTGTGGATGTGGTCGCTGCACCCACAGGTGATTCTCAGCCCCAAACCTCCTTCACCTTGTGCTTGCTGCTCTTCCTGGGAAAACATCACAGGACCTTGGGATAATGGGATCACAGGAATGAAAAGGAGCACAGAGAGAGCCCTGAAAAACACCAGTGCTCGGCCAAGAGGCAAATGGTCCCGGGGCTGCAGCATATGGAGGGTGATCCTCTGCAGTCCTGCAGCCAATTACTGCTTGGATTGCACAGCAGAGCCCTGCTGGTGCCAGGGCACACGTGGTGCAGGGGAACTCGCTCTCTGGAAAGCCCAGAGCCACGGGAATCGCTCCAGATTCGGCACATGAGGTCTCAAAGGTGGCTCCAGAGCAGGGAGAGGACCAGCTGCTCCCCAGGGCCTGCCCCGTGCCCTGGGGGTTTTCAGGAGCAGACCCAGACTGTTCATGATCCTGCTCTCCAGGCAGGAGAGGAAGACATGGGAAGAGCCCCGGCTCCTGCTGAGGACAGAAAAGCTTCTTGGCAAAGCCCTCCAGGCTGCATTCCGGGGCAGAGGGGAGCAGATGGCCGGGCATTTAGGGCTCTGGCAGGAGGAATCCCTGGGCCTTTGGCAGAGGGCACTGATTTAGCTCTGCTTCTCCTTCTGCTTGGACACTTTTCTGTCTGTCTGTGCTCCTCCTGCTCGTGGGGTTCCTTAGGAGGCTTTGTCAGAGCAAGGAGAAGCAGATGGTGCCTGGAGCCACCTGCTGCAGACAGCTGGACCCAAATCCATCCTCTCAAATACCTCCCCAACCCATGGACCACAGAATATTTAGGTTGGAAAAAGCCCTCTGAGATCAATGAGTCCAAGTGCCCCCCAGCACTGCCAAGGCCACCACTGAGCCATGTCCCCAAGTGCCACATCCACAGGACTTTTAAATCCCTCCAGGGATGGGGACTCCAGCACTGCCCTGGACAGCTGTGCCAGGGCTGGACAACCCTTTCCATGAAGAAATTTTCCCTCCCATCCAGCCTAAACCTCCCCTGGAAACTCGAGGCTGCTTCCCCTCATTGTTTTCACTTGGGAGAAGATTCCAACTTCCCCCCCTTGCTGCCCCCTCCTGTCAGGGAGTTGTGCAGAGCCACAAGGTCCCCCCTGAGCCTCCTTTTCTCCAGGCTGAGCCCCTTTCCCAGCTCCCTCAGCCCCTCCTCATCATCCCAGTTGTGCTCCAGCCTCTCTCCCTCACTCAGGGCGAGTCTGTACCTAAAAATTATCCTAAAATTGTCCTAAAATTATCCTAAATTATTATATATTATAAAAATTATCCTAAAGTTGTTGGTGCTCACAGCCCAGCCTGTGGGTCAGGATGTTTCCCCTCGTGCAGGGAGGGTTGGCAGTGCAGGACAGGGTGATTTGTGTGGGGCACAGAGGTGGGGCTGGCCTGGCAGGGGTGTTTCATTGCACAAGAGGTGAGCTGTTCCCTTCCTGACGTTCATCTTGTACATCCCCTGCTGTTCCCGAGGCTGGGGCAATGTTTGCTGACCAGTATCAGGGCTGAGCTGTGCCAAAGCAGTGTCACAACACGGGGAGCAGCTCCAAGCCTTGATGCTCCTTATTTTACAGGGCTAAAAAGAAGGCAGGAGGGGTCTCCCTGCTGTGTTCCTCCGGGAGAGGTGACATTCAAAGCAAATTCATTTGAGTACAAACCTCATTTTTCCTAAGGCGTGAGGCACGAGGACAGAAAAAGGCAGGAAATTAATCCCACCCCAGTCCCAGCGTCCTTTTCTTAGGCACCCACTCCAGCTGTGGCTCCCCTGGATCCCTGGAAGTGTCCAGGGCCAGGTTGGATGGGGCTTGGAGCAGCCTGGGATGGTGGAAGGTGTCCCTGCCCATGGGATGATCTTTAAGATCCCTTCCAACCCAAATTATCAAGATACACCCAGGGAGATTTAGGAGCAATTTCTTCACCAAAAGAATGATCAGTCACTGTCACAGCCCAGGAAAGCAGTGGAGTCCCCATTCCTGCAGGGATTTAAAAGCCCTGTGGATGTGGCACTTGGGGAACTGGCTCAGTGGTGGCCTTGGCAGTGCTGGGGGATGGTTGGACTCAGTGATCTCAGAGGGGCTTTTCCAACCCAAACCCTTCTCTGCTTCTGTTCTGTGATTCCACCACCGTGTTGCAAACACCCTTCACAAACACCAGTCCCCACAGCACCTCCATGGGGGTAGAGGCCACCACACAGAGCAGCTGTGCCTCAGTCTGTGGGGTCTGAGGGGGCTTCACGAGGGTGGGGGGCTGTGGGGCTGTGGGGATGGGAGGGGTGAACAGGGGAGAGCCCAGGCAGGGCCTCCCATGAGGCTCAGGGGGGTTGACACCCATGAAGGTCATTCCAAGGGAGCTGTGTGGAATCACAGAATCAGAGAATGGCTTGGGTGGGCAGGGACCTCAAAGCTCATCTTGTGGGCAGGGACACCTCCCACTATCCCAGGTTGCTCCAAGCCCCATCCAGCCTGGCCTTGGACACTTCCAGGGATCCAGGGGCAGCCACAGCTTCTCTGGGCACCCTGTGCCAGAGACCCCAGGAGAGCCTCCTGCAGCTGAGGAGCTCCCAAAAGCACCAGCCCTCCCCAAGGAGTTCACTTTCCCTCCCCTGAGCATGGGAAAGAACAGGGAGACAGCTTTTCCTCTCCTCAGGCAGGACCAGCTGCCCAGGTGAGCAGCCCTTTCACAGCCCGGCTCATGTCGTGGAAATGGGAATGTGTGTTGAGCTCTGGGTTCCCACCAAAGGCTTCCCATTTCCCTATGGGAAAATGCAGAGGGGGTGAGTCCTGTGCTGCTCCCAGCCCGTGGCAGCACTGAGGGCAGCAGTAGAGACGTGTTGGTGCTTTAAGTTTCACCCAGTGATGCCTTTTCCTGGTCTTAAAATCAAGAGGCAAACACGGTTAGAAGGGAAAAAGGGATTTTACCTTGGGATTTATTTTAAGGATCCTTAGGTGCACCATGTCCAGGTCGAATGCACCTCCATGCACACCCCAATGCCCCCCTAAAAGATCTGGTCTAACATTATAGGTGTTACTAATTAGCACATCTATCAAAGATTCCCCAAGGAGAGGCTCCAGTGAGCCCCCCTCACCAAGGAACCTTCCCCTGGATGGTTCTATCTCAGTTGACAAAATGTGTTCTGGAGAGGCCCCTGGGCTCTGGGCACACTGATCCCTGACTACGAAGCTTCTGAAATGTTCAGTCTCCCAGCTTGACAAACAAGTCCAAGAATGTGGGCAGAAAGCACCAAGAATGCAGAAATTGTAAAAAGGTACAACGGGGGTATAAAAGAAAAGGCAAAAATCATCCTGGCATCACCAGCACTCCCAAACCTTGCCACATCCAGCCCTGGGAGCAACCCCTCTTTTCTCCTGGATGATGTGGATCAGTGCAAACCCCCATTAAGAGGAGAATTAATCATCCTCGTTATGAATCTTTGCATCTCTCCACGACGTGAAAATGCCATTAATTAGACCTTCCAATCATTCCCGGACACCGGAATCACCAAAGCTGCAGCATTAACCAGTCACACGGGCAGCAAAGTGGACAAACCACGGCTGAACTCAGCACCGGGATAAAAATTCAGGTCACCAAATCCAAACAGCTCTGCAATCCCAGTCAGGGGCAATCAGCCCAGAATGGGCTGTCCCCCGTCTCTGCCCGCTGGCATCCGCACGGACAGCGCCGATTCCATCAGGCGGGGGCTGAACAACCTTGAACAAGCGGCAATCCCGGGCAGGAGGGCACCGGCAGCCGCCCATCCCCTGCAGAGGGAGCCCCGAGAAGCGCTGATGACCCGATTGGCACGCTCGGGCTTTGTTCTTCTCCGGAGATAAAGCAGGGGGAGGCTGGGGAGCCGGAGCCTCTCCGGGTGAGCGAGATCTGTGAGATCTGTGATATCTGTGAGATCTCTGAGATCTCCATCAGAGGCTGGATCCACCCTCCCTTCCAGCAACCCCTCTGGGGGAACAGCAATGGCCAGTACAGACACCAGAGCCCCTCTTCAGGAAAAACCTGGATTTCTTTTTCCCTGAAAATGTGTTGCCCTGAAGAGTCCTTCATCTTCTTCCCAACTCCCTAGAACTTCACTTCTCCTGGGAGCACAGGGGTTTGTGGACAGCCCTTCTCACTCTCACAGGTACCCTCGGGGTAAATGCTGGATTGCAGCACCACCAGCCTTGGATTTAGTTTGGAATCACGGGATAATTTCAGTTGGAAGGGACCTTAAAGATCATCTCATTCCGACCCTCTGCCACGGGCAGGGACACCTCCCACTGTCCCAGGTTGCTCCAAGCCCCAGTGTCCACCCTGGCTGTGGACACTTCCAGGGATCCACACCCCTGCTCACACCTCTGCCAATAAATTTAGTGGTAAGGTTTGGATTTTAGCTGTGCCCAAGCTCTCTGACCTTCCTGACAGGGATGGATTGACAGGAATAAACCACGGGAAAGCTCTCGAGTTTAGTCACCCCTGACCCTGCAGCCTCAGCACCGGCTGGGGGATGCTGGCAGTGTCACAGCTTCCAGAGCCCAAAGGGGCTCCAGGAGAGCTGGAGAGGGACTTGGGACAAGGGCTGGAGGGACAGGACACAGGGAATGGCTTTAAAATGGAAAAGGGAAGATTTGGATGGGATATTGGGAAGGAATTCCTGGCTGTGAGGGTGGGCAGGCCCTGGCACAGGGTGCCCAGAGAAGCTGTGGCTGCCCCTGGATCCCTGGAAGTGTCCAAGGCCAGGCTGGACAGGGCTTGGAGCAGCCTGGGACAGCGGAAGGTGTCCCTGCCCATGGCAGGGGGTGGCACTGGATGCTCTTTAAGGTTCCTTCCAACCCAAAGCACTCTGTGATCCCGCAGATTCATCTGAGGGGGTTTTCACGTGCGCTGTGGCCAGGCTGAATTTTTTTTCAGGACAGCGCCGGGCTGGGCTCAGCAGGGACCTGGCCGTGCGTGTGCAAAATTCCCTCAGGTTCGCAGCCGAACTGCAGCTGCCGATGGCCTGGGGGGGGACCGAGCTCAGCGCAGCTCCCTGCCCGCCCCGGCCTGCGGCTCGGACATCCTGCCTATCCCGGTCTGCTCCCAATCCCTGCCCCATTCCCGCTCCACTCCCAATCCCTGCCCAATCCATTCCCTCTGTCCGTTCCCTTCCCGCTCCGTTCCCTCTCTCTGCCGGCTCCCCTCCCCTTCCATTCCCAATCTCTGCCCGTTCCCTCACGCTCCGTTCCCGCCTCTTTCCATGGCCCCGCCCCTTCCCATGGCCCCGCCCCTTGGCGGAAGCCCCGCCCCTATGACT